>CM075018.1:5825579-5862684 GCA_037576675.1 Pangasius sanitwongsei
CCCCCCCCCCCCCCCCCCCCCCCCCCCCCCCCCCCCCCCCCCCCCCCCCCCCCCCCCCCCCCCCCCCCCCCCAAGAAAGCCTCTATGTTCGTTTTGTATTAGCAACAAGCTATCCAGCTAACTGTGATAACTGATGTATATTTTCCTCCACAAAACAGCAAACTGTATAGTCAGTGTTATATTTTAACAAGCTAATATGACTATATGTTGATTGATTTTAAGCAAATAATTACATTTAAGGAATTTGGCAGATGGCTTGATCCAGAGCGATTCACAGAAGTGAAAAGATCCTACATTTATCTCATTTATACATCTGAGCAGTTGAGGGTTAAGGGCCTTGCTCAGGGGCCCAGCAGGGGCAGCTTGGCAGTGCTGTGATCTGAGCTCACAGCCTTTTGAGCAGTAGTCCAGTGTCTTAACCACTACAAATATACTCCCGCTACAAATATACTGAAGATATAAGTATACAAATACTGTACTTGTATATACAGCATAACTCGTTTAAAGGTAAGACATGCTACTTTGTTTACTGCTGATGCTGTGAGCCACCATGTTGATTTGACTTCATTTGCTGAACTTTGAGAAACTCAAAGTTGAGGAAACCACCCCGAGTTCCCAAGTGGAAATTCTTAGTTAAGAGGGGCGTTTTTTTCTTTGTTTTGTCCTGGTTGAAGGTCAGGAATTACAAGTTAGGACCCCTAGTTGAATGCAGCGTAAACCCACTTAGACATGGGGAGAATATGTGAAACTCTACATAGACAGTAACGTGAGCATGGATGAAGCCAGAGACCCTAGAGCTGTAATGCAATTAGAAATTCTCAAACATTTATTGATCAATTTAATCAATTATAAGGAAAGTATCTTACCAAATGGCAAAGATGGTCTACCAGTTGGACCAGACTGGAATGTGTTTGGCAGCTGGTCAGACCAAGCTAGTTTTTATTTAGCAGGGAAATTAGCATGGGTTTGACACCCATGTCTTGCAGTATACACGGACAGTGTGTCTCATTTCAGGTCATATTCTTAAAATTAATTCTATACACTTGGAGCCTGGTTAATTTTTGCCATTTGTGTTCGCCATCACCACGGATTAGAGATTGATCATGGTGAGAACAGTGTCTCCTAGTGGAGATGTGAATAAAAGACAATATCAGGCAGCCATATAGCTGCCAAGCTCCTTGACTGCTGTACATGATTGATTACTCTGTTGGTTTTCCAGAACGGTGTGTCTCCAGAGCTTTTCCCACAGGCAGACAGGTGATAGCTGAGACACAGAGCCTGTATTGTGTGCGTGGTATCAAAGAGAGACTTGTTGAATACCATCCACATCAGTGCAGGTGTAGTAAGAGGGGGGATGGTGGCCAAACAGCTCCTGTTTCAAATGTTATGTTCTTTCCCTCAGATATAAACATGTGACGTTGTTCAGAATAGGTATAGTGTTTTACACACGTGATACAGCAGAATATTAAAACTTTTATGTACATGTGTTAATAGAAATGCAGCCTGTGAGTAAATTCCATCAGCTTGTTGATAAGTGCATTGCCTTGTCCAAACTCTCCATGTCTGACTCACTACCTCCACCTGGTGCTGAAGCAGTTACAGAGCATGTGTATTAAAACAATAGAAACAGGGGTTCTCAATCTTTTTGTATACTATATACTGTAAAATACATTCCAACCTCAGTACAGATTTATATCCTAAACATTATTTAAATGTGTACAACAATATTATGTGTATTTATTAGAGCCACAGAGATTTCTATTGCTGAACTTTCCACCAATAGAACACATCAGGTCCGAGTTGACATTATTTACAGGCTGACGTGTTTGTCATTTGAGCTTTGGATTAAACCTATTCTATTCAAGGGACAGTTAAATAGGCTAATAACTATAAGGTCTCAATAATAAATATAATAGCGGACCCTCTGGCTTTCCTTGACAGACCCCACTTTGAGAACTTTGAGTAAAAGAAGGTGACTTAACTTATCTTGAAGCAGTTTAAAACTACTCACTTGGGGGGCTTCAGATGAATGTCTACAAGATTTTATCTCAAGTCTATCCCAAGCATTTCCTATGACTAGACGTTGAAAATGGCTACATGACTGAAAAGATGAATTTGATAATTGGTTAAAAAAATAATGATGTGCCACTGATTTTATACGAGGGCAGCTGTTTTACAGCATCAGGGTCCTTGGTTCGATGCTGAGCTCAGTTTATGGTCTGAGTGGAGTTCTGTGCATGTTCTCACCATGTCCGTGTAGTTGTCTTCTGGGTTCTCCGGTTTCCTCCCACCTCCTTCCAAAAAAAAATGCCAGTAGATGGCTTGCTGAAGAGAAATTGCCGGTGTGGATGGTGGCCTCCAGGGTGTATTCCTGCCTCATGCCCAATGTTCCCAGGATAGACTCTGGATGTACCATGACCCTGACCAGGATAAAGCGGTTCCAGAAAGTAAATGAGTGATTTTATACAGAAATATATTAGAATTAATTGAATCTTGTGATACATGCTATCACTGAGGTATAATTACAATCATTTTAGTATTATATGGAGTATTATAGTATTATATTTTCTGCCACAGGATAGTCTTCAGGAATGAAGGCTTTGTGCTTCACAGTGTCTCCGTAACATAACAAGCTGCAAGAGGCTGGTAAGTGAATGACTGTTTATAACTGCTATAACATAAGTGATTAGAGGAAGTGACTTGTCTTGATGTTCCACAACAATAAATGTAACTATACACAGATAAAAGTATGACGTGTTTTTGATCAATAAATGAAAAGATTGTAATTGTAATTTTGTTGAATAATTTTGTGTTAGAGAGAGATGCATTTTCCTGGTTAAATCATTTGTACACTACGGTAAAACCTCAAACACACTAGTACAACATAAAAAATAGCATGAAGTTTAAGTCAGTGAAACAAACACGATGGCATCCAACTCAGACTGATCCATCCATCTCTGTCCCCTAGTTTTTTCTCTTTTAATTTTGAAGATCAAGCAATGGCAAAAAAAAATTTTTTTTGAATAATTCCATGTCTTTTGATCTGCGCACAGAAGTATGGGTTCATTTCCATTTTTAATTTTTTTTTTTCCTCCTTGCTTTCTGTAAGAGTGCCAGCATCAAGACTTACCTTGGTGTGCAAATGTGCTGGAATAGGTTAAAAGCAAATCTCCCTGCTCTCTCAAAGCTGAAGTGCAGATGTTGTGAAGTTAATTAAAAATTTAGCTATTCGTTTCTTCAGCACCAATTTGGGTTGCATCAAATGGGAGAAAACCGACAGAAATGATTTTGAGAGGGGTGCACACATAACCTGTCACCTTAGATGTGTGAATTGTTGAAGAAAATAAGAGGCTGGGAATTTCGCAACCTTAACTGAAATCGTGGCTGATGCCTGAAATATGCAGTATTGATCTGTCTGATTTTTTTCAACCCATCAAAAAGAAATGCAGTAAATTCCATTATAGGTGACATCAGTGTATTAGATTTTGCCTTACAAAAGCTTAGCTTTAATTACAAAAATTTGAGATATAAATTTGAGTAATATTCCATTATTTAAAACCTGTTGGTTTTCTCTGAGCTGCTACATCTTATAATCAACATGTTGATGGATTGACAATACAGCAACAGTGGGCATTTTCCACAACCCCCAAAATCACTGTACACTAACCCATGGCTTCATAAATAATCATCAGTGTTTACTGATATTGCATCAGATGTTGATACTGACAATCCCCCCTATTTGCTGGCAAAGATGAAGAAGGTGCTGTGAAGAAAGCGTGTCATGTCTCCAGGTGCCTGCTGACATGAGCAGGGTTTGATTCTGTGCACAGGTGTTGCAGAACTGTTGGCACCGGGCTCCCATGCCTGCACACACAGCACAGTGTTAACCGCTAGCTGCTGGCACTTCCCAGCGGACCTGTATTTCCAGTGAGGGATATTACAAGCGGCAGGCGCGTGCCTCTGATCTGCATGCGCCAGGCACACTCTAGGTCCTGGGTGAATAATGCTTGACTTGTTCAATTTGTTTAGAAGCCTCATTCTGGGCTTTGAAGCCATGCATCTTAGCATAAATCATAACCTGTCTCCTTCTTCACAAGTGCTTTGAAATGCAACATCTGCTTTTGAGTCACTGCTTTACAATTAGATAGGCAACATCAATAAATTGACCAAATTCTCTATAATGACAAGTTTGGGACATTTAGATTTTTTTTTTAATATCTCAGGAAAGTTAAATGCTAGGCTAGAATGCTATATCAGGAACAGATGTAAATAAGGTTAGTAGTAGTGTAACCTACTTAGAGAGCATTAGGGCTGGAGGGCATGCAGCTTGTGTTTGCTCTTTCATCATGATGTATCTGCTTTGAGTTTGTTCATTTGTTTTGCTTAAGCAGAACCTTCTGTTCAGCTACACAAAATGCTGTGATGGAGCTTCAGGTGTTGATCTAAACGGTGTTCAGTAACATTAACTTATACCACAGCATTTGAACTCTCAAATCCGATTGGTCAGAAGCTGTTGATTAATTTTCTATAAGAGCAGCTCGGAGAGTGGTGCTGGTTGTAATTCAAATGATAGGTTTATATTAATGCTCTCCTTCTAATATGTTATAGTTTCTCTAGTAACAGGTAATTCTACTACAATGGACGCGTCACATCATCTGAGGCTAATAAACTGCTTTTAAAAAACATGGTGTTATTTAACAAAGAAAAGCATAATTGTTGATATGGTGAAAGTTTCTGTAAGGAGACGTCTGTTTAACATTTATGGAAGGAGTCTCCAGTGTCAACTAACAGTCAATAAGTTTTCCACCACAGGATAGAGGACTTTTCTCAATAACATGACAAGCTGCATTTTCTTGTCTTAAAGACAAACGGAAAAAAAGGAAGTTGATGAGGGAGCAACTGTTTATAGCTGCTATAAAATAAGTGATAACAGGAACTAACTTGTTTTATGGACATCCCACAACATTAAATGTGACTTTAAACCATTAAAGAAAACTTGGCGTGTTGTTCTTTAATTAACAAATGAAAACTGTAATCATTAGCACATTTGCTGCAGTATAAGAGGAATAAAACACTTTAGGTCATGCTGTTATAGGAAAATAATCAGTTTTAGAGTGGTAACAATAACTCCGCTTAGAGCTGGGCCTCGTCATTACTCGGTTATTGATTATTTTCCTATAACAGTACACCCTGTCATGTTTTATAAGTTACTCAATGAGAGGATTTTACACTTAGTGTCCTAGTGAACTAAATGGAAAAAAGCACTATGATGAGTTATTCTGCAGAGACTCTGTTAGTTCATAAATATCAAAGATTACTTCAGTTTACTATTATCCAGTCCATTATTTCTTCATAATTCATTTTATCCAAGGTCCGTAGCACTCATAGACAAATGCATAAAGTACTGTATTATTATTATTATTCCATTTATAATAATCTGTGACTGAATGTAAGGGTAGGCCTGGTCTCCACATAGCCTCCTCTCTCAATTAAGGCAAAGATCAAACAAAATAAACTCAATTCATCATCCCCCTCCATCATAATGTGCATCCCCCTCCATCTGCAGCATTAAGAATTCTTTTTGCACATCGAGCAAGGAAAAAAATCATATTTAAGATTCATATTTTCCAAAGGCAGTTATTTGATGAGTAGTCGTCAATTAATGGTATGAAGGTACGGTTTACACCAGGAGGATTAGATGAAAGCACCTCCCTGTCACATGGTGCCACTGGCTCCACGCTCCACAGCATGGCTGTCTATAGGATGACATTCCTCCATACGATCCAGGTGCTGACGGAGGAGCCCGAACAGATGCTAATGGAGCACAAACACCGATAAATCCGTGAGCAGCTCCTCATTGCCTCATCATTATTGCAGTCGTAGAAGCAGGCCTCTCCTGGCCTCGAGGGTGAACTGCAAGAGAATTGTGTTTGTGAGAGTGGTTTGCACATTTAAGAGATAAGCTTCACCACATAATACAATAAGATGCTGTGTTTGTAACACTTAGTGCAAATCCATGAAACACATTAGCATATTTTTATTATAGATGCCAGTTAGCGAGTTTAGATTGGAAAAAACGACTTCTGAATATTATGGTTCCTAAAATGGAAATATGTCAAGTATTCTGAGTGTTTTAGGTAAAGTTTTTAAAAAGTTCCTGCAATATAAACTTTTGAATGTACGTTTTTATCTAAGGCCCATCAGTGCTGTAAAACTCATGATTCTGTGTGCGGAAGTGTCTGCCGTCCAAAAAAAATACCCTTTTTTTGCATTAACCAAATAATAATTTGACACAGATCACAGATCCCTGAAAATGAGGAGGAGTAGGAATAGTAGGAATAGTTAAGAGGCCTTGTTTTAACATTAGGAACAGCAGACAGAGTTACTTGACCAGCCAGATTTTAGAGCACAGAGCAAAAAATAGTGGTGAACTACTCTAAAACCTTACGCATGACCGATTTGGGGACATTATTTCCATATGCTGGAGATGCTCACACCTCACATTAGAAAGCAATGCACAGGCTATATTGAAATTCCAGACCCCATGTCATGTGATTATGAACTTTTTCAGGTGCTTTATCAGTTTGTAGTTATATTTAATGCTGTACAATAGCCATGAAACAAGTTAATTCCTGTTATCGCTTATTATAGCAGCTCTAAATAAACGTTAATAAAAGTTAATAAGACAAAAATTTCCTCTGTCCTGAAGAATTTCCCCTGTCAGAAAACTTTACCTCTGACTCTTACAAATCATTGACGCTGGGGACTCCTTCCAAAAATGCTGAATAAAGTCTCCTCACAGAAAATGGCATCATGTTAACACCTATAGTAAGTTAGTATAGAAACAATAATGTATTAGAATGAGCGCATTAGTATAAACTCTGTGTGTAAATTGTTTTATATTTTAACGTTTTGGTATAAAACCTCTCACATACTGTATATTCACTTCACTGGAATTTAAATAACAAATTTGTAACTAACTCAATTTTGGAAAAAAAAAATCCAAGTCTCAATTTCTTTAAAGTGAAGATTTTACACTGAACACTGTATGATGATCCTGCTGTGAGTTATTCGGAAGATACCTTGTGAGCTTCATCTCTTTCAGTTTGGAGGTAGTCAGAACATGAGCCATCTCAATGTGGCACATGCGTACAAGTAAAATGAAGGCTTTCTGAAGAAATTGCCTGGGGTCCACATGCACTACAATCCCCACATTTACTTGATGCTTGTAAAATGACAGAGTTGAGTGTTTGGACTAATTATTTTTTTGTTCATAAATATGTTCTTGTGTGTTAGGAATCACTTTGTGATTGATAATCACATTGTATTTTTCTTTTGATTTCACCTCTAGCTTTTTTATTATTCATATTGTGTTGCTTTATCCTGACAGCTATTATAGGGAATTGGACTTTTTAAGGGACTTAGCTAACATGTTCCATAAATAAACAATTTTGCTCCCCTCAGTAAATTAGTAACCATTCATTTTGAATGGCATAAAAGAGCATTAGATACTAGATAAAGATACACACAACAGCATTAATATTTTACACATTAGGGTATCGATTTACACACTTTATGTGTGTGTTTCTAACACCTGTGTAGTTACTATACACACTACTATACTATACTATACTATACTACATAAACTATACAGTCAAGTATAATATAACCAACGAGGATATTATGCACTGTTTCAGATTACACCAGCACATCTTAAGTAAATGCACATCCATATCATCTTCAGGTACATCTCAACATTTTACAATCAAACATTACTATCATTTCTATACCGTATTTGTGTTGTAACATGCTAACCTTACAGAATCAAAAGGATTAAAATGAATCTGTACTGTGACCGTTCCTGTGTACTAACTACACAAGAACTGTCCACATAACTCCTATATTGAATGGATAACCCTCCATCCTGTTACAACTGTCCAGATACACTTGTGTACTCACACAAGACAAGCCTGTTAATACATATGACGTGCTGTTGTAATCCATCTTTAATAGTGCAGATATTTTCATTACTTTACAGTATGGTTGTGGGTACAATTTATGGGGAACTGCAGAGGTATTAGAGACACTTGTACACTCTACATGTACTTACATTGCACATATCCCATTGAGACTACTTATTATATGAGCCTTGCTGTTAACAACTGCACTTTTCTAAGGAGGGTTCTGTGTTACGCTAAGAAGCAACATAATTGAATGAAATAATAGTTTAATAAAATTGCTTATATCACAGCAATGTAGAATTCTAAAATTGATTGGTTAATTATTTTTCTATAAGTTCCTCTGTGACATGACACACTACTTGTTTTTGTCTTATGAACTTCAAGGGAGAGAAAAATAAGGGAGTCTGACGAGGGAATGACTGTTTATAGCTGCTATAATGTAAGTGATAGCAAGAACTAACTTGTGTTGCAGACATTCCACACCAATAAATGTGACTAGAAATGAATGCAAAACCTCAGTGTGCCTTTCTTTAATTAATAAAACATGTAATCATTGGCAAATGAATTGCTGGTAAAAGAGCATTAAAGCACGATGGGACATGCTGTCATCGGAAAATAACAAACTTCAGGGTGGTATCTTTTAGGCATCACACCACCACCACTTGATTACTATTCCTAAAACAGTATACCCCATCATGTTTTATTGCTTACATAATAAAAACAGACATATGTAGTTTTGGTTCAATTTTAAGATTGATATAAGATAATTGGGATCAAACACAACAGAACTGTTTGTGACAAACTTATTCAGAGTGAATCAAGTTCTTGATCCTAGTGTAACCTACAAGTGTTTAACTTTCTCTTCAAACAGAGTCTTCTCAGTATGTTCAAAGTAGAGAGGTACTCTTCAAAGCTTAACACTCAGCTAAATTCTTTCAGATGCCAGAAAACAAAGAGTTGCTATCATTTTCTTTTATTATATAGAGTTCTGCATCATCCTGCTATGGTCTGAACAGCCAGTGTGTAGTAAAATAACACAACAGTTTTTGTTGGTGTAAAAAGAGTTGTACTATGCAACATAAACTCGATTCCCTGGTCCTTTACTATCGAGTCCTAGTACCCCCCACACCCCCCCCACCCCCACCCCCACCCCCACCACCACCACCCCCTTCACTCTTCCGTCTCAGGGAGTGTGGGTACGTGTCAAGTGATCGCTGAATTGAAATATTGATGTGGAGTATCAAAGCATGGCGTATAGCTCCTGTGTTTCCTGAACTCACCAAAAAGCGCTTTGATCACAGGCTCCTGTGATCTGACTTCTGAAGTTGTTAAGAGTACTGGAAAACAAAATGCAAACAAACTTCAAGTGCCCCAGGTAGTGATAAAAGTTTTCTCTGACAAGTATAAATATGTGCTTTTCTGTATCTGTGCCTAAGCTGTGAATCTCAATCTTTAATAAATGCAAGCAGACTAGCACTGAAATATTTTTGGGAAAAGTTTTCTTTGGAAACAATGTTGACCAGAGTGTTAGCTCCAGATAGTACAGATGTTTATATGCTTCTCGGCATTTTTTTCAATTTGCATATGTGGATATTTTCAGATTCTGCATCTAAGTGATATCACTAATTATGAAAAAAATAACAATGTTCAGTAATTTTGTGATGTGGCGTAATTTGGTAGAGCAATTTAAACCATTTTTTAAATGTTGCTTATCTTCCTGCTTTATTTGTTTAATATTGTTTTTTATATATTTATAAGCATATCAGGATCTCTTTTTTCCGATATTATTCAGAGCAAGCTGTCGCTGCAATATAGCCATATAAGAAAACTTTCTACTATAATAATGTCTCCTATAATTTTGTATGTAATCATTCATTTTGTAATCATTCACCATATGAGAGACGAAATTTAAGCAGTTGTTCTTAAAGTGATTTTTTTTTTTTATTCAGTTACAGCAGTGAAAACACAACTACCATTATTAAACATTATCATATTTATAACTGAAATGGACAGGTCTCTTAAGTTGAATGGGTTTCAGTCCAAACCTCTGTCTGTGGAAAGTCCAGGAATAAAAAAGTCTATGGTTCTAATAAATAGACTAAATGATTTTATTATTTTACACTTTTACATAATGTTCAGGGGGGAAATGTGCAATGAGGTGGTCTGTGGAATTTATTTTACAATTAAATTCAAGTTTCAAGTTTATTTATCATGTGCAGAAAATGTCAGGGACAGTTGAAATGTTTGTCGAAATGTTTGTTGTGAGGCTCATGTACTCTACAGCTATGCAATACAAAATAGATACATATAGATAAGGGGGAAGGAGAACAAGAAAGAGGGGGAAAAGATTATGTACAAATACAATACATATACAAATTATGCAGAATATATTAGAAAACAGGCATTTATGCCTAATAAGTACAGTATGTAGGTAATGTGCGGATCCTAACTGTAAACACTGGAATATGTGAAGTCACAGTATGTGAACAAGAGTTCAAAAGGTAGTAAAATAAACAGTAGCTGTGTGCAATATGTAGTGTCTGAGCAGTCATCTATAGACATAGGAGAATATAATAAGCAGATGAAGCAGCAGTACAAAGTAGCATTTAAAAAAATTACAATACATTAGATGTAATTGTATATGTTGTTTGTATTGTGTATGTAGTGTGTTTTTAAATGAGTATAAAAATGAGAAATCTCCTAGTCTTAAGTTTAATTAAAAGCACAATTTTATTAAAAACCTCTGACATTCCTGAGCTTTGTCACAGACGTTTACTCAGTTAATCAGCTGATGATTTTTGCAGAAGTAAAATAAATGTTAACTGACCCTTAACTCCCAAATAATGGCAATTGCTTTACCACATGGGATCTCAAAAAAAACCAAATGTGCTAAAATCTTTCATGATCAAATGTGTACTGACTTAAATACTCAGCTTTTGTCCCATTTCTCTCTCCTACGATGTCAGTCGTGGTGATTATGAGCAGTGCTGTCACAGTCTGGACTGATTAGTGCTTAAAGCTGGTCAGATCCAGGGAACAGCAGGTTATATGTTACATTGAGGGTCATTTAGTCAACACGAGGCTGTAAAACTGGCTTTTGGAAATGGCCACCATTACAAAGGCTTGTGGCTGGCTGTTTGGAGTGCAGATGGTCAAGACAGCTGGGACAATTTAGTGATCTGAGGCTCTTAAACTGCCCCCAGACATGGTAAAAACAAAAAAAAAACAAAAAAAAAAACAGCTTGACAACGTGCCTGCTTGTTCCTGCATTGTTCAGGCGCTTTTATGAGGACAGTCAGTTTTAAACGGAATGGATTTGTCATCCTTGTTAGATGGTGTCCAGCTCAATGATTTTGCACTTCCTTGTTTTATTTCATTTATTATTTAAAGCCCTAGTGGGCAGATGTCAAATTATTACCATGATCATTTCAGAGCTTTGGACTTCACAAACAGAGACCATGCACACACCTAATTCATGCTTACAATTTTGGAACGTTCAAAATATCTGCAGTTGCTGTCATTCTTGGTGGGGGACTCAGTAGTGTAAGATTCTCTAAGTGACAATGCATTAAATAAAATTACTAATAGTTAATTAAAAGTTATGTTAAACCCTTAAACTCACAGGTTATAGCAGTGGGTCCAGACTTACATTCATAACTACATACAATTTCTATTAATCACTGAACAGGGTACTTTAAGATTTATAATTTCATGTAACCAGTAATGTTGGAAAAGTGTAATATAATAAAATGTTTTATTTTCTCAGTTATATTTGAAGCAACACTGAAGGCAATCCCTGTTCCTGCATCATGAATAGACATATGAAAAGGATTATTACTCTGTCCTTAAATTCATGTGATGATCATTTCTAAAAGCCCTCCTACATTTTCACCACAGTTTTTATTTATTATTAGTTGTAGCCTGTTCTTAAGACTAAGGATTAGTTTGAGTAAAATCTTTCATCATAAGTGATGTAAGTGGACACAGAGAAGTATGCGAGTGTATTCAGAGTATGTGAAGGAGCCTGCGTGAATGCCTGCTATCTCTACAGCTGCCTAATGAAGGCTGGGATCTGTGCTTGCTCTGGAAATGAGTTTTCCCTTGAAAACGGTGGAAGCAGTATCCAGGTCTATTTAAATGAGGCAACATGGGGAAGGTAAGCACGACCACAGGAGCATTGTTTTCACAGTTCAAAGTAAGGCGAGCATGCTTTGCACTTCAAAGCCACTCATCTGGGAGGCAGTGATGGTGGGGGCTGGAGGGGGTGAAGGATGGAAGGGGGATTTAGGGGACAGGAAATAAGAATCAGGGTAATTAACAACTTCTGCTCGGTAATGAAGCCCAGAGAAAGAGACAGAGGTGGCCTCTCAGCTTAAAGCCACCAAATATTTGACATGTTTTACTCACGTCCTTTATCTCTTTTCTCGTATTTGACTGTTATTTTGTTTTTATTAGTAGTACACATCTTAATTGCCCCGAGAACACTGTTCTGTTTATGATGTTACAATTATGTTCCAGCATTTTCTAACCTGCCTTTTTTTTCAGAGAGTTGTAATTTTGCACCAGATCCATTTTGAACATGTTAATGATTTGTTCCTACATGTTCTTTGGGTTAACCGGAAGAACAGAGGCTAATGAATTATGCAGCATTTAGTAACAAACATCAATCAGTGTGTCACTGGTACAAGTGTCGGTTTCAGGACAGATCTACACCTCGGTTTTGTTGATGTATTGAGAATAAATAATTGAGTATGATGGCTGAGGATTTCTTTAGTATAATAATTAATAACTGAGGTACTCATTCATTATTGTATTTACTAATTGGTTTCCTTTAATCTAGAATGACATTTTACTTACTTTTATTAGCCCTGTTGTGTTTATTTGTGAATTACATAAAAATCACTGAAAGCATTAAAAGCATGAAGGAATTTATGAAAGCTAGGCAACAACAATAACAACAACACTAGTAAGGGCTCATTATATTCTGTGCAATTATTTAAAATGTATTATTTGCTAAAAATTGTAGGATCATTAATTTGTATTTGTTACTTTGCAAATGCAGTGTAGATTATATCATCTTAGATTGTAATGATATCTTCACTGTGCTAAGAGGGTTTTGTAATAGATCCTAAGCCTTTAGCTTGTCTACAGGCAAGTCACCCCCTTACCCCCGACTTCACACACATCTGGCAATGTGTACTGTATAATGGCCTAAAAACAGAGCTTCACATCAAGCAACTGTAGATGTATAATACTAAAGTCAACATATGACACAGAAAGAGTGATATATCAGGATGAATGTAATCATTATTTATTGTAATCTGTATGCATTCTTCTCTATCTGATAATCGTATAGCTCAGAAGTTGCCTGCTTTGTGTTTAACAGGAGCATAGTAACACATTTATATATCTCATTTATATATTTTTTTATAACATATTCAAATATATATTTCCTGACGACTACTATTTGAATAACAATAAATGTATAAGAATAAACTGTATCCCAATAGCCATTGTAACTCTTAGATGAATGTCATATATCGGCTTTCCTGAATTTTGCTGTTAGCTTTATAGCCTTCTATAATTAATATACACTCTTTGAGCTTCTAATATTTGTGCTTATGAAGACTGTCCATAATTCGTGAATATGTCCTCTTCCCAACATATTTCCAATATTCATCGTGAGTGTATGTAGGGGTCTTTGGCATCTTGCTTTTATATTCCCAAGTTAATTTGTGGACCAGGATTGGCTTTGTATATCTCTGATCCAATGACCCAGTGTTAGAAAATGTACGCTTGAATATTGTCTGTAAATCTAAATGCAGTCATAGCCTGTAGGAGTCCACAAGAGAAGTCAGATCAACACTGTGCTGTGCAAAGTGTTAGACACATGCAAAGACATGCTAGAATGTAAAGGTGCCTTCAAAAATAATGGAAATGAAACAAAATTTAATATTTCCACAAAAAAAGCAATAAACAGTAATACAATTTAAAAAGGCAATATTTGGCATGACAATCCTTTGCTTTTTAAAAATTCATCACTAGTGTCAGGTAGTTTGTGCAGATTTATAAGGAAGTTAGTCTGTAAGTTTTGGAGGAGCATCTTGGAGAATCACCACAGCTCTTCTGGAAACTTTGACTGTCACACTAGCTTCTGATTTGTCAGGCAAAACTTGACAGCCTTTATTATGGTTTTTGTCTGAAAACTTGCCCATTATGTAATATGTCACCTTCTTTACTGACATGCAAACATTTTCTGTAACATTTCATTTGTTGTTGTTGTTGTTGAAAAGGAAAAATTGTTAATTTTTGGAATAATGCAGAAGTCATAAAATAAACATCTATGACAAAATTTGTATTAAGAAAAATTAGGGTGCCTAAAACTTTTGCACAGCACTGTATAACATGCAATTTTAAGAAATAAAAAAACTGTAAATAGTCTGGATAGAATTTTGAATAAGTTTGTGCATGAAAGGGTTAATAGTCGATGATAAAGTTTAACCCTCAAACTCTCAGGATCTGTCAGTGGCTCCAGACATTTTACATTCCAGATTCCAATTCATTGTACACTAAAAAAAAAAAAAAAAAAAAAAAAAAAGATTCAGTGGTTCAGTAAATATGAAAAAAAAAAAAAAAGCTAATTACTAGAATTACTTAAATGCTTTAAGTTCTGTACTAAATTCATGTACATATGTGTCTATAACCCAGAGTGTATATTTGTGTACCAGTAACTTACATTACTGGATTAAATATTATATTATTTTGCAAGTACTCACAAAACCAGAAAAATGAGATTGCCTACTGAAGTGGGGCCATGGCTTTTCATGGTTTGCATATGCATTCACAGAACTTTAAACTGATTTAATATTGAGCATTATAGAGTGGTTGTTTAAGGCCTAAGGCTGTTGTATTATGAAATATTCTGAAAGATCAAGTGTTACAGTAAAGCTTTCTTGGTTCACTATCTTTGTGTTTCTCAGTCAGCTGTATGGTGTGTATGTGTGTGCACAGAAGTTAGATCACTAAGCATGTTGTGTTCTGTCAGTTCAGTCTTCATGAAGGCTGATATAAGAGCATTGATGTGCTACTTCTGGTGGGAACCATTAAAGGTGTTGACTGTAAGTAGCAATGATTTTGTGTACTTTTTACAGTGTTGAGATTTATATAGTTTGTTTAACTCAAGTTTGATTTACTAAAATTTACTTGTTAAAATTTACTTGTTAAAAAAGAAAAATGAAAGGCGATTTTACTTACATTTTATGAGACTTTATGAGATTTTTTATGAGAATAATCCTTGGTGCCATGTAAACTTTACTTAAATATGCTTAGTTAAACTGACTAAGATTTTTTTGTGTGGAAATTGTTACCAAACTTTTCTTGAGTGACTTTCACTCCAGTATTTTTTCACTGTAGGTACTGAATCACATGCTTTAAGATTTCTAACTGAATGATAAGCTGGGGTAATGCATCAAAATGTAATGTTGTATTTAAGAATAAAATGAAGTGGAGTCAAATTGCTGCGTTTTAGCGCTCAGAAAAAGGCGCTAAAGCAAAGCAGAGGCATGCATGTGCAGAGACAAAGGCTGATTGTTATGCGGTGTGAGGTGAGAGCTCTGCGCCTGAATGAGAATCCAGCGCATGTTTACACTCGGACCCGACACAATGAAGCGCTCTTTCTGTATTTAGATGTTAAACGGCTCTGAGGCTGACCCGTAAGCTTTCCCAGTGAAGACACAGAGATGACTTTAGCTCCCGATCTGTGTTTAATCCGCGGGATGGGATGGCGCCCTTAACTTGAACCCGGAGTGTGAAAGTGTCCCGCAGAGCCGCTCATGTGGCCGCGCGCTTAACACCAGGCTTTGATCGCGTTTTATTCCATTTAACCTGTTGGTTTGTTGGTCAAATGTCCTTAAGGGAAATCTCCTGCACGTGCGACTAAACTTATAAGAAGTGATCATCATGCAAAATAGCAGTAGCTTTTCCTGCATATCAAAGTATCAAAGCTTCGACCTGCCTGTGTAGCCTTTCTAGCGTTTGGGTTGCATCTGTGATGCTTTTGGGGTTTGTGGTGAACAGAGATTTAAAAGATGTATTGTGTGTGACATGCACCCTATGGATATGCTGAATTTTTTTTTTTAATTATAGAGGACCATGGTTCTCAGACCTTTTTGGAGCCAAGGACTAACTCCAAAACAAATTCCACTGACCCCCTTACTACACATTTATTTTATGTTCATGCTCCAAATATTCAAATATCAGCCTCATTATTTAAATGATACTTATTAGTCAAAGCCATTAAGCTTTCTATTTCTGAACTTTCCACCAACAGAACAGGTCCAAGTTGACAGTACTTATAAGTTACTTGTTTTTAAGTTATTGTGGCTTGAATGAATTAAAGTGACCAGTCAAACAGGCTAATAACTGTGAAAATAAATAAATAAATAAATAAATAAAATAACTGTGCAATAATTGTGCTTCACAGACCCTTGGGGGTCCACAAACTTATACATTAAGCTATAAATGATTACTATATTAAGCTATGAATGGTTATTATATTGTTATAATGGTTATTATAATCACAGCACAAGTCTATTCTAATTAAACAGACTGGTTAAGACCTTATTGGCTTTAGAGCAATGTATGAAATAAAAGGTCACATGTAGTGGCTGTATACATATTATATAACACCATGTTATTACATTAGAGATGGCATTCAGTTTAACAACAAAAAAAAAAAAAACATGCACATTTGGCCATCAACTCTTTAAAGAAGCGCTAAACATTATTTCCTATTCAGCAGAACTGGTTGTATTTTTGCTGTGGATGGTCCAACATGGATACCCTACACATTTCCCTAAAACAGTCAGGAACAATCTTGTGGGAACAGTCAGGAAGTCTCTCTCTCTCTCTCTCTCTCTCTCTCTCGCTCTCGCTCTCTCACTTCAGTGGATAATGTCAGCTAGATACTGTAGATTTGTGCCTAAGAGCTGCTGCTGCTGCTGCTGTAATCATAAAGACTATCCTGTGCTCATCCCAGGACTCATTCACAATCTGTTCATACTCAACATCCTTTCAACACTTTTTTTTACTTTATAGTACACTGTTGTAAAAGAGTAATGATTTATATTCCCACTATCCGCTATAACCGAGAAAAGTTTCTCGCCCCTCTCACTTCTGACGTGCTTATTATGGAGCTAATTCGATATTTGGATTTCTGTAAAACTGCTTTGTGACAGTGTTTATTGTTAAATACAGTTTGAATTGTTTTTTATGGCTGTATCATTTTAAAATGCTTGTCTTAAACAGATGGTCAAAGGGAGGATGGTGGCTGGTGAGCATCTGATAAAGTAGAAATCACTGACATAAAATTAGGATGGTGATGGTCTCCACATACACACACACACACACACACACACACACACACAAACACACACACAAACACACACACACCCCTCCCCGGGGTTCCCCCTCTATTCAGTGCCTCTTTAAGAGACCCCTGGTGAGAGGTTCTTCTCCTCCATAAAGAGAAGATGCGCGAGGATGACTCGCCATAGGCTTTGGGTCTGACTTCAAAAGGTGTTTGATGCGCGAGCGCTGTGAGAAGAAGAGGGAAAAAAAAGAAAAAAAAAACGGGACCAAACCGCGGAAAGTCATTCAGCTTCAGGAGTTCAGAGAGCGCCAATGTGTCCTAGAAGAGTCGCCTTACCTCGAGGATTTACCGTTTTTTCGCTGTAACCGCGTTCACGCTGATTTTCGTGGTTTTCCGAAGCGGATGACTGACTGAAGTCAGCGCTCGCGCTCTGCCTCTACGCAGCCACGGTGTGCGCGCGCGCTCTCTGCTCGCGCATTGCTCTCGCGCTGGTCTGCAGGTGCTGCTGATCTCCTGCCAGTAAAAGCACATGGCTGCACTGACGCTCTCCAGAACCGACAGTTTACTCCATAACTTCTTACAGGTATGATCTGTTTCAAAACAGCAGCAAAGAAGAACGCATTGTGTTTTCATTTTCAAATCCAAGCTATTTTTAGCCATGGCTTGTAAACAGATAACGCGTTGTTTCAAATATAATAAAAATTCATACAGATAATAATAATAATATAATATAATAATATAATAAATGGGCTGATTAGAAAAAGAACGGAAATGTGGAAACTTTTTCAGAAGGCTTTTTGAACACACTGGTCATTGTAGTTCACATTCACAATACTGTAGATCAGGGCTTCTCAAAATGCTTACATCCAGGATCCCCAACCCCAGTAAAAGAATTGCCAAGCACCCCATAAACCAGGGCATAGATTTCATTTTCAGAACAATCAGGCACCACCATTTCAGTGCATTCTAGCCACTTTTTAATTCCTGAACTTTCCACTCATGCAGATGTAGATTTCACACCATGTGTATCATATTAACAGTGTTTCCTGGTTTTATTACATTTGTGATTAAGGTTAAGTGACTGGTCAATTAACTGTAAAACTATGATAACAAAAAAAAAAAACCATAACAATCTTGACACTAGTTGATAGTAATCTCAACCACCGTCATATGATTAAAAAAGCAATACACTTTGGGAGCCACGAGATATACATCACGGAGCTCTGGTGGTCTGGTCCCGAGACCCCATTTTGCGAACCATGGCTGTAGATAATGTTAGTTTTTCTGTTTACTTTTAGTTAGAAACTGAATTAATTTTTCATTATATACTTCTGAAAACATTATCAACAAATAAGAGTATGACTGTAAATCTGCAAAAGCCTACACTTCTAATTTTCTAGCCTTTTAAAATAACATTATTATCACTTTTGAAATGCTAATCAATTATGTAATTATTTAAATTGAATTTTATTATTAAACAAAAGTTGTCACCAATTTAAATAATTTTCATTTGTTTGGTTTGTGTGGTCTTTAACAACATGTTCTTGTGCCCCTCAGGATCGTACCCCGAGCTCCTCTCCAGAGAGTGGCCCCAATCCACTGTCTTTCCTGGCCACCACGTGCAGCCAGGCTTGGCAGGTGAGCGGCAGCGTGGGCTCCGAGGGGGCTCAATTCCCCTATGAGGGCACAGTGGGGACCACGTCCAGCATGTTTCAGCTCTGGAGCAATGACGTGGCCCCTAACTCCAGCCTGAGTGCCCATCATATGGCCTTCCCCGTGCCCAAGATGCAGTTCCCCGGCCATGTGCAGAGTAGCCTGGGCTCACACCACCACCATCATCATCATCACCACCACCATCACCACGAGCTGCCTCTTACCCCTCCAGCCGAACCTCCTGCTTCGTACTCATTTGAGGTCTCGCCGGTCAAAATGCTGACATCGCAGACGCAAGGAAACGCTCAGTACTATACACAGCACAGCGCTGTTGGCCAGAACTTTCCCAGCTTCCTGCAGAACAATTCAGCCAGACCCCACCTGCCTGGAGGGCACATCGAAGATAGCCAGCAGTGGTGGAGTCTCCCTCAGAGCAACACCGGCACCTCCAATCACCCATTCTCCCTGGGCAGGCAGCTGGTTTTAGGCCACCAGCCTCAGATTGCTGCTCTGCTGCAAGGCACCTCCAAGAGCCTGCTGAGCTCCACACGCCGCTGCCGCCGCTGTAAGTGCCCGAACTGCCAATCCACGGGAAACACCGTCGGCAGCCTGGAGTTTGGCAAAAAAAGACTGCACATCTGCCACATCCCGGAGTGCGGCAAGGTGTATAAGAAGACATCCCACCTAAAGGCGCACTTGCGCTGGCATGCAGGTGAGAGGCCCTTCATCTGCAACTGGCTCTTCTGCGGAAAGAGCTTCACGCGTTCAGACGAGCTGCAGAGGCACCTGCGCACACACACCGGCGAGAAGCGCTTCGGCTGCACACAGTGTGGCAAGAGGTTCATGCGTAGTGATCACCTCTCCAAGCATGTCAAGACCCACCAGAGCAG
The DNA here is from genome assembly GCA_037576675.1 of Pangasius sanitwongsei. Classification (NCBI taxonomy): domain Eukaryota; kingdom Metazoa; phylum Chordata; class Actinopteri; order Siluriformes; family Pangasiidae; genus Pangasius; species Pangasius sanitwongsei. The sequence continues at coordinate 5,845,454 of CM075018.1, forward strand.
GAAGGGTCGATCCAGCCAACCCTCTCACGTTGACCCACAGCTGAGCAACATTAAGAGAGAGTGAAGGAAGCAGAGAAGTGTAGTGCAGAGATAATCTCAAGACTCTCATAGAGATGGTCAAGAATATCACTTGAATAATCCTCATGAGAGACAAAGCCATATTTAAAAATTCACCGAGTTTCTGAATACAATGCAGAGCTACTGGGAGACATTAAGTTCTATATCGAAGGCCATGCTGCTAGTATAGAGGTGATGTACAAACACTCCAAACAGGAAATGTGACATTTTAAATTTTTTTTACTTGGTTTCAGGCATGCTATACATCTCACTAATGCTGTTCTCTCTTTGCACAAAGTTAATTTGTCAATGTATTAATTCACAACCAATAAATTGTACAAGCACAGTATAAAAATATTTATTAAATTAATTTGGTCCTTTATTTTTACAGAAAATATTGCCTTAATACTTTTGTCACATTTTGTTCTTTCGTAAAATTAATTAAGATAATTATTTTAATCTGTCTGTAATTATTCACTATCATTCCAATATGAATTTAAAGCAGCAATTTGCACTCAAAACATTTCGTTACTTTAAATGTAAATTTCCTGGATGTTTGCATAAAGCCTGATTTAATTCTGGCCTCAGAATGTTGTAATGTATATAATGTTTATATGGCATACAGTTCTATGAAGACTAAGCATGTGAAAAAAATGAATAAACAAAAAAATGGACCAAAAAACTCAATACCTTGACTTGTCTTATTAATTCCATAGCACATGCCTCACATCTTAATTAATGTGTAAATATGAGCAAACGGCTGGCTAATATTAAATCTAACATCACATGAGTGCTGGGCCACAGCCTATACGACGATTCAAATGTTAATTTAGCAGTATTCGGGATGCTAATTTCGGGTGGCTATTGTTCCTGTGTGGTTAGGAAAAACTTTAAAGGGTCAAAATGACTGAAAAGCTCTCAGACATTTTACACCTCACCGTAAATGGTTAAGACCGTTGATAGGGACCCTGCCCTGACCTTATCCCATCAAGTTCACCTTCACAGAGTCTTTTAATGGCTTTTCCTATCTCAGTGGTGATGATGGAGTCAACAGTTAGTGAGGATGGCACTCGGCTGGAGCTCACTGCGAATAGACCCCCAGCTGCTCGGGTCCTGCCGCTAGTGACACCAGTTGCTTTGATTTGTCACCTTTCTGCAAGTGAATGACTTAGCACCTTCTCTCAGTAGTCATGTATATCACAGACATGCTCCCATTAGCTTTTTACTGCTCTACAGTGCCCAGAATGTGACCCTGCTTGAGAACAAATGAACCAGATGCCTGCATAAATATGTTCCTACTTGCCACTGTGTGTAGGCTTTTGCTCTTGAAAGCAATGCTAAAGAGCTACGCAACTGCAACATCTGTATCTATATCTGTATCTTTTTCTGTATCTGTTTAGTGCTCCTAATATCTGTATCTGGATCTGTATTCAGATTTAAACCTGACGTGGGTGTAGCCTAAACCAGAAAAGTATTCTTTCTTTTTTTTTTCTTTCTTCCTTCCTTCCTTTCTTTCGTTCAATTAAATATTAATCCAGAAACACTGGACAAAAATCCCAGATGTAGAAATGCCAGCACTGTCAGTGTGGTCTATGATTTCTGGCTTTGACAGTTCCCCATCCTCAGCTACATCAGCTAAATTTATAATTTACTTGATCTTTTAGTCAAAATTTTATTTCTGTATTAAGTAGACATTATGTATGCAATTAATTTTTAACATGCAGTTTGGCTTAATATCTGGTGTAAGCCAGCTGACAAAAAGTATAGTAAAGTATGGAAAATATGGCTCCAGTTGGCTTCTTTTAATTAAAAAAAAAAAGAGTATTTTTTTTTGAGAAATTTTTAATGATTATACTAAATTCTTACATAATTATATTTACGGTTAATATGAAGGTACCTATTTTGGCCTACTACAACATCATTAACCTTACTTCTAGTGAGTTAAAAATGACCTCTGGAACATTATCTCAGATTATTGGCTAGCCCTGGATTCAAGATTATTCTAATCTTGCATCTGATCATCATCTCTCATGAATTTAAAATGTAAGTTTTAGAGTGTAGTAGTTCTTCAATAGGTAGGTAATAGGGGTGAAATAATATATTGTGACTCATTGATCATGTGCATTATTAAAATGTGCGACATCATTTATATGAGCATTCTATTCTAATTAAGCATCTAATGCAATTGCATTACAAAAGTGCACATTTTTGTTGTGCATTGTTTTTGATTCAGAAATAAAAGCCTTCTTCTGGGAAGGCTTTCTACAAGATTTTGGAGTGTGTCTGTGGAAGTCTGTGCCCATTCAGTCAATAGAGCATTTGTGAGGTCAGGCACTGATGTTGGACAATGAGGCCTGGCTTGCAATCAACGTTCCAAGTCATCCCAAAGGTGTTCAGTGGGGTTGAGGTCAGGGCTCTGTGCCGGACACTGGAGTTCCTCCACACCAACAGGGGCACAGTCATGCTGGAACAGGAAAGGGCCTTCCCCAAACTGTTGCCACAAGTGTAAATGGAAGTGTAGAATTATCTAAAATGTCTATAAATGTCAATAACATTACCCTTCACTGGAACTAAGGGGCCTAGCCCAAATCCTGAACAACCATTATCCGTCCTCCACCAAACTTTACTGTTGGCACTATGCAATCCAGTAGGCAGTGTTCTCCTGCATTTACTAAACCCAGATTCGTTCATCAGACTGCCAGATAGTGAAATGTGATTCGCTCTGGAGGACACGTTACGACTGCTCCTGAGTCCAGTGGCGGCGTGCTTTACACACTTCAGCTGACACTTGGTATTGCGCGTAGGGATCTTAGGCTTGCGTGCAGCTGTTCAGCCACTGAAACCTATTGCTTCGTGGCTGAGCTGTTGTTGGTGCTAGATGCTTCCATTTCACAATAAAAGAACTTACAGTTGACCAGGGCGGTGCTAGCAGGGCAGATATTTCACTGTCTTGTGGCATAGGTAGCATCCTATGACAGTTCCACGTTTAAAGTCACTGTGCTTTTCAGCATGACCCATTCCACTGTAAATGTTTGTCTAAGGAGATTGCATGGCTATACGTTTGATTTTATGCACCCGTTAGCAATGGGTCTCATTTGAGTCATTTAGTTGTTAATAGCAGTTTAGTCCCTACGTATTTACATAGGTAGCTTGCACAGTGTTACCCAGTATATTCAGTAGTAACTCAGATTCATGTATACTTTTGGTTTTGGTATAGTTTTTTACAGTAACAGAGCAAAAATGTCGAGACCTCACAATCCATGTATTCCAAAAAGACAGTTTATTTCATATGATACAACAATGAGATCTGTCACATAGACAATTAGTCTATCAAGTCTGTCTTTCCTGTTGTCTCTTACTAAAACATCTGCAACAAAGCATGCGAAAGTCTAAATTTGTGCAAAGGCATCAGAGGAGAGGCCATTCTCTCATATACAGGGCTATATTATCCAGACAAGAGACAAGAGGGTGTGGACTGTGGAACATTCACTGGTGACAGTACGTTAGGATTAGCCTTTCAAATGTGCCAGAATTAAAATACCTGGCATTTGATGCAACATTGTGTTATGGCCACGTCTTCCTAAAGCATAAGTATTATCAAGAAGACATTCTGTAAAAGTTGAAGAAAAGATGATTTTATGGATACCTCGGCCCTGAATGGATCATCGAATCATTACTTTCAGAGTGACACTTTTAAGAAAATGGAGCAAATCAATTCACAAGCATAAACAATTTTTGTTTATTCTGTTTTACACCATTTTCATGCCTAATGTTTAAAGTGCAGCCAGTCATGGGCAGTGTGGTTAATTGGGCATGGTTTATTAACAATTAAACTGGACTGTAAATTATTCAGGTTTGGCTATTACCTTCAAGTGGACCATCTTTCTCTGCCAACAAATAGGTGTGTAGGTAATAGATAAAGGTAAAAAAGTAAAAAGAAAATAACAATAATTATAAAATAATAATATAAAATAAAATAAAATAAAATAAAATAAATGAATTCATACTCTCACATGGTTTTACACTATTTCTCCTACTGCAGTGTAGATTTGAGCAGACACATTTTTTCTGGATGCCACTCTGAATGAAAAGGTGACTCAAATAAACCAAAAGGTGCATAGTTCACTTCAGTAAAGCAGGTGGTTTGCAAATGCCATCCTTGGTGTGTTCAGAAGCTTACTGGTGTCCTCTACTGGTTAAACTGTGTGCTTGCTGGATCTCTAACGTGTCAGTTTGCTATCAAATATCTAAGGTGTATTCTGTCAGTTTAAAAAAAAAACAACTTCACTGAGTGCACTGCAAAAATAAAAAAATAAAAAATACTGGCAAGTAAATAAAATTCTGAAAATAAATTCATTTATCTAATATTTCATTAGCATTTATTTCTATTTTTTCTTATTTTATTTCTGCCAAAGGAGCAAGAGAATTTAAAATTTCATATTATTTAAAGGGAAACAAGTTTAACAATATCATACTCATACTCATATTAGAACAATTCACTTATAGTCAAGAGGTTTTCACTCATGAAGATATTTTGGCAGTGTGAGCATATTTATAAAGGTCTTTGTATTTTATAATATGTAAATTAACACACATATTACAGGTACAAAGGATAATCTGATTTCCTTTTAAACTGGGATGATTTTGTTTGCAGTGATTATGATTAAGGGTATGGAAACTCCTTCTGGCACTTCGAGATTCACCATCAAAGGAGATTTCTTTAAAGGGTGTGATTCTCATCACATTTCCGATTTGCTGTCTTTGACTCTCTCATTTATTTAGGGAGTAAACAGTAAGCAAGAGGCATGCTTCATGATGGGAGGGGCTTCTACACATAAAGATTGTCATACTGTAAGGCTTCTCGCTCTGTTGTCTATTGTTATAATAAACAGCATTTTCCTTTAGAAAAGTCTGTTAAAGCCCAGAGCACACTGAGTGCATGCATGCTTCTCTGCCAAAATGTAACGGATGCATGCTGAAACAGTCGCATCTTTCTCCAGCTGTCCGTGGCCTGATGTGTGGAGCAGTAGCTGCAGCTGCAGGGAGGAGTGTGTGACCTCTAGCTTTACATCTTGGCAGCTGAGGGTCTCTAGGGGGACGCTGTATCTGCTCTCCTTCCACTCAGATCAAACAGCACTGTACAGTCAAACAAAATTCAGAAACACAGCACTGGACATGTCCATATTCAGTGAAGAGGCACTAAAGCCATTGCGTCTTCATGCACAGAGTCGATCTTTAATGTACGGTATATACAAATATATACTGCATCATCAGTCTGTTTCTAACTGGCTCCTTCTGGAGAATGTATGTATCCCAGCAGGCCCTTTGTTGTGAACCAGAGATAAAAATAGTGCCTTTGTAAACAGGCCTAGGGCCCCATGTCGGCTCTGTAATGCTAGCTATTAGTCCCCTGAACCGCAGAGCACATTGTTGAGGGAAAATACTCGACATGTTTACAACACTGAAGCAATTTCTACTGTGCATACACACACATGCACACCTACACACTCTTGTATGCTCATTCACACACATGAAAGGTTCATTCAGCTCCAGTGACCTCCCAATGCAGGAATGGTTATTTAACTTTTGAACAAAAATCAAGGAGGAAGAAAGAAAGCTGAAATAAAATAGTCACTTGGTCATTCACGTCAGAGTGCGAGTAAAGGACAGGACAAGACTAAATTGTCCCGGTCGCTATAGTGGACACGTCCAGGCTGTAACAGACTCCGAAGGCAACCAGGGTCAGAGTTCAAGGGCGGCTCAAAGTTCGTCTTCATCCAGCTGGGCCAGGTGATTGGAGTGCTGTAGACTGGCAGAAGGGCCTGGAGCTGATGGTCCCGCCTCCCACAATGGTGCTCTGGAACCACTCTCTCCTGTCTGCTGGATTAGACGGAGCAAAAAAAAAAAGGGAAAATATCGATTACACCAAACAGCTCCTTCAATTCTGCTTCAGAAACATTCCTACAGCATTTCCAAAAGGTCTTTATTAATAACATCTGGGATTTAAAAGGTTCAACGTGTGCCAAACACAGCAGAGCAATTTGGAGCTAAGGCCTAAGCATGTTATATTTGGAGCTTTGGCTGTCAGAGCTGTTCCTTTATTAGAGCTATAAATGAGACTAAATCTCTGTGAATGAGTCAGTGAATAACGGCGCTATGCAGAGTTTCAGGAAAATGGTACTGAAATGTGAGAATGAAGGGCTATCTCAATACTGATACAAAACGTGACCTTGTTCTGCTTCTCAGCACATCGACATCCAGACACATCCACGCTCTTTCTGCTAACTCTGCTGTCTCACTCTGGAGAGCTTCAAGCTTTTCTCTCTCATTACAAACCAGCATTTTTAGTTTTGATTAGCTACCCTGATGGCTATGAATCGACTTTCCTCACCGCTGCTGCTGCTGTTCTCAAAGGAAGAAAATTCCTCAAAACTTCTTTAAACATTCAGCAGCACCAGAAAAACAAATGAAGTTAGTGTCCCTTATTTTCAATGGTAAATTCTATGGTGACTATTTTAGTCCCCACAGAAGTTATCATAGAAAATAAGGAAAAGTACAGGCTGTTTCTGTTTCTAAAGAGTTAGCGGAGAGACTAAATGACCACTCATTCCTTCCAGAACTGAGCATTCCCAAAAAGTTAATTCATCATGAGGCATGTTTTCATTTTTCACCAATCGCCATCAAAACACCACTTAACTGGAGCACCGGCGTAGGATGAGAACAATCAGGCTGTCGATAGGGATCGCATACTTCCCTTTCTCCTTCCTGTTTGTTTTGTAGCACAGGCCTGCAGATCTGACTAAACAAGATAAACATCCATGCCAACACGGCTATTGTTGAGCTGTCTGTCAGGAGAAGACGGTACTAAAGGGTCACAGGTCCAGGAGAGTAACAGAACACAGACGCCAGAGTAGGCGCTGAAGAAGGTGCAGGTGCGGGACACTTGTTATGCACTAGCTATATTCAGTACTGCCACTTGGTGTATTCATAAAAAAATCAGTGTTCTTCCTCAAATGACGTGCATCATGATCTTATCCTCACTTGGTTTCCATGGCAACAGTATCACATGCTTTCGTTTTGGATTTTATTTCCTGTTTTTGTCTGGTCTCAGCACTTGGTTCCTTTCCTTGATTGTGTCCACTTAAATTACTGGACCACCCATTGTCTGCAGTTGAGTGCAAAAGTTTGTACACCCTGTGGTTTTTGAATGGAAGAATGTATAGAATGTGCCTTCACTTAACAAATAATATATGCAACAAATAATATAATATGCAACAAAAGAATTCCGAGAATTTCCAAAATCAACAGAAATAGATTCCCGAAAGAAAATTTACCATGATACATTTGAAAGAAGCAGTGTATGACATTCACATCGAGTTAGGATAAATACGTCAGGAAGAATAAAGAAAGCCACGGGGACCAAATACAACAAATGAGAGGATCTAAAAGCTGTTCAGAGCATACAAACAAGCTTGGAGGCAGTTATAAAGACAAAGTCAAAGTTTTGAACTAATACTTTGTTTTTTGCTATTAATAGTAAAATAGTAAATGCTATTAATAAATGTGACAACTCACTAAATGCTTTGCTGCTGTCTTCTTCACTTTAACACTGGAGACTCCTTCCAAAAATGTTAAATAAATGTCTCCTCACAGAAAGCTTCACAAAGATTTCATTTTTTTTTTTTTAAAAATCTGTTTATATGGAGTGTCTGCCATACACATCCCTGTAAACTCTTACTATAGAAATTAATAACAGATTAGAACGAGTGCATTAATATAAACTTTGAGGTTAATACTATCAGAGCTCCTGTTATAGAAAATGAATCAACACCATCTAACCAATCAGAATTTCTGTAAATTGCAGCACTTTAAATTGGATGCCTATTAAAGTCATGATGTGTTATTTAGATATTATATTATTACATTTATTCTTAAATTAAACATTTAATAAATCTAACTCCACTTAAGATCTCTAAAACCCTCCTGTTGTACTTCTGCTGGCTTCCAGAAGGGGGAGTGCTGAAGCCTCATTTCAAACAGGACATCTTAAAGCAGAGATGTCCAAACTTTGCTGCACATATCCAGTGTGGCTGCAGGTTTCATTCCAACCAAACAGGAGCCAGAAGTGATAATCGACTGAAGGTTAAGATAAACTGATTAAACAGGAGGAATAATCTTGCTCTCCCTTCGCTGGTACTCGATGGGTGACTGCAGGGCTAAGCAACAAAACACAACAAAGAGTCACACCCTTGTACTGCAAACCTGAAGTGGGCATGGCCTAAATAGAAAGTTCATTGCTTCTATTTCCTAAAATATAAAAAAAAAAAAAAAACTAGCCTAACCTAACCTAATATAAACCACCATGACTCTGATCAGGCAGTTACTAAGGATGAATGAATGAACACTGTATTGTGTATATGCATATATGGTTTCCATTCCAACCAAACAGGAGCCACAAGTGATAATCGACTGAAGGTTAAGATGAACTGATTAAACAGGAGGGATAATCAGGTGTGGCTCCTGTTTGGTTGGAATGGAAACCTGCAGCCACGTCAGCCCTTTTGTGGATATGATTGGTCACCCCAGTCTTACAGCCATGTTGTGAACATGTGTGAATGACAGTGTGAGCACCTGTGAGCCTTGTGTGCTGGCGGGATAGACGCCGTTGGACACTGTCTGGCAGGAGTGGACAGCATGTGAAAAACGGGGCTCCTCACTAAATGCCAGCTGAACATGGGTTGGAGAAACTGTTTGGGCCTCCAGCTGGGACTCCAGCTTGTATCACACATACACACACACACACACACACACATACACATACACACACAGAAATCAGCATATATTTTCCAGACTGAAAGAGTCAGATCCCTGATGAAGTACTCTGAGCTCCCTGGTTCTGATGAGATTAAAGCAGGTGATTTTGTTCCAATGTGTTCTTTTGTCTCAGCCAATAAGAGCTCAATAATTCCAGTTCAACAGGCTGGACATGTTTGCGTTTGTTCTCAAATATTGTCCAAGTGTGTGTGTATGTGTGTGCATGTGTGAATGCTTCTTGTACTCTGACCTGAAAGTGGAAAAGAAATATTTTAGCCTTTTTTTTTTTTTTTTTCAATTTAATGTACTGCATCTGTAGTGTATATGTGATTACCACAAAGAAGATTTTTCCCATACTGAGAAAAGAAGAAAAGAAAAAACATTAGATTTTCCACTAGATTCACTAGAACAGTCACTGTTCAGTGGGAAGAATTTGTGGTTCACAGTTCCAGGGTCCCCAGTTTGATCCTGAGCTCGGGTTACTGTCTGTATGTGGTTTCGTATGTTCTCCCCATGGCCGTGTGGGACTCCTCCAGGTTCTCCTCTTTCCTCCTACCTCCCAAAAGCACACTGGTAGGTGGAATGGCTACATTAATATTGCCTCTAGATGTGATGAGTATGCTAATGTGCGTCTAATGCTAATGCCCAGTGTTGCTGGGATGGGCTCCGGATTTACCGCAAACCCGAACAGGATAAAGTGGTTACTGAAGATGAAAAAAATGAATGAATATAGTTGTATTGTTCTGATCAATCGTAGATACCACAAAAGCTTTCAGGAAATGCAAGTAAATGAATTGCTTTTTCCTATATTGTCTCATCCTAAGACCTTAATTGTCGGAGTATAAATGTTATTTCGAATTCTCATTACATAGTCATGTATTTTAAATATTTATTAACAAAATTCAACAACTGCCCTTAGACTTCCATTATAAGTGAGTTTCAAGTCAAAAGACTTTCTGTTCATTTCTAAATAAAGGAAATCATGTTCAAATTCTTTCTAATAGTCATCACATATATGCTACAGATGTGGTGGATAGAGCTGAGGTTGAAATATGTTGGAGTACTCCTTTAACACAGATGTTACAATATGTTCACAGTAATTATTTGTGAATGTGAAATGAAAGGTCACAGATGCCTTCCTGTGTGTGTGTGTGTGTGTGTGTGTGTGTGTGTGTGTTAGAAGCCAGAGCTCATCTCAAGTGTGAATGTTAATGAGGACTGTACCTCTACCTGTGCAGATGTGTCACCAGGGCCCTGGCTGGACAGGTAAAGGGAGGGCAGGGACGTGTTGTAGGCACGCAGGCAGGGTGCTCTCTGTCTGTCCATGGAGGCTGAAGAGTGAGGCCTCAGGCCAGATGCTGCACACACTGGAGGTCTCATGATGCGGCCCAGACTGTTACTCTTGCTCTCCCTTCGCTGGTACTCGATGGGTGACTGCAGGGCTAAGCAACAAAACACAACAAAGAGTCACACCCTTGTACTGCAAACCTGAAGTGGGCATGGCCTAAATAGAAAGTTCATTGCTTCTATTTCCTAAAATATAAAAAAAAAAAAAAAACTAGCCTAACCTAACCTAATATAAACCACCATGACTCTGATCAGGCAGTTACTAAGGATGAATGAATGAACACTGTATTGTGTATATGCATTATGCAGCACTGCATATTAATGTTACTGAATGTGTTATAATGTGTTCATTTGAGGTTTATATCTGACCACTCGCTTGCGCCTGCATAAAAGTAAAAAACCTCCCACTTGTACAACGTTTGTTGTGTCCTGTGGGATCCACGTCTCGATGAACAGTCTCAAACAGATGCCCTGTGAAACGTTCTGGCAAGCTTTCAACAGAAGAAGAAGAAGAAGAAGAAGAAGAAGAAGAATAGTGCACCTCCTATTCATATCGCTTATGTATTCGCTTACATTCCTAGCATGTGTGTGTGTTTGTTTTTGTGAATTCTGACCAGTCCAGAATGTCTTGACTATTTAGAAAAAACACCAGAAAAAAAACCTGCCTTACCAGGTAAGTAAGACAGTCCTGACAATATAAAGTGCTTTATATAAAAGCTGTGGTGTTCTTTTTTCAAAACTGAAAGTGTAAAACCATTTCTTTGTGGTTAGTGAGGCTAAGGTTAGATTTAGGACTGAGTGTAGAATATGTATATATCTGTGTATGTGCACACTGACAATATTCCATTAAATCCTTTTGAATAGTTTTTAAACTCTGAATTATTCAAAAAATTATTTTGTGAGTCAAAACAGCCGTTTTAATCCTGATCCTGCGTGTGTGTGTGCATGTTTGTGTGTGTGTGTTGTATTTATAATCTTTCCATCAAATCCTAAATAATTCTTTTCAAATTGTTTCCCACTCTTTAATCCAATGCTCAAGATGTGTTTTGAACTCTGTTGCTTCTAAAGATGGTGGAGGTGACGATGGCTCACCGTTGAGGAAATTGCGTTGTGTCTCCAGGATCTGGTTCACGTCTCTCACCCAGGACCTGCTGATGTCCACCAGGGAAGACTGCAGGACGAAGCGCACGGTGTTGCCGTCAGCACCACGGGACGTCAGAGCAAAGCGGGTCGGGTCACCATCTACACACGCCTCCACACCCAGACAACTCATCTGAAACAGACACCAGACCAAAATACATATCGATATTATTGGGAGTATAATAGCAACGACTCATTATGAAAATTGACTCTGGTATGGTACTATGGTATATTCTGGTAACTACGATACTGTTATAGTTTATCTTATAGTAGCTGTTATACTCTTGACCATGACATTACGAGTGTATGATTATAAGAGTTATAAATGTATGATTGTGAAATCATATCAAAACAGTCTATTACAATCAGCTCAAATCATTATGAGTAGGAAATTATGTAATAATTGCAACAGGCCAAATTATTATAATATACTCAAGGGTACTTAATTTTTATAAAATTATACCATTAGGGCTTTCAACCTCCATGGAAATAGAAAGTCTGTGGTTTCATAACTGATATTGCAAAATAACATCACATAGCAGTCTATTGCAATATGTCCTTTTGTTCATATTATGCTAATATGAAAAATGTGTTTAGCAGACTTTCATATAAGGCATTAATATAAACCGAGCAAATGTAATTTAATCCTTATGGATGCAGTCAATTTCACAGAGGAGCAGCAATACAGAAAGAAGGGTCACTGAGTTAAACAGACCATTTTAAGGAAGGTCATGACATACTAATAATACTACAGATGAGATTGCAGCTACTGATAGGGTGGATAATATTACAGAACCAGTCTAATGAACTCAGCAAATCTGAGTCATTAGATCTGAAGATACAACTGGTCAAGATATAACTATGACTGACAGAAGACTGCTTCTGAAAGAGAAAGCCCACCTTGATGCTATTCTTAAATATGTATCCAGGAATTGAGAATCCTTTCTTCCGGTCAATAGGCTCACTAAAAATGACGATCTGCTCGAACAGAAAGACCCGCCTCTCCTTAGGCCTGGACAGAAAGCTGCTGTCCTGTTCTGTGACAGTGAAAGTGTCTTGTTGAAGCAGCTTTCCTTGCGCTGTGATTTTCCCCTGTAAAGAGAACGTGTATTTAGGAGCCAGGACAGCTCAGACCTCTCCACTATTTCTTTCTTTGTTGAGACAGTTCTAAACTGCAGCTCGAATCTGGCGCCGTACCTCAAAGCCCTGCAGCCGTCCCACGTTCATCATGTCATTACAGCGCTTAGGAACAAAGCACATCACCTCCACTGCTTTCTGTTGCAGAGACAGTAAGTGAGTGATAGAAAGAGAGAGAGAGACTTTTAAACCGTGTGAAAACCGATGCTAATAACCATATTGAGTAAGAATTATTCTATTTCTGTGAGAATTATGCATAAGTCTTGACACTTCAGTAGACAGAGCTTACTCTTGGCGCCTGAATGAATATTACACGACACCACTTTTTGCTCATTTAAATATAACTACTGGAACATTACAGATACAGTTTCATACCTCCAAATCCTCTGTGTCCATTCCAGCCTTGGTGTAGTACTTCAGGAAATCCTGCTCAGAAAGACACAAAGTACATTCTGTATCTGAATCAGAAATCCAAGCTATATGCATCATCATTTTTGCCATGTGTCCATATCTGAAAAAATCTATTTTTTACACATCTGCTAATAATAAATACACAGGGTTCTCAGTACATGTACGTTATACCTATAATCATTCCCAGTTTATCATGTGCACCATACCTCCCGGAGCTACATCCTGGAACTGTTGCACCAGAAATAGTTCAGGGGTTTCAGAGCAACAGGGATGAATACTTATGCAATCATCCAATCACAACTTACTCACTGGAACAGGTTTTGTCTAGGATTGCCCTGTATTTGGCTCTATCCATATTTGCCAATTTCTACAATGTGAATGATGCTATCACCACCATGCTTCATTTGAGGATAGTGTTCTCTGGGTAATGAGCAATCACTTTTTATGTTTTTTTTTTAATTTGTAATTATTTTTGCAAGCTATATTCCCCCCAATATATACAATTGTCAGCCCACTTCTTCCTCGTCTATAAATAATAGGGGCCCACCACAGAACCACCAGTGAGTAGATTATTATTAATTTGGTGGACCTTTCACACCATACCAGTGGCATTGACATGGCAGAGTGTATGGTGCTGGTATAAGTGTATTTAAAACTGTTTCTACAACTGATTGTACAAACAACGGTTTGCACAGTCCAACTCTTGGGTAGCCATTCAGCAACAAGCATGTGATGTTAAATAAGGACCTACCCTTTCCATTTTGAGCTCATATAGATGTGTTTCTGATTTTGCTGCTGCATTTTCACATTTATTGTGGTGTTTTTGGTTTTGCTGTTCGGTTTCGGTTTGTCTTAGAGGCCACTACTGGAAAGCACACCAGGAAAGCATTAAGCCCAAAGAGTACACTGACAGCCTCAATTAATCATGTACTCTCCATTTTTATGAAAGATGTTTACAAGTGGATGACTTCTGTGCACTATTTATCAGTTAATGATCTGTTCAGTGTTCAACTAAGCTAATTAAAAACATTCGTTTCAAAAAGGTCATGGTTGTCTGGTTGTGTGTCTGCATCAGTGTGCGTGTGTGTGTGCAAAGTTGTTTGTGTTGGCAGCATTCTCTCTCACCTTCAGTAGCAGCTGGTATTTCATGATTCTCTGCACAGGTTTGATAAGGAGATCGTTCAACTGTAACCTGTGACCAAGCTGCTGTTTAAGCTCCTACACACACACAAACAATTTTTTTTTTTGTAAAAAAAAAAAGGTGGTTTTGTAATATTTGGCAAAAGATCCCATGTGACAACTGTCAATAAAACATGAATACATTGAAGAGATAATATGTTGTAAACAGATACAGATACAAATAAGATGCACATTCATTTGTTGTTGTTTTTTTTTTTTTTTTTTTTGAAAGCTTGCCAGAAAGGTTCACAGAGTATCTGGCTGAGACTGAAAGTGTGCAGCAGTCACTCCAAATCCTGCAAATTAAAAAAGTCACACCAGCAAGAAGTTTTTGTTTTCATGCAGGCGAGAGGTGAACACAAGACCACATTCATTAACGTAAACGTGAATGAGTTCAACGATGCTTTTGATGCATTTCCCTCATAGTCATTCATTCTTAGTAATTGCCTGGTCAGGGTTGTGGCGATTTGAATTAAGCAAAATGTGGTCAGCAGGTTTCCAGTTTAGGTTGGAGTTTGTATAGATTATCCACTAAACATCAGCAAGCACACGCCGTTGATATATTGTGTATTAGTTGATAGGCTGGTTGCTGAGTCACCTGACAGCTTGTTGACAGTCTGTAAATGTTTTTTGGATGTCTGTAGTGTCTACATTGGACTTTATAAATATTAGAACAATATTGAGAAAAAATGATGAGGACCATCAATATCAAGGCAAGGCGCAATAGTCACCTGTCTGTCAGGTCTATCAAATCAGATAGCTTACTCTCTTCCGCTAGCATTCAGTCATTCTAGTGTACATAGCCCAGAAGCATGTTTTTAGGAACATGCCCTTGGAATTGCGTTTCAAGCTTGACTAGCCAAAATCCATAAGGTCAGTGTACATTGTGTTCATTTGATACTTGTTTCAAAATGAAAAAAATATAAATATTTGTTAAAAATTAAATGATATCATGATATCCACAATATCTCACAAAGCATACTGTGACATAATTTATCACAGTACATTTTATCATCATATCACTCAGCACTAATACAGAGACCTGATGGCTGATGACTCTTTTCACTGCATTCAAAAGGCATCACAATGCCAGCAATAAAATCACTTGTTATACTGTCACACTACTGAGAAACAATAATGGCAAAATAGAGCTGGTGATTCCACATCCATTTATTTCTCCCATTCCTAGAAGTGAATGGCTACAGGTCCATCTGGTGAGCATGAGTCACACAGGAGAGTGCAGTAAGAATTAAAGGACACTAATAATGATCGCACAGATGGATCCGCTCATGTACAGAGTACAAAGCTGCAATAAAGTTGTGATGATGTAGGAAAAAAAAAGTCATACTTACTTCAAAATAGGTGTCGATGTATTCTGACACTATGTGCTCCGACTTTGGTTTGTTCTGGCAGTACACCACATACATGTGAAGACGCCTTTCCTGTAGATATAGGAATAAGGAATACATGTCCCAGGTAGCACAAAGCTCTCTCATTCTCTGGTAAGTGCTGTATACTCTGAGATATCAGGAAATAATTGCATGATGAATCAGCAAAATGGCAAAATGGATCAGAGTTAAGTTCAGTACAGGCTCAGCAGGCCATTAAAGCACTAAAAGACAAGCAGTGCAATGAGGATTAAAGTGTCTTTCTCAGTAAAAATGCACCTGTTGTAGATGGATGATGTAAACATGTGATGGAGTGAGGCAAAAATGCATTAGGACAGAGAGAGAGAGAGAGAGAGAGAGAGAGAGAGAGAGAGAGACAGCTGCAGTGATTTGCTGATCATTTGTGCTGAATTAACCTGTTTGACTCTGACTCTGTCTAGTGGATATAGGAAGATGAGAGTGAGTGAGATGAGAGTGAATGAGAGAGAGACAAATAGGGAGAGAAGTAAGAAAGACAAAGTGCATGTCCTGTTACTGTGTTTGCAGGTTGCTGAAAAAAGGGAGCGCTAAAGAGAAAGAAAAGACAAAAAGGAATGAAGAAGAGCAGCGCCTCTTTACAAGGTGCAGTTGTGCTGAGTGCAGGAGTTAGGGATGGACGGATCGATACTAAAGTATCAATACTTTCAACCCAGGCATTTCCTTTTAAAAATCAATCCTAATATAAAAAATATTGATACTGATAGGGTATACAGGATAGAATAGACTTTCCTTTCGGCCATCTCACTTGCCTTGCCTTTCTGTTGTTTTATACACACACTCGTGCACACACAATACAAACAGGCAGGCCGCAGAAATGAAGGTTCAGGGAGTGAATGTATAATATAAGTGATATGGTTGAAAGGAAAATAAGGAGCATTTGGAGTTGTTTCACACCTCAAATAAAAACAAACAAGTTTATTAGATACTATGGCAACACCACAAACCTGATTAAATGTATAATTAAATGCATTTTTATTTGATATTTAAAACCCTTGAGTAACCAAATAATTCTTCTTGTTTTGTTTTTTTGTTTTTTGTTTTTTTTTTCATTTTTCCATGACTGATTTCAGATATAATTCTTGATATTATAATTAATATAATTATAACTGTAGAAAATTGCAAATTTACTTTTGAAAGTAAAATAAACAAAGAAGACTTTTTGATATTTGTATCAGTACCGGGATACTCGTTTGAGTATCAGTTTAGAGTCTGATTGGTCAGCTTACCTTGATGACATCACCAGCAGGAAGTTGGAATTCAAATTCATGACCATTCCATAATTGTAGCTAACGACATATTGAGCTTTACTGAGCTTTATACCAAATGATCTATTTTAACTAAACAAACAAAAAAAAACAGATTCTTGCTATAAAAAAAAAACAAAACAAAAAAAAACAACTATAAAGCAAAATCTGAACACAGTGTGCTGTGTTAACAAAGTTAAGCAGTTTGGCCTGAATTAATTCGAGAAAAGCATTAGGAGAATTCTAAAAAAAATAGAAGAAGATAAAGGATCTTGGGCGATTGCTAGTCAAATCCCGACAATTCCACAATTACACATGCAATGCCATGGCCAGGAGAGAAGGGAGCAAAGTTGGCCATTCTCTCTGGGTGGGAGGGATGGCATACTCTGTCAATCAGAAGGGCCTTTCGCACCGCGGGAACCTTTTCATAGTACCTGAACTAATTGTGGAACTACCCACTTTTTGGCGTTTTCAC
>CM075018.1:5862784-5941384 GCA_037576675.1 Pangasius sanitwongsei
TCCATCCTCCGGTTGTTTACGTTGTTCTTCTTTGTTTCCGTTGTTGAACGCCGCGCACAAATGACGTCGCTGTCGACTGGCTTACGTCACTTCTTAGTGTCCACCGTCGGTGCGAATGCACCCCTTTAAATGGTACTGGGAAATAGTTCGCGCAAAAACGCCCAGTACTTTAGTACTGTAAATTTAGTTCTGGAACTAAAGCGGTGCGAAAGGCCCTAGAGTGACACTAGCGAATACTGAGTGTCTGTACGTTCATGTGTGCGGAAGAGGGCACTTAGCGCTTTTCTCCAAGTGTGTTCTCCTGCGCTGTGATGTAGCATAAGCAGCAGTTCAAAGATATACAGTGGTTTCACATGTGTCTGAGGAAGCAGTTAGCTTTCTCCCTCCCAGATTAGTAGCTGTTGTGTGCTAGGGGAGAGCTAGCTAGTGGGTGGGAATTGGCGAATAACCAAATGGAAAGAAAATTTAAAAAAAAAAAGAAGGAGAAGAAGAGTCTGAGGAAAAACAGTGCTGAAAGTAGAAAATAAAAGTGCAGATAGTCCCATTGGCAATGTGTTAACGGTTTAAGGAAATTATTATTATGTAATTCTTAAGTCTTGTGATGTTTTGAGTATTTCAGAAACTGATGATTTCCTGGGATTTTCATGTACAACAGTGTAGAGCTTAAACAGAATGGTGTGAAAAATGAAAAATATCCAGTGAGGTGAAATTCTGCAGGTGGAAATGCCTTGTTAATGAGAGAGGTCAGAGGAGAATGTCCAGAATGTCCAGGAAGACTGCAGTAACTCAAATAACCACTCTTTACAACCATGGTGAGCAGAAAAGCATCTAAGATTGCACAACTTCACAAATCTGAAGCTACAGTTTCCAGTCTACAACTGTCCAGTTTTGGTGAGACTACATCAGAGAGCTTACGTTCCTCAACACTACTTTTGACTGTTTTATTAGTCTACTTTTTTTTTTAACAATTTACTAGTACAACATTTAATATACTGTATGTTATACTTGAACTCAATCTACATTTAAAGATAAACTTGCCGGTTGCTGCAGCCATGTTTTAAGTTCATGTTCAATCAGGCTTTATTGTCATTCCTTTCATCAGACCTCATTTTATTCAGAGCATAAGCAGTCCCAAGAATTTCCGGGAAATAGTGTCCATCAATTGCTGTCTTCACTAATGGCCTTTTAAAAATGCTCTTTGAACTAAATGTTTTCATTGCTTCCATTGGAAATCACTCTACAAATGGCCGCCGTGGGCTAACCAATCCCCTGCCAATCCTTTAAACTCCTCTGCATAGAACCCATCACTTTAGAATGGACTGCAACAAAGGGCAAATCCAACAAAAAAGAAAGTGAAAAAAGACAGAAAATGGAGAGAGAAGTGTAAGATGTGAGAGAGAAACTTATGGCAAGAGAACTAGAGAGATAGAGATAATGGAGTTGTATAAGAATGAGGTCATGTATAATTCAGCCCCGTTATCCAGAATGTAACCAGAGTCAAGTGTACAACTGCAGCCAGGTACTGGGAGCCAACACCTGGATATCCGCACACACACACACACATATACACAGAGTTGCCTGGAGACAGCTCCACCAGTGCAGAGTAGGTCAGAATAGAAGCTGACTGCACGATAAACTTGTAAATGTTCCAATGAAAGAGTTTATTATTTCAGATAAAGCGGTTTAGAACCATAATGTCAGTTTCCATAAGCAAGAACTCACACAACTGGACCGTCATCATTGATGAGTAAACCAGAGAAGCCTAGAGATAAAGAGAAAAGCTGATAAAGCAAGAGAAAAGGGGCAATGGGAGAATACAAGCCTCCGTTTTTCATTACAGTTGGATGAGGCTGTCTGCTTGCTGGCCCTATTTTGATGCCACTTTTAGATTTTCGTTACGAGTTTCTTTATTTCTGTCTGCCTCTTTTAAGTTAATTCCCCGAAGGTGTCTGTCTTATTAAAAAGCAGAGAGGGCAGCAAAGAAATAAATGGGCTGCCATATTGTAGCACAGCCCATTCATGTTTGAGTAAAAGACTTTAATTAAACCACCCAAAACTTCTATGGCAGCGCACACCCGTAATCAAGGAAGTGCACCAGCAAATTAACATGAGCATAGTTGAATTTAAAATGTTCCTGCCTGAAAACATCTGGACCAACCCCAACAAACAACTTCCAAAGCGGCCAGTCCAGAGAACACTGCGCTTTCTGTTCTCTGGGAGCTGATTGTACGTTGAGCACATTCTGACAGAAATAGGCAAGCATGGAGCGTGAAGCTATGCTATCAAAGAACGTGTTTGTTATTCCACCTCTCGTTCCTGGCTGCTTTTGTTCGCCTGTTTTTTCCCTCCGGCTTCCTGACCCCATGAGCGCTCATGGCGGAGAGCCAGTAGGATCGTGCTCTCACACACACACATACACACACAGAGTATCAGCAACAGAGGGTATGTGAGGGACAGAAATAGAGTGCACTGAGGAGGATAAACACAGCCGGTGTGTGTTTTCTCATCTCTGTTTACTCATTTACCCAAACACAGAAAGGAAGCATGGCACCACTACTCAGAGAAGACGGGCACTCAGAGTGATGTTCAGTGAGGGAGAGATGGAGAGAGATAGAAACAAGCCGTGTCTTAAATTGCTTACTGGGATTTAATACCCACTTATACAAACAACACTGTTAAAGGCTCGATTCTGATTGGCCAGAAGGTGTTTTCTATGAATTTTGACAGTAGTGCCAGCTGCAAGGTTTATATTATGTTCTTGTTCTAATACATTATCATTTCTATAGTAACAATTTACTCAGGGACCTGTATGGTAGACATTACACATTTAAAAAAAACATAATTAATTTAAGAAAACTTAATTCATTTAAAAATTTAAAGGTAAGTAATGATCGATATGGTGACGTTTTCTGTTAGCAGACATTTATTAAGAATTTTTGAATGGAGTCTTCAGTGTCAGCACTTTTTAACAGTTGGTGTTAAAACCAAAACTTTAAGGTTTTCTTCACACAGGAAAATCTTCAAGATGGAGGGCTTTGTGGTTTCTGGGTAAGCCACTATCTTCTACAAGCCCCTCTCGCTTATTTCTGTAGTGCATGGAGAGATGGAGAGATGTAACTAGAGAACCGGCAAAAGAGCAAATTGCCCTGAGCACTGACGCACTTCTGAAGGCTGATCACAGAAATGTTAACATGTGACACCCCTTGTTAAAAAAAAAAATCTTCATGGTTATTCTACAGCATCTTAGGAAACCACCTACACTGGGCCCATTACCATGCCCTTGACTCGCACAACGGTAAACAAAGAGAAAAGAGGAGAAAAGAGGAAACAACAAGAGAAGGAAAAGCAGAGGCATGGCAGTAGTGGGTGGTGAAGATAATGAATGAAATAAGGATGAATGTAAACCTTAAAAATGTACATTTATCTTCATTTTTGTTTCATTTTCCACAAGAAAGCAGTTAAGAAATTAGTACACAGCTGAGGCATAATGGTAATCAGATTTCTATAAATATTTGAAAGGTTGTTTTTTTTTTTTTGTTTTTTTGGTTGGGGCACTCACAGTCTCTAAAATCACCACTGAGTGGACTGGTTAGTGCAAAAATTGTCTATCACTTTTCCAAGTATAGTCCATTATCTGGGGCTTTTTAGTCTGTATACTCAAAGGGAGTCTAGAATAGTAGTCTAAATAAGTATTCAATTTGACATACAGCTGCAGGCAGATAGAGATAAACCAAAAGAAACAGAAAAAAAGTAGAGAAAAATGAAAGGGGAGTCAAGCAGAAAGATAGATGCACACACAAGAGACACAAATGTTACAAGAAAAACACAGCAAAACACTGAGACTGAAACAGACATGGAAAGAAGGAAAGAAGATACACACAGTGAAAGAAACAGGCAGGTGGTGAGAGACAGATGCAGGTTTAACAGGATTGACTGACAGTCTGGCAGACTTACGTGTTTGATGAAGAGCTGCGCCAGTCTCTCAGGCTCTTCCACACATTTCTCCAGCTCGCCCAGGAAATAACTGCTCAAAACAGAGAAGGGCAGAGAGGATCAGTCAGATGTGCACAGACACTCACATCTATACAAACAGAGCGCACAACTTTGCGATTGCAGAGCACACGCTAAACTAAATGACAGGAAGAGATATTAACTTCATAATTCCATCGAGGCTCAGCTATCTTCAGCATCCATTCTGGAAGCGTGGATAATGTAACCTAGATACTGTAGATATGTATGCAAGAACTACTGCTGTGATCATAAAGACTGTCCTGTGCTCATCCCAGGATTCTTATTCACAATCTGCTCATATTGAACATCCTTTGTACTGTACGTTGTACTGTTTGGCTTAACTCTTCTCCACCCGTATACTATAATGATTTACAATTCCATTATCCGATAGATCCAATAGAAGATAATAAGTCTGGTTCCTCTGAAGGTTTCCTCATCATGTCATCTCACTGAGTTTTTCCCTGACACTGTCGCCCTTGTTGACTTGTTCATTATGGATCTAAATTTACACCCAGATTTGTGTAAAGCTGTTTTCTGACAAAAGTGCTAAGCAAATCAAATGATATTTAAATGAACTGAATATTAGAGGTTTCTGTTGGTTCCTGATGGTCTTGTAATAATGATTGAGTAGTGATGATTAATAATGATACAGTACTTTGTGGCTTTCTTTTCATATGGGTTGATATTACAACGTAAAGGGTCTTAAGAGTTCAACAGAAGAACTGTAACTCATGCTAGATGGTTTGAATGGAGTTTAAAGTGTTTTTTGGTGGTGTTCTTGTGGTAAAATTCTGAGGTTTAATGAAGATTGATTTGAGATAATGGACCCTCTATTTGCATCTCTACCAACAAGAAAATGCTGATATAGAGCATTTGCGGTTATTAAGGTAGAACTGGCAAATATTCCATTAAGATACAACAATACAAATAATGTATTTACATATAGGACACATCCTGGACCTGTTACTGAACCAAGAATGAGAGGACTCTTCACAGAAGCCATTATGGTGATCAGATAATATTGGGAAAATGTTTGCTGGAAATCATTAATAGTAAAGTACCTGTAGGCACAGGACAAAACGAAGCAGTGACAAAACACACAACCAGGCAACGATACTCACTCTTTATGCCAGTCGTAGATCTGGTGTATGTTGCCAAACACTATTTTATCTTTTCCCTTCATGTCTTCTGGTACGCCTTTAGTGTTTATAGTGGCCATGTAACCCTGTAAGAGATTACACAGACACGGCCTACACTGGTTACACAAAACAAACATGTCCATACATATTGTACATAATTATACACACATACATACTCAGTAAATGTTAAATATTTAGTGATACATCTATGCTTAGGGCAAAAACACAATATTCACACTACATAGTATTTGTGAAGTTAAACACATAGGGCTGTATTCAGAACTGAGTTAAGTGCACATAATGATGGTTTAATACCGAAGGTGTGTACATCGGTATTTAAACCTCAAATGCAATGTTACTGCAGACTTAAGCACTATTCAGAAGTTGCACAAAAGTTTTGCACACAGGGTGCAGTTTGAGTAAAATAGAGGTGTGTCTCAGTTAAACACAATATTAGACTTGAACTTAAGCCCAAATTTCTTGCGCGATTTCAATGCCACTAACTTGCTGATTGGTGAGCCCAGAAAACTACTTAACCTGGTGCGCAATCCGCCTCTGAATACGCATAACTTTCCCTGCATAAAGAGTGACATAACTTTAAGTCACCAACTCTGAATAGGGAACATAGAGAGGCCAAACATGGTTTTGAATTTTCAATGCTCTCAACAATGTGGCAAATATTGAATGGTGGCACATTATAAACAGTGTCGAGGACTCACTCCTGTCATCCTTAAGCAAATATTTAGAAAAAAGGAACTTCAAATAGTGTATGGTAACTGAATACTATAACGAAACTCCTCCTGAGCAGTTGCTTTGGGATTTTTAAAAAATACGTTTAAATGCTATTGTGAAACACAAATGATCTGTGTAAGGCTGTTTTACTGTACAACTCCACATAACGTCCACATTAATACAGCAAAAAAACGTATTAGCACATGTTAGCACAATTAGCCTTGGCCCCTGCCATAACAGAGCCTCCCAGCTCTGCCCCCTTTGCTTAAAAGCAAACTCATGTGACATACATAATTTCAGGAAAGAACATAGCGGACAGAATGCACTATGATTATTTTATTTGCACTTTTTTCCTGTATAATGTGGCATACTGTCACTCACCTCCACTATGAGTCCCAGGTCAGCTACATACATTTTCTCTGTTTCAATCAACTCTTCAAGTACATACCTGCAGAGAAAAGAATGAGGTGAAAGATGAGAAGAGTTTTCATTTGTTTGATCTGAAAACAATTCTGCCAGCAGTTTGTTTCACCAAGTATTGATTCAGAATCAGTAAATTCAGTTAAGCATGCCACACACAGTGCAACTAATGTTTGAGGAAGGGTTAAACACAATATTTAATTATGATGTTCAAATATGGAGTATGTGCAGGTACACACATAATACACTGTAAAATACATTTTAAGACTTTTTTAATGTCACTTCAAATTACAGTTCAAAACCAATTTTAATGCATACAAGAGGCTGAATGGGAACTAAATCAAGGTGGATGGGAAGAAATACTACACGCTATACCACAGCACTGTTGAATTCTCAAATCTGACTGGTCAGACAGAGTTAATTCATTTTCGACAACAGCAGCTCTGGCAGTAGTTCCATCTGTAATTCAAATTACATGTTTATATTAACCCTTTCTAGCAGTATCCTGGCATAAGCCTGCCGCAAATCTGTTACAAGATTAGACAGGACACTGTTGGGTTTCTGTGTGTAGAGTATTGTGACTCTGTGTTTAGCTGCTGGTAAACAGAGCGATGGGAAACAGGAGGGGTGTGAGCACCCTGCTGGGTAAATAATTCACACCTCTCCACAATAACATTGGTACAGAGATAAAACGGACAGCACAACTAAAGCTTTTTTGATAGTAAAACACTGTACAACTGCTACAATAAAATTCTAAAAAAAAATGTAAACCTAGTAGGCTAGGTAAAAAAAAGAAATACTTATGAATGAATACTTATAAAACTGCAAATTCGTAAAGCCCGGTGTGTCTACTTTCATATAACCACTACTGTGCAGTATGACATCACCAATAAATTCAGTGCTGAACACGGCCACCCCCAAAACAGGCGGAAATTATTGTATTGCATGCATTGCACAGAAACAGATTAGAAAAATATATAATGATTGATATGACGTTTTTTGTGAGATATTATGGAAGGAGTCTCCAGTGTCAACGCATTGTAACAGTTAACAGGACAGAGGACTCTGTGCTTTCTGGTTTCTCGGTAACATGACAAGCTTAAAAGAAAGAAAAAAGCTTGGCTGAACTGTTTATAGCTGCTATAACATAAGTAATAATATTTAGTGTAACTATTAAATGATTTAAAGTATAATAATAATAATAATAATATTTATAATAATAAGTAAATAATAATCATTGGCAAATTGCTATGGAATAAGAGGAATAAAATTCTTTGGGATGTTGGACTTCACATTGGAACACAAAACACCACCCTATCATTGATTATTTTCCTATAAAAGCATGACCTGTGATGATTTATTCCTTAGTTATTACTTACAAGAGCAGACACAGATTTTTAACCAGCAGTTTTAACTGAATTTACCTTTTGCCTCATTGACATGTCTCTGTGTGTTACATTTTAACATCAGGCAACACAAGACACAAAATGTTGTACACACTCCTGCCTCTTGTGAGTGACGTAGTCTATATCTAATGTACTTTATATCCAGTGTATACATATACCTATAATACAGAATATACCATGTTGACAAATTCTGTTGGCTTAAAAAATGTTACAGTGTTGTTTGAATTAAGGCATTTGATTTGTAAAATAGAATTTCAAATCATTTAAGAGTTTATAAGGAGCTACAGATATACTGAAACATTGTGACAATAATGCATACAGTAAGTGTTAGGATACTTGGGTTACATGTTACTTCATATATACAGAGTTAAACATCTCCCCCTTAGCTTAATCGCAATGTAGAATTGATATCACGTTGTAATTCTGGGTGGCACCATTACTCTCTTTTTAGGGATCACCATATTTATGATTTCTTTTTTTATTTAGATACCATAAGAGCCATAATATAGAGAGTATTTTATTTCTGTAATTCCCCCATTGTGGTAAGACTTTGTGTTTTTTCTGCTACTATGCTGACTTCATTTTTCCGCTGATGTTGTAACTGGTGACACTGAGACCGAGAAGTTCAGAGTAGTACGACCTTTGACAGTCACTGTGTCACTTGTATAATACAAGCACATTTAATCTTGCTTGTTTAAGAACACATTTAAGTTTTTAAAATATGCAGCTTTCTACGCATTTATGCACAATTGTTAGCTGATCGTTAACTCTGACACATTACAGGTTCATCGGTTTATTTTAAGTAGATATGCAATAGCAATTTGTACAATATAATTGCAAAGTGGTATTTTTGTCCATATCATTTTTCCTTAGAAACTAAGTTCAGTTAGTCCTGGTGTGTGGTTGTTGTTTTTTTTTTTCATTTTCTCCTCTTGTGTTACAATCTTTTTTGTTTAACATATTTTAATGCCAGAGCATTTAACAACATACATCATATTCCTCCTAAAAAGATGCAGATGTTTCCCTGAATGCACTGTTCCTTGCATAATTATTCACCCCAAGAACATTTCCATGTTTTTCAGTGTTACAAACTGGAATCAAAATGGACTTCATTGGGATTTTTAACAACTGATTTAAACAACATCTGTAACATTGTGGGAGAAAAAAAAAATTATTGTGACACAAAACTTTAAACAGAAAAACAGGCCTTTGGTTGCATATGTATTCAGGCCCTGGGTCAGTACTTGGTGGAGTCATCTTTGTCTGCAATTACAGCTGCGAGTGATCTGGGATATGTCTCTATCATCCTTGCACATCTGCATCCTCATATTTTTACCCATTCCTCTTGGCAAAATTGCTCAAGCTCTGCGGAGGCTTGCTCAAGCAATTGAGTTTTTAGCCACAGATTCTCAATCAGACTGAGGTTTAGGCTTTGACTGGGCCATTCTACTACATCCAGGTTCTTGGTTTTGAACCACTTCAGTGTAGCTTTTTCAGTATGCTTATGCTTGTTGTCCTTTTAGAAGGTGAAGCTCCACCCTATTCTCAAGCCTCTTACACGTTTCTTCTAGGAATGCCCTGTATTTCTGGGTCCATACCGCGTTTTTGCATGCTACCACCACCATGCTTCGTGTGAAGATGGTGTACTCAATGTGATGAGCAATCACATTTTTACGTTTTTATTTTATATAGATTCATGACAATTAAGTACATCTTAGTTCAGAGTTGTAACACTACAAATTGTGGAAAGGCTCAAGGGGTGTGAATATGCATGCAAGACACTGTAAAGTAACTCCAAATTCCCTGTTAGGGGTCTAATAATGTTTAAGGCTAAGTTCTATAGACTCAAGACATACATGCTTTTCTCTAAGGCACTCCTCCTCTCCTCTTCACTGTCCACAGTGAGTGATGATTGGCTGGAAGTGTCATCCATCAACACAGAGCCATTGCCATCTAGCTGCAGGTTACTGGGTTGGGGATTCTGTGGAGAAAAGAACCAATGACAGGGTTACGAAATATATTTAATACTTGGTGGAGAAAGAGCCGAGCTCTTGTCGTCTTGCTGTAATAGTGCAGGTTGCCTTGGTGACGGGAAAGGAACATTCAGACTGTGTTAGTGACAGTGACTGAATGATAAGACGGATTAGCAAGCTTAGTCACTGCTACTACAGTATCTTACAGCTAGGATGTTGGAGGTAGTCAGTGTGTCGTGGCTGGCCATTGTTCATGTTAATGATGAAGAATGTGGAATTTGGTCCTGCCAGATTGTGTAATGTTCTGTAGGAGGGGAAGTACAACAGTGTGAAGTTCCTGTCTTTGTTGTTAATACATATTTTGAGAGGTAAACTGAGGACACAAGTGAGACAGCTTCATAAATCATACGATTTCTCTTAAAAACGCAATGAGAAATTGGTACATGAGATATACATGTAATGGGAATGTGATGAATAGCTCAGGAATATGACAGAATTGTTATTCAAGAAATAAATCTTGTGTTGAAATACAAAAAAATACAGACAGCTGCCTCTGTACTGGGTACAGAAAGATCCTTAATCAGTTGCCAAATGTTCAGTCACTCTGCAGCCCTTCTAGTTTCTCAGTTTCTATCTTTCTCTCTTGATAAATGTTCACGCCTAATGATCAGAAGGGCCAATACATCAATCTAATGTCTTTTTCTAGAGCAGCACCAGCACCACACGTCCTACAATAAACACCACATGTCCATGACTGCATCAGTTGGTAAATTCAGAGCCAGTCTTAGTTTCAGCGAGAGATGATTGTGGCTTTGGAGTCACGTAGCCTAATATGAAACACACTGAGATTCCTGCACTGATGCTGTGATCGAGAGCACAGTTCTTCTCTGCATCTCCAGGGCTCCAGCTCACTGCATTCTCTCTCTGTGTTAATTTCTCAGAGCTTTACTGAGTGAGGCCTCTGCCTTCCACAGCCTCCTCTTTAACTCCATAAAGACAGCAGGGTGAAACGGTCAATTCTTATTCAATTCTCCTTTCCTTGACTCGCTGCAATGCCTGTGGGGGTCTGAAAGAGGTCCAGATTGAATAGATCTTGTCAGATGTGGAAGTCTTATGTTTACTCTTCAAAGAAAAGAGAAGGTATGTGAAATAAATCAAAACTGACTATCAGTCTCAAAGCATTTCTTCAGTGCACAAAGTACAGGAACTTTTGGCACTAGGAAACTGTGCCTTTTGTATCGGTTACAAGTCCAGTACCAAATAAAACTGTTGTATGGTTTTTGAAACCTGCATGAGTTTGGGTGTGGCAGGACCTAATGGTACCTGGGGGAGGGGCTATCTGCACTGCTTGATGCTGATTGGTTATGCATACTGACATCATACATACAAAAAAAAAATGTTGAACAAAGACAGTTTGGCTTGTTGATGCTGTGCTTCTACCATCAAAATGCTGAGTTCCCAAAATACACTAATGGTTATGTTTAATTTCCTAAAAACCATATGGAGCAAAAGCATTTCTACAGCACAAATGCAGCACAAAGAAATAAAAAATACATTTGTTTTTGAGAGAAGCATAGCTAGGAGTGGTGTGGGGAAAGATTTTATGACAATTTATTTGCTGGTGGGTAACATAAGACATATGCAGCTTATGGATTTAACAATGCCATCATGGTTGAAAATGCATGCTGCCATTTTTCCAGTCGTCACTGTGATGGCTCCAGTTGTCTCTCAGGTTGGTGGAAAAAAATGAACTACAACCAGAATCCCAAGATTGATTGGTTTCTACTGGGGCCAGTTCTTATTTTAAATGTGCAGTGGAAAAATAACACGAAATGAGTATATGGGTGTTAAACCTACTGTACTCTGTTCAGGAAGTATACACAAATGGACACGTGGGGATTTGCAAATATCATTTGTGTGTGGGTGTGTGTCGGTGCATACACAAATTACTTTTTTCCAAAGGTACAAATATACTTAACTGTAAATTCAGCTCATCCCTGTGTTGAGTACTGTGGCATATTCAGAGGTGGAAAGTACAGTGTAATTCCACTTTATTTTTCTATTCTCAAGTATCACTGTAGGGGATTGATACTTTACCTGTGTAGTGAATGTGATGTTTATCTTTGTATTTATGTTTCCACTATAATAGTTCGGTACTGGTGCACTCCTGGTCATACTGTATAAGCGGAACAGCTGCACTCATGTTGTGCTTTAGTGTCTTGATCTGTCCTGCATTATTATACTGCACTGTGCTGTGTTTTGCAGCTTTGTGTGTTCTCTGTGTTGCATTGAGTTGAATGGTGCTATGCTTTGGGCTCGAGGTTGCACTCCCCTGCTTGGCTGACAGGCTTCCTGGCCGTACTCTTCGGCTCTGATCATTTCCAGATGCGCTCAAGCCGCATCCACAGGAGAGATCCCCCCTTGATCACGTTCCCTCCTTTAATGCACGCCTTGTTTTTCTATCCAGAAGTCCACTTTCTTTTCTTGGGCATTTAATAAAAAAACAAGCTTGGGATTGTTGTGCTTCCTGCAGGAAATTATGCTAAAGTTAGATTCAGCACAGGGAAGCTGTTTCATCGTTTCTCCATTATTTCTTTTTCTGCCTGGTAGGAGAATACGCAAGAGATCTAAATCTTCACTTTGCTAGAAAAGGATCAGGCCGCATCTGTATGAAATGCAAAATGCAAAGACCGAGATAAAGCATGCTGTTTAAAACACTTAGAGGATCCTTCCATTTGACAGAGGAGGGCTGGATTGCTGGAGCGATTATATGTTCATTCAGGAATTTTCCATTAGCCAACAAACAATAAACTCTCGCAGGAACCCCAGGGTCTGAAGCACAGAGGCAGGTGAAGAGAAAAACATGAGCCTTCAGCAAGGACAGTATGACACACCATACCGATTAGACCCATTGTACTATACTGAGAGCTGGGTAGTGACTGAAACCAAGCAGCCCTGATTTCAACAATTTACAGTAATAATAACAGAGAAATATGCATGACGGCATGACCTAAAAGGGACTGACCTGATTACTTTAATCCACTGCTCTCCCTCTCTCTCTTTCTTTGTCAATGTGGTAAATTCAGCATTCAGTCTTAATGTGACTTCATAATTCACTTTTGTTTACTAAAAGGCACAAATCTTGTGAAGCACAGACGGATAACACGTTCCTTCACCTCTGCGCACCATCTTCTAGAAACCAATCATCATCAGTGCACAGTCAGGTCAGGCCTATAGCATGAAGCCACACACACACACACACACACACACGCCTAGTTACTTCATCACATCACATGATACCCACAATGGAAACCCAGAGGTGATCCTTGGAAAAATAAATGGTCTAATGACCATGACTGAGTACAGAGCACTGTGGGACACTGACTTGTAATTATGCCCTTATAGATTTTAATCCTTGTGGAGATTTGCACTCATTCTTAAGCTCCATACAAGAACAGAAGGGCAGGACAACAGCTGACCCCTACACACACACACACACACACACACTCTCTCTCTCTCTCTCTCTCTCTTTCTCTCAGCAGTGCCGGCACAGAACCTGGTGTAGATAAGGGTGCCTGTGTGGTACGTTTTTCGTCCCCGTGTTGCTAAAACATGGGCATGATTGAGGCTAATACTGAGTGTGGACTAACTGAGAAAGTTAGCTAATGTTACAAAGGTAGATTACAAATAATGTTGAACATTTTATCCCTCAGAAGTCACAGTTATTTTTCTAAAATAATTTCTTGCCTATAGCTCACAGATACACCCAGAGAAATTACAGAATCTAAACTTGTAATCAACCCTACATTTGTTTTTGTATTGTGTTAATTAATTTTCCATAACAGTACAGCTCAGGCAATAGTTCCAGCAAGGTTTATATTAATGCGCTCTTCCTAACAACTTACACAGGGACTTGTATGGCAGATGTTCCACACAACTAATTAAAAAGTGTGTGTGATCACTGATATGATGAGGTTTTCTGTGAGGAGATTTATTTACTTAGCATTTTTGGAAGGATTCTCCACTGCCAGCACTTTGTAAAAGTCAAAGCAAAAAATCTTCAGGATGAGGGATTTTGGGTTTTGTGGTTTCTCAGTAACATAACAAGCTGCATTTTTTTGTCTTATAAACTTCAAGAGAGAAAAAAGAGAGGCTGGTGAGGCAACAACTGTTTATCGCTTCTATAATGTAAGTGATAACAGAAACTACCTTGTGGTGTGGATGTTCCACAACATTAAACACAGAAGGTACAATATGTGGTTCTGTAACACATTTTAAAAATTCAATCACTTTGGGATGTCATGTCATTGGAAAATAACAAACTTCAGAGTGGTAGCAGTAACTCTGCTTCTTGTCAAGCCGCATCACACCACCCTGTCATTGACTGTTTTCTTATAACAGCACACCATGTCATGTTTGTTCCTTATTACATATTACAAATTACAGCTAAATCTTCTAAGACCTTGCTGAATACATTACTGGATGTTCGGATAGCTGAGACAGCACAGTTGTCTGGCACTGTGATTTACGTGTCTGTAGGCCCAATCTACAAAATATTTGATTAATGCCACTGTCACTAGCAGTTTCCTCCAATTAAGCAAGGAACATCATGTGGCATGTGGGGTAAAGACAGGGTTCTAAATCAGAATAACTGCCATTGCTTGTTTGTCTTTTTTCATGATGCTGGAGCTGCAGGTGTGAGAGTTGATAGATCAGAGAAAACTGTCATTCCTCTAAAACACACAGGGAGCACTGCAAGCGGATAGATCAAGTGGAGGAGTATTAACTGTGACGTTGTGTCTGATGCCTGGAGTTGTGTTTGTTTTCCCTTGGCTCCAGCTTAAGTGTACAAAGATGTGTGGCATATATGTGTGTATTTGATCAGTGAACGTTTTCACCTCTTGTCATCATTGCTTTAACAGGCAGCCTGGTTACTAATGACCCAGGCTGTCCCATTCCTTCTGGCTTTTCTCACACTGAAATCAAACATCCATCACTGCTACTGCAGACGCTGACAGCCCCTTCCTCGTCCCTGTCTCTTTCTCTCTGCTCTTTTCTCTGAGACCCTCAGGGAAGCCTCAGTCAGAGGAAAAACGGCACACTGATGTCTCTCTCTCTCCCTCTCTCTCTCTCTCTCTCTCTCTCTCTCTCTCTCTCTCTCTCTTTCTCTACAGACTCACCTGAGTCGGGCCCAGTGAGGTGGAGTCCTGAAGGGAATCGCATTGATGCCTGTGGGATTGTGGGATTCCTGAGGCATCTTCAGAGGCTGGCAGACCATCTCTCCACTCCTACACACACATACATCAGTGTCATGAGATTTTTGAGTCTATTATACCAGCTGAAACATGCTACGTTAATCTACAGAATAATCTCTTTCGACAACTACTCTCATGAATCTTTACAGAATATTCCCAGAAGCTTCTGGATTTGCTATTAGTTATCAGACAGCGGGATACAGGAGCTGAGTCTTCAACACATGACCACATGGTGTGCAATGAGACAGATGCAAAACAGCAAGTTAGGCCAGCAAGTCAGCTGCTAACTCAGTGTGTGTCGACTCTCACTGTTTTATCACTGTAACACCTGTAGAGGTGTGTGTGGACTGGGTGTAAAACTGTGTGAAGTTCAGGGTGAGTCACAAGTAGGAAAATGTTACCTGCAGGTTTTGCGCTGTTGGATATAATTCAGTGTAAAGTAATATAATGGTCTAATGAAAAATATGCTAACAATCTAACATACAGCTTACAGTCTAATATTCGGTTAGTGTCTAATGTAATGTTTAATAGAGCTGTACAATTCATGATTTATACGTGAGCAACTGCAACATAGGCAAGTTTTGCTGAAATTAAATAAATGCCTTTCAATATTGGCTCTTATTGGCTGTGGTGCATTAAATCACACTCCCCATTTATAAGCTTTCATTTTTGTTTGCCTGCATAGTGAAATATGTGTTCATTTAGACTCTAATTTGGTTTGGGTTTAGTATGACAGGATCTTCTCAACTAATGTGACTATGGACTAAACCATTTATGAATTTATGAACATTCTCATTGCACATCACAACCCTTTATTCCTACAAATGGTTAATTTATGGAAATAAAGGGTTGTGATGTCCAATGAGAATGTTCATAAATTGGGTTAAATAATTGAACAGAATATTCATGAGTGCCATTATCATGTACTCAGAATATTGAAATATATATATATATATGTGGGTTATATTTATTTTAGCTTTTTAAATATTGTAATATATATTTGCATATTTATATTTTATAGATTTATAGTTCATTTTTGACCATAGATTATTAAAGAGTATGGCATATTAATATATATTATATTAATGTATCATATAATAGTTTTGTTTCCTCTGTGAATCTGTAATAGAGTATGTATATATTATATACGTATAGTAATATGAGGGTCTTATATAGATTATATAGCTTAAGGGTCAAACAAAAGCACTGCATGCAAGGAACCCTAGCATTAGGGTTTAGAGTATAGTGCACTCATATGGGATTAATGGAAAATATACTGACATACTAGCCATAATGGCATATTAGGCTATGGGAATGTACAGTCTATTGTGTCTCTAACCAGCTCTCTGTCTGTGTTCGTGAAGAAGGTGACACGGTCCTCTGGTGCCCTGCTGTTGCCCAGTTCAGTGTTGCTCCTGCTGGGTGGAGGAGGTGCTTTGCCCTCCACTCTGCGCGTCGCTCTCTCCCCCTTGGTCCCTCCAACTGACCCGACGCTCAGTTTTCGCACCGGGTTGGTCAGCCACTTCTTCAGCGTACTGACAGAGCGACGTGAGCCAGGCGAGTTCGGGGCAGAGCTGCCTGATGCCTGGGGGGGTAAAGAGGCCACTGACGTGGAGATACTGCCCTCACTGCCCGCTGCAGAGTACGAATCTGGACACACACACACACATACAAACACACACAGAGAGAGAGACAACAAGCGTCTGAGAGGATGAGCAGAGGAAGGAAAACAAATAAGGCTGCCTTGCATAAACATGGCTCAGTCATTCACACACAACCGCAAACCACTACACACAGCTGTGTGACACTAAACATGGGCATAAAGGAGCTACTGTTCAGTGTGTTTATGTGGCAGTAGTAGTGAGCGCGGGTTTACTGGCTCTGTGCCTTTAGAAATAGAGTGGCAGCTGTTGTAACGGCCAGAGTTAATGTAGTAAAAATTATTTCAATGATAAAACAGCCAACTGTCCTCATGTTGCTTGTTACCACAATAAAATCTACTTTCAAGCTGACCAATGGTGTGCTTACACTTCTATATACAGACTGCAATGGTGCATGTGGTTTTCCCAGGCATGAAACATAATGTATTAAAACACTTTTAAAGACATTTTTGACATATATGGCTATATACAAGGATAAAGGTCATGTTATCAGGAGTACATTAACATGAAGGTCTGACAAAGTATATTAAATCGTTTAATTTAGAGCAGGGGTGTCAAAGATGTGGCCTGCAGGGCCGGAAACAGCACAATAAAGATTCTGATCTGAGTTTTTGTTATTCCATTATGGAGAGAAATAGAATAATAAGCTTAGGGCCATAAACTCAGCTACTGATAAAATCTGCTAATGATATGTAAAAAAAATTGAACTCTGAAACTATGTCTCTTTCCAAAAGAACTAATTTAGGGGTTTCACAGCAGTGGGTTGAATACCTATGCAATCACAACATAATTTTTTAAATAAATGCTGATAAGTGAACACATTTAAGAATTGATGATGTGTTATTGGTCATTAAACTGATTTGTTCTAAATATAATATCTAAAATTAAGGATTGTTCAAGGCTCTTAAACAGGTTAAGAGTTCTTCTTTACTCTTGTTCACTTTACCGAAAGTTATTAAAATGTGTAAATATTTCTAATAAATCATTCCACTCACTTAGCTGTGTTGTCTTAGGTGTTTACAAGATACTTATTAAAGAAGAAATAAAGGTCTAAAGTGCAAAATGTTCAGAATTATGGTGCAGCATTTTTTTTAAAGAATATTACATTTCTTTTTACATATACATTTTCTTTTTATCTTGCTGTTCTGAACATCTTTTTTGTCTTTGATCGTCTGTGTCTGTGATGTGTGTGTGAGAGAGAGTGCCCTTTGACCATTCAAGCTCACATCGCTCACACCCGAAGCGATCAGACTGGCCGGCCTCAAGGGAGCAGCGCCAGTTAGCCAGGCTGCAGTGTGACCCAGGGGAGCTAAATATATTCCCATCCAGCTGAGGCTTTGAGCACACTGCTGGTGTCACAAGGACCCTGGGAAGGGAGCAAGGGGGGATGTGCACAGGAAGCACTCTTTAATCCTCACCCACAGGAAAGGATGCAAACTTTTTTTGGTTTCTCACCACATCTATCTCACCCTCTGCTCCCATCCACTCCCCTCCCCTCCCTCTGCTCTGGCCCTTCCTACCCCGGTGCGACAGTTACATCCGGTGGACATAGTTCTTTAGCCATACATGGATTTCCAGTAGCCCCAGGTGACATCTGACTCAGGATATACTCAGGATAGTAATGTGGCCTGAGGTCAAGCCAGGTCAAATGCAGTGGCTAAAAAGGCTATAAGTGCACTGCTCTTGTGCAGGTCAGAGCAAACTTGTGATATGGCAGAAGCTCCTGGATTCGAGACCGTTTTATAGGGAAAGTGTCCCTGCTGTGAAAATCGGTTATTCCATTTTCACACAATTTTCCAGTTATGACTTAACACCATAATAAAGAGTGAATGGAATTTAGATGAATCTCAAGAGGAGGGATTACAACTCCTGCTGCCAGCTGAGCAGAGGAGCGAATCCGCTTTCTCACATGATATTACTGCGTGTTGGCTGAATGATGAGTGAATGAGGTGGAGCGACCCCGTGTCTCTGTACACACAGTGGAAATGAAATTAGAGTACAGGTCATTCACTTGCAAATCCATAACTATTTGCACTGACAATTTGTATAAGATTTTACACAAGTTAAGGTTTGGTTTGGGGCAGAGTTAATGTGCAGATCTTTTTTTTTACAACTTCATTGATATAAAATTGAGCAAAATTCAACCACAATAGCCTCCTGCCTGCTTTAATTCATACAAACATTTTTTAATTAAAGCACCATTAATGTATGAGGAGCGAGTGAGATTAATCGCCAGTCCTTTAGTGATTATTAAGTAGGCTAGAGTAACAAAGTATAATTACTTTCCACCTCCAGCGACAAGAGCAGCATATCTGCAGTCCTCACAGAATAGCTCTCATGGAAACCCACTGAATCAAATTCAATGGAGTGTTGTAGCAATGAATGTTATCAGAAATCAAGGCCTGCACAATAACATTATGGAGTTTAGAACAATCCCCTATTGTTTATGATATCCTTCACAAATCAGTTGTGGACATGCACTATGAAACAATGTGTTATCCTTCACCTCAGCCAATGTACATGTCAGAATGTTTTAACACTCCTTTATTCATAAGTTAACTTCACATACAAAAATGGTACACTGATAACGAATAAGAACAGAACTAAGCACTAATTTATGCATGGGCAGTAATTTACATTTGTCTAAACTTCAAGTATAATAAGACAATAATTCACTATAGTGTGTCCAGATGTTTGACTGATAGTGTAGTTGTTCTACAACGTATTTAGTGTACTACACTCTTAGAAAAAGGGCTCACCAAGTGTTCTTTGCTTCCTAAAAAGGTTCTACTTAGAACCCTCTGTGATACACTCATTGTATAGCATTCAAGGTAAAACATTAAAGGTTTCCCCAGAGAGACAAATCAAAGAACCTTAGGTTTACCATTTAATGTATCTAACCCCAATAACTGTACAAAATTAGCTCCTTACTGTACATATAATATCACTCTTGGGACACATACATATATATTTATTAATACATGCTTTTGTATTACTTTTATATATATGATTAGAGATTGATACAATTTTTTTCTTGTAAAAATAATTGTGAAAATCATATAATTAAATAATAAAAATAATTAATAGAAATTATAAATGGCAAACATTTATTCCTTCGATAGGCTTGATAGCCGTATTTGTGAGGGATGTAGTTGGTGTGTTTGTCCAGCACGGTGTCTCTTCATGGTGCTGTCCTCTTTGCGTTCATTTAGTTTGCATTTAGGGAGCATTTTCACATTAGGAGACCACAGAAATCGTTTCAGCCATGTTATGTGCAGAACGCCGATCAGCGCTTCCAAATCATACCCAAGTGTGCACGGTTATGTATTCTTGATTTTGTGTCTCTCGCACACACAGTTGGACAGAAGACATTCCTGGAAACCCCCCCATGGTGCATTCTTGAGAGCATGTGTTTCAGTTCAGAGCAGCAGGGGCACCATTTCAGTCGCTCGTCTATGACTACAAACCTGTCACAAAAGCACAATCTTTGTACTGTAAAGCGATCCAATATCGAGGGACAAATGTACAGCTTTAAAGATTCAACAAATTAAGGTTGGGGGAAGTCAGAGACACAGAGGCGGAGGGAGAAATGAGAACTCCAGACTGCAATAGCTGCGTAATTGTGCTCTTTTAAGTGATCCATAAACAAGATTACAGCTTCAGTGAGTTATGGAGTTTTAAGGGAATGAGAAAACGAGAAAATCCTTCCGTGTGTGTGTTGTGGGAAGGTCATTCAAGCATGCAGCTGATTGGAAGATCAAACGAATCGGGACTACTTGTTCTAAGAATAAAGAGGAACGCAGCTGGTGCTGGGGCTTTTTCATGCAGAACACGAGTGCTGTAGAACAGCCAGTCACTTGCAAACTGCAAACTAATGTTAAAGGAACAGTTTAAAAAAATTGAATTCACACAGTTTCTCATCTACACCAAATGTAATTGATCTACCAAGAAAAGTTTGGTGTCTGCTGCCCCAAAACTTTTCATGCAGCAGTCTGGATTTTCACCTTGTTCTTTTCTTTGCCTGAGTGCACCAAAAGTCAAACACTTTGATAAAGTTAGTTAAATAATTTGTTTATTAATGTCTCTTAGTATAGAATATAGCTAGGCATAAGTCTAGTGTGAGGTCTATTTGATAGTTAGCAGTTCCTCCATTTCCAAGCCGAAGAGACCACAGTAAAAGTCCCAGTGTAACAATGACAGCAGTATGCTGCTCAGAAACTCAGCAGACCCAAGATAAGATTATACGTGAGCTTTTCATTTAGGCTCACAGTAGTCAGTCAATAATGTCAAACTTTTCGACTTGGCAGCTTTCCAGCTCACTTGTCATTATCTGTTTTGCTCTGCTCATGACATGCACACACACACACTCAGCTCACTACTCAGAGAGAATGAGAGTGAAACAGAGATCACATTAATATACAGGGGGAAAAAAACAGAAGACATATGAAATTCCACAAATTCTTCTTAAACATCACTAGTGTAAATGCAATCTCTGTACAACCACTCATGATGCGTAGAATTAGGGAACAATATATTTCAAGATGGCCATTTTATTATTATAGACTTTATATTAACTATAAATATATCCACATAGGTATAGTCTGATTTCCATTGTTAAAAGCGCTATACAGATAAATTGAACTGAAAATTGAAATTGGCAGAATCATGTGACACTACAGAGGAGCTAGATGGAGTTTAAGGATATATTTATGGAAAACATTTTGAGTGAAATAAACTTCCATTATTTTTTTTAGCTACATTAGCCTCATAGCCTCCTTTGGTGCAGAACTAAAGAAGAAAACATCTTGGCTGATCAAGTACATTTGGGTTGAGGGGGAAATTGTACCATTGACTTTTTCACTAAAGCATATCTTGATAAGGACAGCTTTACGATTTCAGCTATTTGTAATCTACTCCTAGTCTGTAGCCTACATGTAGCTTCTACTCATTTCTAATTTCTGTTTTTAGGAGAGTGTTACAAGTGTGTTACGAGATGGCTGTGAGACACACTTGAATTGAGATGGAGGTGTGACTCAGGGTTGGATGCTTGATGTGGAGAGATGGAGGAGATTTTCTGAGCTCAGCTTGCCTTAGGCTGGCTTTACCATCCAACTGCCACTCTGGCATGATGCAAGGTGCCTAAACACACTGCGTATTTCACTACAGAGCAACGTGTATGTGTTGCACACTCACACACACACACAAACACACAGCCTTTCCAGGAAGTGAGAAATGTAATATTCATCTGCAATTTTATATAATGTAAAGAACACCAAAAACGTCACTGCAACGTCCATGGCAATAATTATTTCCCTAATCTCCGATGTCTGTGTGTGTTACTGTTCATAACTGAGAGGGTTCATCTCTGTTGCCTTCACTCAGATGCCACAATGGCACTTAGAGAGCAGAATGCATGTGTATTATAGAGATTAAAAAAGAGCTCCACTCCTAGATTGGCAGGCCGATCAGGGCCATCGGCAACTCATTTCTCTAATGGCGTGCTTGAGAGAAAGGACGGATTATACAGATGCATTTTCCTAATGCAAGTGCCGCACCGGTTAGTGGATTGGATAATTAACAGCCAAAAGTAAAAGGCAGGCATATTTAGCCTGCATCTCTTCCTGTTATCAGTTAATGCTGGGCTCTCCCTCCTTATATACCTCTCTTTTCCTCTCTCTCTCACTCTCTCTCTCACTCTCTCTCTCTCATTTTCTCTCTAATGGCTCTGCATTGTTCCTGTTCTGAGCTCTTAAGCTTTCTGAGAAAAAAAAAAGTACACTGGTACCAAGAGGCATCTGCAGTTACAGTGCAGTCAATAAGCATTCAGACATTTGTTTTCACTCTCTGTTCTGGCATATTGGATTTAAAATAAAACAATGAGAGTTGAAGCATGATGTAATGAACTTAAAGTACTAGAGTGTTAGCTTTAAATCAATGTTATGTTGTTCGTGTTCCAATCAAATTCCTTATTGAATAAAACTTTTCTCATATCCAAAAAAATATGTTATATATGTCATGTCTTGCCACTGAAATATTTATGTATGGAATTAAACATGAAGGGGCGAGCTGTTATAGGAAAGTGATCAATGACAGATTGGTGTGATGCAGCCTGATGCAAAGCAGAGTTAATGTTACCAGTTGATTATTTTCCTAAAATATCACATTGCAAAGTGTTTTGTTCCTCTTATACCACAGCAATTTTCAAAGAATTACAATTTTTTTATTTATTAATGACTGAAATGTCATACTGTTAACTGTTTATAGTTATGTTTAATGTTATGGAATGTCAATGAAACAAGAAAGCACAAAGTCTTCTGTCCTGAAGTCCTTCCTGTAGAAAAACAACTGACTGTTATAAAGTACTGACACTGGAGGCTCCTTCCATAAATGTTAAATAAACATCTCTTTACAGAAAGCTTCACAATATCAACAAAGCAACATATCTGTTAAATAACAATTATTATTATGCTTAGATTCAACTTATTATTCTTTGATACACCTTAAACAACATCTCCTGACCAGTCAGAATCAAGAGTTCAACAACACAGTGATATAAATAAAGGTATATTTCAAATTATATATAAATCAGTTCACTTTTGCATATTGTATAAATCATATAGAAACTAAAAACTTCCATATAAAAAGGCCTCTAATTTTAGGTGATGAAAACAAATTTGATAGTTTAATGTTCAATTGCTCCTTGCTTACTGGTGTTGCTGCATTGCAATACATGCACCAGGAAATGACAAAATGTAGCTACTGTCTTTTAATCTGAGGACTAAAGAGGTGTCAATGTCAGAAAAGCAGAATAAGACATCCAAGTAAACCGATCAACATCCTCAATCCAATCATCAAAAGCATCATGTACAATGTTAAAGACTTAGAAAGCACTGTGTTGTGTCGATATCA
This sequence comes from Pangasius sanitwongsei, assembly GCA_037576675.1. NCBI lineage: Eukaryota > Metazoa > Chordata > Actinopteri > Siluriformes > Pangasiidae > Pangasius > Pangasius sanitwongsei. The sequence goes on from CM075018.1 coordinate 5,886,291, forward strand.
AACTACAAAGAACAGGTGACTAACAATATTTGGAAGGAATATGTGTCAGCATAAAGAGTAAAATTCACAAGCATTATCTCGGTAGATTCAAAAAATGTGTCAGAAACGTACAAATCTAGCCATTTTTACCTTTTAATATCTCAGAGAAACAAATTCCAAAATTTCCAATAGATACTGTACTGTACATTCAGAGCATATTGTCTTTACACTTAATTGTACAGGTTTGCAACCCAATGGTTTTTGAATGTACCTCGATTTTACAATTCATCTACAAAGAATTCCAAAATATTCAAAGAGAAATGTGGGTGTAGACTGTAACAAAAGAGGAATCCAAAACATCAGGCAAAATCAACTTTGAAAAGATGTTTTTTGATGATCAAACCTGCAGTGTATGACAGATATGTCAAGAGCAATGGTCAAAGAGTTGGATCAGATATGACAGGAGGAATGTGTGGTGGACAAATGTGTGTGTGTATGTGTCTGTGTGTGTTCAAATGTTTGCACAGATATCATTTTGGTGTTTTCACCACTAATTACTACCTATGTGTGCCCTAACACACTAAACATCCTAAGGGTGTGCATACTTTTGCACTTGAATATATATGCACTTCAAAGGATCATAAACATAAATTATATATCTAGCCCTTGTGTGTTTAGGCCTGCATGTAGTTGCTAGATATTTGATAATCAGCCCTCAGGTGCTGATTCTTTGAAGAATTTGGTCTCAGGTTTCATATATATCGATTGAGTGCTGAGGCAGCCATTCAGCCGGAGTGTGTGTGTGTGTGTGTGTGTGCGTATTTGTGTGTGTGTGTTGGCAATAATGAATCAAAGAGTGCTGTAGTCTTGTGGGACCTGAAATCCTTTAGTCAGCTCTTGGTTGGCTGTGCCATAGAGCCTGCATTTGGCCACTGCCCAAAGCTCATGCACTGCTGTCCGGGTCAGTGAAGCATGCACACTCACGCTTTTCGCCTTTGCACCAATATCTAACCTTGAGCAGCATAAGTAAATGCACACAGACAAACACACACATAGACAAACATCCTGCTCTACTGTCCTTGTGAAACATGGACTAACTTGGACATGGACTAACTAACACACAGCAGGTATGCATGTAGTATAGGATTCTGCATGTAGATTTACTCGGTATGAGTGACCTGATCAATAAGCAACACTATTCAGAAGAGCAGTGTCATGCTAATCATGCCCACACCCATCTCTCTCTCTCTCTCTCTCTCTATAGAGCACTTCGTCTGCACTCAGAATTGGCCCTCAGATTACATATCACCTACTCAGGGGAAATGGAGCTGTGTGAGGCTCATACAGGCCCAGCAGACTGAGTTCAACTGCATGGCAAGAGCAATTCACCTGGAACACAGGGTCACTGTGCTGGACTGAAGCAAATACTCAAATAATAACCCTACAAGCCCGGAGCCTCTCCTCCGCTGCATCAGGAGCACACTTGAGTAAATTTAGCAGTGCTGGCTGTGATTATAGCCATTTCTCAGGTTTATTTTTGCCCCGAGTGCAGCACCGCTGTATCGTTGTGCCCTCATATTTATGCTCTCGTCCATATTTGGGGATTAAATCCTACGTGTTTTTGCACTCTTTCAGTTAATGAGTACTGACTGTTGGCTGTTCTTTCTTTTGGCTTCTCTTACCTCACTGAGTGCCTTGTTCTTTCTGTGCACTGGCCAAATCATGACCAAAGATGCTGATATGAGCACTAAAATACATGGCCACCAGGATGAGAGGCTGAACTGCAGATTCAGTCATTCTCGTTGGTGCCTCTGCTTTTACAGGAAACCTGGAAAAGGTGCCTAATGCAACAGAATTAACAAAGCTTCTACAGTTAGCAAGTTCTCAGTGTTTGCTTTCGCCCTAAGTGCACAGCGACATCTAACAACAGCCAGAGATGGATGAAAGAGCAGGGAATGAGGAAAGAGAAGGTTTGAAAGTGACAGTAATTTACCAGTGACTTATGGATGAAGCTCCAACCTGAGAATTACTCAGCGCACCAGTGTATAATCAGGAAGGCCCTGCTGGTACATTATATCCCATAAATGTGCTGATTAGGCTGTCTGACTCAGTATTAATGTGTGAAGAGCCAGGATAAACCCATATAAAGTCATCTTGCTGACTCTTCGTTTCATTTAAGTCTGCTAACAGTTCCAGACATCTCAGAAGTGCTAACTCCAGCTCTGTGGTTGTTACATGAGTCCGGCTCAGAGCCGAGGCTCACTGCGTGAGTGATTATAGGATGGTGGAGGAAAGCCACAAGCAATAAAGGAAGAGCACATAACATAAAGACATCTAGCTGCCCTTCCTTCATTCACTCCTCCAGCTGTCCCTCAGGACACTGGTACAGTGATAGAGAAGGATGTCATAAGAAAGGAAGCCATCCTGGATACACAATGGACACACGTGAATACAACAGAAGAGTGAAACAGACAAGAGTAAAATGAGACGTAACATAATTATGAGCTGGCTTCAAAATAATGCAGAATATGCAGTAAACATATGACAAAACAGTAGACCATGTAATCTGTGGATGTCCAGAACTAGCCAAGACTGAATATACCCACAGACATGACAGAGTTGGTAGCTACATACATTGGAAATTATGTATTAACATGCACAAACCAGCCACTGTGACAAAAAATAAATAAGCAAAATTCATGTCAGATATGCCCATAATCACAGACTGAGAAATGATTACCAACAAGCCCGGCATTGTCATCCAAGATACAAAGAACAAGATATGCTACCTTTTTATGTCTCTATTCCATCAGAGAGAAACATGTCTGTCAAATATACTGAGAAGCTTTCCAAGTATAAGGTCTGGAACCTGAGGAAACTGAGATCTGCAAAATGCAACAGACCAAAGTAACAACAATCCCATGCTGGAGCATTGGGGTTAATCACAAAAGCACAAGAGACTATTCTAGAGAGACTACCATGCAAGATCCAAAAGTCAAAGTTGCAAAAGATCAAATTAGGAACTACTCATATCATAAACCAAGCACTAATTCTTTAGAGTCTTGGGTCCAAGGGTTGGACCCGACACTATAGAGTAATACAGCACTGAACTCTAAGAAAATGAGAAAATAGGATTTGAGCTGTATTTTGAAGGAGGAGAGAGATGATGCTTCACAGAATCTCTGTAGAAGGGAATTGCAAAGATTTTTTTTAGAAGCTAGACAGAAGATATTATGTGTGCATGGTTTTTATCCAGGGCATTCCATCCATTCTTAATGTCATTATGAGATATCAGGAGATGTCTACTATAACATATGTTGAAATGTTGAATATAGTATGCAAAAGAAAGAGGTATGATAACTACTGTTAACCAGTTAACGATTTCTCAGGGCCTGTCAGTGGGTACAGACTTACATTATAACTACATACCTTTCTACAACACCTACAATCATACTAGCAACAGGAGACCACATGTTGTCTATGTACATGATTGCCACAGAGCTGTGACAGCAGCAATAATATTTAAATTTGTAATTCTATGCGAATTTGGTATGACACTTTAAAGGACAAATCCAAACAACTGGTTTAAATGATTTCCTCCTATAGCACATTAATTCAATCCCTCACTCAACTTTAGTTCCTACCTTCAATTAGTTCCCATTTATGGCACAGAAATAAAGAAATGGGGAAAAAAATGTATACCCATGGTTTCATCATATCTTGTCATATTAGTGTATGTAGCTAATACAGTTAGCTTGTGCTGCTAATCTGGTAATGAAGCTAGTCCAATGCCTAGCATGCAAAGCAAACAACCGATTTTACATTGAATACTGCATTATTTAATTTGTGCTTAACTAGTTAGCTTTAGGTGCTTTTCGGCTACTAAATGTCTAATAAGAGGGGGGGAAAGTGGCATAGTGTTTTGTAATTTATAGTGTTTAATCTAAATGACATACCACCAGAAAGAAACTCCTTGAACATCACATACAAGCCAAATTTTAAAGGGGTTATTTTTTTAACTGTGCTATATAGCACTGATTAGGCTAATGCCTAAGTAGGTCTTCTAGCTAGCTAACTATTGTAATCGGTTGATATGAGGTTTGTTTTAGGTATTTTCTGCGTTGCAAGGTTTTGGTACCTTTTCTGACACAATTTCTACTGTAAAACAGGACTTAGGGCATTTCCACAGTAACATATAGGCTTTTAGAGGGAAAATTTTAGTAGATTAACTAGTTAGGCTTTTTTTGTAGATTCTTGTATTTAACCACTGTCAAACGTCAGGTTGCTTCAAAGGTTTTGTTAATCTAGTATGCAGCTCTGTCAGAGGGTCCTTGTCATAGATTACACCTTGCTTTGAAGTCTGTGTACAATATGTGCATGACCAGCACTTTGTGTGTATAACACACTGCCACCAATTCAGATGTAATGCTGAATGGAGGCAGCTCGGTGGCTGTCAGTGACATTTCCAGATGGTGTTAAAAAAAATTGAAGTGAGAATGGGGTAGTGATGCAAATCCCATGAGTCTCTGCATGAATAAAAGCTGCTGAGTTTTTTCCCAGGTTGTCATTCTGGCAGTAAATGTGAGCTCAGTACTGTGCCCCAGGCTGAACTGGAGTCATGCAGTGGTGGTCTATAGAAAAAGCCAATGCATTCTAGCACAGCTGGTCCCAGGAGTCACTCTGAGCTCATCTCTGCCAGGGAGCTGATGCCCTCTTTCCATTGGCACCACCGCAGGAGCCTGGCATGGCAGCTACCATCTTGCTGTGGTTCTTGGGACAAGTGGGTGAGACACAGGCGCTGACACACTAAACTCAGGAACTGGAGAAGGAAATTGTACCACTTCAGCCTCAAATTTGCACCACCAGATCAGACACTTCTTAATAATAAGCTGCAGATGAGTGGCAGCTAGAGGAGGAGTGTAAACCCAATGACCTCTTCATTGAGGTTCAAGGTGGTTGGGTTGATCTGTGATTTCCCATATATCTGTTAGTGGAGTTCATTGTATTAAATACTTATTGTATGTGCAGGTATGCAGAAAAGCCACTGGTCACATCGCCATTTACATTTATGGCATTTGGCAGGCGCCCTTATCCAGAGCGACTTACACTTATCTCATTTTATACAACTGAGCAGTTGAGGGTTTAGGGCCCTGCACAAAGACCCAGCAGTGGCACCTTGGCGGTGCTAGGGATTGAACTCATGACCTTCCGATCAGTAGTCCAACATCTTAACCACTGAGCTACCACTGCCCTTCTGTGAGTAAAAGTTTGTTCACTTGAATGGAAGAGGGCATGGTATGGGAAGTGGTAGCTCGGTGGCCTTCTGAGAGGAAGGTTGACAGTTCAAATCCCAGTACTGCCAAGCTGTTGCTGCTGGGTCCTTGAGCAAGGCCCTCAACTGCTCAGTTGTATAAATGAGATAATTGTCAGTCACCCTGGATAAGGGTGTATGCCAAATGCCATAAATGTACTCAAAAAAACAGGTATTCACTTCTGGTAGTGGTTAGCTTTTGCATCCACTTCCTCCTATTTCACGTCACTCCAAGTTCATAAAGAGGAAGTTCAATCCCATGAATCCACCAATCTTGGATGTGTGGACCCATAAAAAATGAGAACAGGCTGGAGTCACGTCTTTCTGGAAGCCTCAACATGGAGGAACTACTTACTGATTTTATGGCAAGAATTTCTTTTCTGCTCCTCAGTCAACAGAGTATCTCTTATAACTCACAAGCAACGAACTTGCTAGCTGTCTCCAGAAATCCCCTCCAGATGTCATGGCATGAAAGTAGCAAAAAAAACTGTGGAGGGTTTTACTTCTGGCTTTGAGATTATATTTCAACATCCAAACAAAATTTTTCAACATCTATATAGACTGCCTAGACAGTGATTAACACAAGTTTTTATTGCTTTTTTCTATTTACTCTGAGTACATAGCAGCTCAAAGGAAGTGATGTTAGCATCAGTGCAATGTGTGGTAGAGATCGGCAGGAGACAAAGCATAAACTCAGCAATTTCGTTATTTCAGTAAATCCAATAATCGTTGTGAAAGTCCATTGGGGTTCAGAACACAGGCAGATAACAATAAACTACAACAATCCATGAACAACAACAAAAACACGAGAGAGAGTCAAAACAAGGAAAACATGTGAGAAACAAGGCTCTGAAATGCACACTTGCAATGAATGAGAATTTGCCAAGAGAAGAAATAGAAGGGTATAAATAGACAAACTAATCAAGGGCTGAATTCAGAACAGGTGCTCACATTAGGTAACAGCCCAGTGATGGGACAGGGGCAGAGACAGGACCAAAACACAGGCACATGGCAATGCAAACAAAAAGCGCATGTCAACTAAAAACACAAATGAATGCAGTAGAAGAATTTGTGACTCCTATTAATTTGGTTGCAATTCCTAACATCCAAAAATCCCCTGCACTGTTTAGATATTTTTATCTTGGCCATGAAAATAACTCAAGTTGTTCATTAGATGTCAGAGTTTCCCAATACACAGTGCAAAAAAATAACAATACAGGTTAGATAGAAGTCTGTTTTATTTAAGAATTTTAATTTGGGTGTGTACCCTCTCAAAGGAAGCATAGCATTAATCCTAGCATTAGCATTAACAATTTAAAGCCAATTAAAAGTTCCAGTTAAACAGTTGGTTCTTCCAGTGTCCACTGTTTCACATCTAATTTTAATTTACCACTTATGAAAATAAATCGAGTTGTTCATGTTATCCAAGCCCCTGGTGTCATCGTTTCAGAATTTTGGTGCTGGAGCAAAACCAATTTTGACAGACATCATATCAACTGAAGGAAAAGAGATCAAGATCTAGGTGGTACAAGATCCAGCTCCAGAACTAGCACCAGCGCCTTGTTGATGGAAAAGGGCTGCCAGAGCTCCAGCTCACCAGCATGTGTGTGTGTGTGTGTTTAAGCTTTGGATTTGTGAAGTTGCATTGGAGACCCAGATGGTATTGAGGAGCCATCTGCAGTGATGAGTCCAGAATGGATCCTGGAAGGCTGTGTGTGTGTCTGTGTGTCTGTGTGTGTGTGTGTGTGTGAACTTGGACAATTACATTTATGATCATAAGCAGCACCCATTTCTCTTCAAGAGCAGCAGAGCCAGCCTGCCTCCTCACCTCCTGGCTTCTGCCTACAGCTAAATTCACCACATTAAGCTATGAAACACAAACCCCACACTACAGTGGACCAACACTCAAATTGACAACAAACTGCAGACTGATTCAGGCCACTCCACCTGAGCCCATATCCTTTTTCTCTCTCCTTCTACATCCAGCGCTAAGAGGTGCAGATTGAGCAGCCTCCTGTGGCACCACTCTGAGCACCACTCTTGCATGGTCAGTATGCTTTAAAGGCCACTTTTGGTCAACAGCCTGCACGTCCCAGGCATCTTCTGGGACAGAAACAAGCTCTGCTTTTCATTTGTCCTCTCTTAGAACTGTAAATACTTGAAAGCTTAGGAGACACGTGCACTGAACATTAAATGGTGCACGCAATGTGGTAGAGATAATGTTACAGATCTCTGAAGCCTGTGTACATGAGCCAGTGCAAATGTAATCTTAGAATTTAATGTGGATTATGATGTTGATGTTCTGTTTATGCATATTGACTAGTTCCCAACATACTCTGGCTCCCGATGTAGAGTTTAAATACTTTTTTCCCTCTTCTCTGGAGAAGAATACAAGACACAAAACAATGCAGCTTCTTTGCCTGGCTGATTAGTAAAGAAATTCAGCACAACTCTTTCTTCTTTCCTGAGAGCCATCGTCATCATCAGCACGCATATTTTTTAAAGTATTTGAATATGAAGTGACCGAATGCACACTGACTGTGTACAGCATCTGTTTGGCTTATTTCTCAAACTCCCATTTTTATTCTTTGCCATGGCTCTCGATTTTGTCTACGTCACATTGCCATAGCAACTAAATCCAAGGGGATGGGAGTGAGGGACATCTACATGAAAGATAAGTAATCACAAAAATACACAACACACACACACATTTTTAAACGCCAGCTTGGCAACACCTTGTTTACAAGCTACATACAGTTGCTTGTGGACCATTCATAAGAATGGCATAAATGATAGACTTGTCAACACTTGTGAGGTGACATTATGTATGTTTTGTTTTTATGCAGTTTTATGTAGTATGTTACTTGGTCTTTACATAGAAGAAGCCTCATTTATCATTATGGGCGACTGTTAGATTACAAGAATATAACGGTACAATTTCTAGCCTTTTCATGTATAAAAGGATTGCATAAAGTATCATACTAATGCATAAAGTATCACACTAATGCATAAAGTATCCATTACCTGTTCATTCAGCTGACATAAGAGCTTATAAGTTAAGTTGCAAAAGGTATACATACTGCCTCGTTATAGTACTATAAATGCAAAATTGATTACTATTTTAGTTTGAGCATATGAAAATAATTTATTTAGCTGACATTCAATATGTGACGTTGTATATGAATTGGGCTTCATAATATTTCCTAATGCAAATGAACCACCAGCATTAGGAATAAATATAAGAATTACACAATGTTTATCAATGTGTTATGAAGGCCCAGTGAAGGTTCCCTTCAAGGTATCTTTACATTTCATAACTTGGTGGCTAGAGCCAGAGCCACACCACTGAAAGAGTCATCTTTATTGTATTTATGCTACAAAAATTTAATCTCTCTCCAGAACATTTATCCAATGCTCTCAATACACCCAAAGCGCTCCAACCCTGTGGTATCCTAAAGCTGGACCACAAGATGACTGTACTGCAAGCACATATGCTGTGGATTTCCCCATAAGGTCAAGAGGAATAGTATACATCCCCACATTTCTCAGCACAGCATTGGCTTGTTGCATAAAAGACCAAGTCCTCCCCTCCTCAGAAAGCAGCCAATCATCTTGCACTCACATGCCGGAGCTGGAACCCCCCACTACTCCTTTTTTTTCCATCAACCAAGGGCCAAACTGTTAAGCCATGAGAGGTTGCAGAACTGTTTGCACTTCACTGAAATTTGTTTCTCCATTTCATGAAAATGTTTGGCAGTCCTCTATTTTGAGGACTCCTCTGGGGATGGCAGCTCCGGGTGGCTGCCAGCAGAGACCGATGGGGGACCTTTGTATTAAAAAACACAATTCTGTAATACAGCGACGAACCATGCCCAAAAGGTCAGAGAAAGTCCTTGTCCTCAACTAGTGGCATCATATGCAGGAAAGTTTACATCTGACAAATATAGATGGAATTTGGAGGACTGCATTCCATATACTGTCTTTTTTTTTTCTCCTAAAAAAGGTATGGAATGCACGGCTGCATTTAATAAGTCATTCTTGTCCTATGTATGCTCACACACATCAGAGTGTCTAGAGAGGACACATTAGCGCAGAAGGTATGTTAGTGGGATGGATGGTGGCAAGGGAAGAAAGAAAGAAGGAGAGAAGTGAGGATGGAAGGGAATATAGCTGCAGGGAAGCAAAAGTGATTTGACCAGCTGTGGAATAAAGATTAATATAGACCAGCTGAGAAAGAGACAAAGACAGACAAATAGTAATACAGAGATTTGCCCCAGAAATGATCTTAATCTCCACTTGCATGTAAATCATTTAACTTTTAAAAGCAGGGCCTATTTCTTCATCATGCCCAGAGAACTCTGTGTGTTTGTGTGTGTGTGTGTGTGTGTGTGTGTGTGTGAGCGAGCGTGTGTTTGTTAGACTTGCTCAGGAAGCACGTCTTACAAAGAGAGATGTGTCAGGAAAATAGGAATGAACGGCAAAGAGGGAGTGTGAAAGGGGGATGGGGTCTCATGTTAAAAATATCTCTGCTCCCCTGCATCTTTTCACTTTAAACTACGTGTGCTGCTTTTCCAACAATCCATCCAGGACCAACATCTTACAAGTGGATGACAAAGAGACAGTAGAGAGCCAGGAATAGGATATGTTACAAACAGGAACATACCATTCGCTCTGGTCACCTCCGATTTCTCCACAGCAGCCTGAATCACACAACACCCCATGCAGACACTGGTTGGAAAGCAGTTATTGAAATATATAAAGTGTTTATCATTGCTGTAGTTATGGTGAAATACCAAATACTACTTTTCCACTGACACGGTATCTGTGCTTGTTTAGGAAACAAGGGAAACCTTTTCAAAACTGGCCCACATTTCAAACCATTACATAATCACATAAGGGAGGTTACTAATGAGCAACATAAAAATAATTACACACGTGGAGGACTTTACAAGTTCTGGCTTTGAGAACATATTTTACCATCTAAAGTCACGTCCTTCTGCGTTTATACGCAGCAAAGACAAGGTCATAGACAATGTTCACGTGCAAAATGAGAAAAACATGTTTTATTGCTTTCAGTTATTTATCCTAAGTGCACAGCTGATCAAAGGAAACTGTCAGCATTAACAACACAATTTGCAATGTATCTGTTATTTATTATTTCTCATTTTTTTAGTAATAATCCTCAAACCTTCCTAAAATTATTTTAATGACAGTAATGGGGGAAAAAAAAAAACTCAGAAGTTGCTCAAGTTGTTCCCATAGCAACAAACTGAGCCCCAAAGCCCTGATGAAGCAAATCTGCAGTCTGAGCACCGGCTGTTTCGTGGTTGGAGATTACACAAACGTTTCCATCTAACAGCCTAAAGTGTTCTTCGGTTTGTCCTTCTGTGAAAACCCTTCTGCAGAAAGGTTCTAGGTAAAACCTACGAAAGAAGGATTTCCCTTGTCCAAACTGCTCCGAGTGGAAACCCAGGCACCGGCTCTGGAACCACCAGTAGCGTTTTGTCTGAGAATAGGTAGAACAAGTGTTTTGGTGATCACAATGATGATAAGGAATTGGTCATTGGGAACAATAGTGATCAGTGATTGGTTATTAAGATCAATGATGATCAGTAATTGATCAATTACTGGTAGTTTGGCTCACACAAGTGCAACTCAGTTAGGCTTTACACACTGGTGGTGAGTCAATCTGCTCAAAAGGTTGCAAGATTTTTTGCTAGTCTCTTTTTTTTAAAATAAAGTCGCAAAAGGCATCTAAAATGTTGCCAAATCTAGCAGCAAAGTTTCTAAGTTGGCAAGTACATCTCAGCGTCTGATCTCTGTCTTTTGCCAGCTGCTTACATGTCTGACAGACTTAGCGGGAGGTAGGTTGCAAATCCAGCAGAACTGAGGCTTGTACACATCTCACCAGTGGCAGGAAAAAATGGACAGATCTGAAATGAATCTCACAAAAGGACTTTGCAGTGTTTAAACTAGTGTGGCTGTGAGGCAGTGATGTTGCTGTAATTGCCTCCTGCCTCACAGGCAATCAAAAAGTAGACACGAGAGAGAGGGAGAAGATGCTGGTAAAAATGCAGGAGAAGTGATGGGGACTTCACAACAGCCAAAGAAAAAGATTGTTACTGGGGAGACTGGGCATGAGCAGTCTGCCTGAGAGAGGTAGAAAACACACACACACACACAGATATACACACACACACACACAGTACTCTAACACAGCAGATTTAAGAGTGATTACCTGCAAGTTCTTCAAATGCCTTTCGATGTGTAGGAGGTTTTATAGTGGTAAAAATGCAATATTGCAGCACATGTGCCAACTCCAACCCAGACTGAAACGGTCACCTGCTTAATCACTGACTTTAAGTATGATTAATGTGTTACACATACATACACTCAGGTCATTAAAGTGTCAACCTCTACTACACTGTCTTTGCCAGACAGGCCCACATATGCGAGGTCCTGTAGTTTATGTAATGTGTAGGTATTATGCTTCTGAGAGACCACTTTATTTTCTCAATGAGAGAGGGAGTGGTGCCATCTCTGCCATCAAGACAGCAGCTGTGAAAAATCAACTTTGCATACTCTCTAAATGTTAATACTGCCAATCCTGGTCATCAGAAAGAATTACAGGTGTAGTTTGCAATGTTAAGAAGTGTTTCTCTACCTATTATAATCATATATTAATTGCAAAGACACCACAGAATTACTACAAATTCCAATGCATGGATCTGGCTAGTTTCTTAAATTCAGCCTTTTATTTATATATAACTGGTCTGAAATTACTCCCGCCCATCTTTCAGTTTGAACAAAGGGGATGGGCTTGGTATTTCATGTTCTTTTTGCAACTGCAATTCACCTAACAAGCAGCAGAGGGCTCTAAAATTTACTAACCGTTCCTTTAAAGCATGATATTAGAAGAGCAGTGTTGGAAAGGAAGCATAGTTCTGAGAATAGGAACTCATAAACGAGGAGTTATAGGGCTGCTGTAGGAAAGTAATCAACAACAAGGTGGTGTGTTGCAGGCCAATGTGAAGCGGGGTTAGTATCACCACCCCAAAGTGAATTATTTTCCAGTAACAACATGCCTCTTACACTTTTATTCCTCTTACACCACAGCTGTGCCAACTCTGGAGATTCCTTCCATAAATATTAAATATTAAATATAACTATTAAATATTAAATCTTCTTATGGACACACCATATGAACATACGACACCATATGTAGGTTTTTCTTTGTCATATAGCATATGTTTTTTTAGATTAGGATTAGATTATATTAGGCATCTGTCATACCGGTCCCTGTGAATGAGCTGTTGCTATAGAAACGTTAATGCTTGTCTATAGAACAAGTACGTTAATATAAACCTGTGATTTCTTCTACAGCTGTTACAGATGCTGTTACAGAAATTTATTCAACACCTTCTGACCGTGGTATAAAAGATACTGTAATGTGTCTAAGAAATTTTACTCTTGTAGCACTACTGATAATCCTCGGAGCGCATTGCATTATGCCAGAAAAATAAAATTGGTCTGCATCTTTGAAACAAATGCTCTGCAAACAGCAAACGATTGTTTTAGCCACAGTAGAGCACGAGGTAACAGATAGTAAATCAGCTTTGTGTATGAGTAAAAACAGCGCTGCAGCCGTGATTATAAAGCCTCATACTGCACTCCTGGTTGCAACAAAAATAAATGTAGACTGAAGATACTATTTCATGAGATATAAATATCTTGCGATTTACTGACTAATCAGAGCAACAGGGCGAGAACAAAACCTGCTGTGAATCGGCACACGTTGAGGCTGATTAAGTAAGTGTAAATGAGCACTCTTTGTCTTGCTCATATTGGCCTGAGATGTGTTTTCCTCCTGAGGTACAGCTCAGCTTCCTGTTTTTGGAAGGGTGAAGTCACAGAAGGCGAGATGATACAGACATAATACACTCCTGCAATCGCTCCCCTGCCTCTTCCATCTACACACCCACTGTTTACGCTATTGCCCGGTTAAGTGACACAATGTAACTGATTATCTCAGAAAGTGCAATTTCATGCTTCATTGTCTAAGGTCAGTGTATGGAGTCATGATGCCTGTGGATTCTGATCAGACAGTAAGTACCCCAGCAACACATACACTCAGCCACACACACACACACACACACACACACATATATATATATATGTATGTGTGTGTGTGTGTGTGTGTGTGTATATATATATATCTACAAGCTAAATGATATTGATCAGACTCAGACATGGATGCCCAAAAGTGCCTGCTGGAATCTCCAGGCCTTATGAGCACAGTTGCCTTAATTGCCACTGGTCGGTGTGGTGACTGAGATGGAGAGGAAGACGTCATACTGCTCAACCCTGCTGCGCTTGTAAATAACAGCTGCAGTGCGGAAAGAAACAGCACGTTAAAGCAGCATAATTATGACTATCATGGTCTGGCTTAACCGCAACATGCACGAGCAGTTTGGAAAAAATGATGCACCATTTAGAAACGTTAGAAAAGGATCTGAGACGGGCAGTGAATTACAAAAACACGGAAGCACAGAAGAAAAGTGGCGTGTCAGGAGTTCTGTTGCATCAACTTAGTGGAGATAAATAACGTCCATGAGACAGTTCAGTTCAGGAAACGTGATTCCTGAGCTGCCTCATTTATTGTTACGCAGCAGTGAAGGAGGACATGAATGGCTGGCCAAGATGGCACATGAGACTAAGCCACTCCAGAGTGCCTGTGGCCACCATAAACATCTAAACAAGAGCTGCACTACTTGTGTGTGTATGTATGTGTTTAAGGTAAGTTGGCCCAATATGATGAGCTAAACGCAGTCTTGGCTCAGTTTGGGTATCTTGATTTGTAAAGGGAGTGTAACTCAAGAATGCAGCATGAAGAGGATCTGGTGCTGAATACATTTAGCTTGTTGCCTTTATTCCAGAGCATGAGTAAACATTTAGCCTTATTCGAGCATGATTAAACACTCTTATGTAAACCACCCAGTTATACCCTCCTCCATCATGGAGAATGCAGCCGAGGTGCCTAAGAAATGACAAGGCCAGAAAGAATATAAGCAGAATAAATGAATGGAAAATAAAAGAAAAGGGGAAAAAAAAGCTGAAAGAGGGTCACATATCAGCTTAAGCAGTCTCCATTTGCCTCCAGCTCTCTGTTAATGTGATTTATATTAAAGCGGCTGGGTCTGATGTTAATTCCTAGCATTAAAACAATATTTACTGACTTGCAGCAGCGTTTGCTAAATGGCACACATAACTGCAGGCTTAGTGCTGATGGAGATCGAGCAGCACTGTCATTTTCCCCTCAGAGACCACATTCTGTCCCATTGTAGACACCATGAGTGAGCCAGAGGGGATATCATAAATGCATAGGGAAGGGCTAAAACCGAGAGTGAGAGAGAGAGAGATATGAGATAAATGAGATGAAATGAGATAAAACTGGTGCATTGTTGAAGTTTATTGAGTGTACATTGCTACTTTTAGAATGCTTTTTTGCTCAACGGGTCCTTGAGGCTTTTACTGTAAAGCAAGGGATGAATCATTATCATAGTCAAATCACTTTCTTTGATATGACTCCTCAAATAAAACAAGAACTTTTCCTTGAAATTACATTCCACCAGACTGTTGTTTGCCAGCCCCGGAAAGCCAGTCTTTAGATGAGGCTGTGTTTAAAGGTGGGGTCAGGGAGTTTATTTAATAAAATTTGGTAACATTCTGGTATCTGCTCAGAAGAACAGCTCTGGTTTATATGGTGTCATAGAATCTTTAAACAGGACCAACTAAAATGGAACCTCCCAAAAAAAACAGGATAAGATGGCACATCTAGCTGGCTATCAGTTATAATACCTCTCAGAGCTATATGTTTTAGGCATTTTGCCCAAGATAGTGTATGTTGTGTTTTGGGGCGTGACTTTCTAAAGGCTTAAAATTGTCACTTTCTTCATACATCATCAGTAGCTGCTCCATCCTGATCAGGATGTGGATCTGGATGGGATGGGATGCCAGTTCATCACAGAGCACCATGCCCACACACATTTGATTCAGATTCACTTCTAGAGGCAATTTAGTCACCAATTTACCTACTGGCATGTTTTTAGGAGTTAGGGTGAAACCGGAAAGCCCGGAGGAAACCCATCCTGTAACATGAGCTCAGGCTTGAACCGGGGCCATGTTGCCACATTCAGCCAATTTCCACCAAAATCGCTTAACATGCCTTTAATGAGGTGTGAGTGGCTCTGCTGAAAAGAACAACACTTGGTGCTACCAATTTTAGTGCACTTTTAGTTACCTACAGCAGAATCACAGCAAAGTTTGGCCACAAACTCTACCAAGGAGAGAAACCTGTGGCTGAGAATGATGTATTGTGTGTGTGTGTGTGTTGTGTTCTTGGATTATTAGTTGGATATTACAAGCAAGCTCTCTTCTTTTGTTGTTACTACCAACTGCAGTTACATCATACATCCCACTGTTTTACTGAAATGCACAAAATGTGAGTTCCTCAAAGACAGAATTACAGGGTATTCAGTAATTGGCTGAAAAATTAAAGGTGTACAGCCAGGAGGCAAAAAAAGGCAGGAAGACCAAAAGCACAGGGTTTTAATCCTGCTGTTGGAGAGGAAGGAATTTTTCTCTGTGCCCCGGTCCCCTACTGTTTCATAAACCCATAACCCAGTGTATGTGCTATACATACATAAAGCATGCAGAATCGCCTCAGGAGGCTTACCACACACTACACTTCTATCTGTATACACACAACTACCTACACATATACAAGCAGCACTCGTGCATGTTCTAATACTCGTGCATGTGTATTTTGTTTTTGTTAAAGGAGTGAGAGGAAAAGCAAAAAGGAGAAGTGCGAAAAGAATCCATAATCAGGAGAAGTGACAAGCATCTGTTGCTCTGGCTGAGAATGTGTGGATATAGCCACAAACACACACACGCACGGCTATGCTTAATCACAAGTGCATGCCCACACTCCATCTCGAGAGGAGAGATAAGGAGACGGTGGGAGGGTATCTGTCAAAGCGGATTTAAGGCAAAGGAATCTGATGAGAAATGAAGAACAGATTAGGAGATGAAGAAAAAAGCCAAATATTAGGCTGTATGCTTTTATGATCTCGCAAGCAGTCAAAACACTTCAGCCAAGTTTCAAACAGCTCAAATGTTATGGTAAAAAAGCACACAGCTATTATCCAGTGCAGCGAGAACCAGAATGCAGGAGTCACTGACCTCTGACCCTGGCATAACAGCAGCTGCACTTTGCCAGGACTTTTCGGAACAAGTGTTGGCAGGCGCAGCCCCGGTGGTGGTGGGCGCCCTTCATGTTGTATTCCAATCTCAGGCAGCCAATCTACCAGGAACCAGCATGACCCATGGCACCCGCTCTTTCTCCCCCAGATACACACACTCCTGCCCTGTCGAGTTAATCCCAAAGAGTTAACTGAAGAACCTTGGCAGATAACAATGGGGGGACTTGATGATGAAAAAATTCAGTCCAGAAACCAGGTTTAGGTTTAGGTTTAGGTAGTCACAGCTTGTAAGTGAAAGAGTCAAGATTAGGCAAAAAGCTCAGCTCCCTTTCTGCTTCTCTCTCTCCTCCATGTGCGGCAATCTTCCCCCTGCCCTCTTCTCTTCTGCTCAGTGCCTGGTCAAATGATCAGACAGCACCACTGGCTGAGAGCACGAGGTAGAAACAGAGAGAGACACAAGACGGGAGGAGGGAGGAGGTGGAGCTCCACTCGGCAACTCCAGTCACTGGCTAGTCCACAATACAGCTCCCACTCCCCTCATTTTTTTTCTCCCCTACTCTCTTTACAGCTTGTGTTTTCTTTTAGGGTCTCACTTCCTGATGCTTTTTTTTTTTTATCCTCGTTGTATCATTTAGCCTTTGAGTATGTCACTTGGCAGATTCCTTATTCACTGCTTCCAGAGAGTCAGTTGGAAACCTAACACCATTCGAAGTCAGAACCAAAGATAAACATGCGTCAAAAATAGCTGCACATGTGTTTAATGATATAATTATATCTGCAGTGCAAGACAAGAGCTGTCGCTCTCATAGCCAGGCTGAATCTTGAGAGCTAGTGGGGGGTTTTATGTTGCTGTATACACAGAAGTGAGCTGATGGCAACGGAAGGACAACGCAACACACACTTGTGGCTAGTTTCTGACTGATTATGACCGCTGACAGACTTCTTAGAGTACTGATCGAAGGAACCGAGGACACTGGGTTGGGGATATTTAAATCCAATGTTGAAATTATGTCCAAATGAGCAAACAATAGTGTTTGGCAGTGTATATATGTACATATTAGGGCTGGGCAATATGATGACCCCTTTTTTGGAAATTCTCTCAAGGTTTGCATTGTAAGTTTTCATGTGAGGCCCTAAAACCCCATTTTCCATGATAACATGACCATAACGTACACCATCCCTTGGCTTATTGCTTTTATAAAATGGTGACAAAAGCAACTATTATTATCATTATTAATAATATTTGCAATAAACAATTCTTCCGCCACACAATGTAGTCTGTTATCAGTAAGCTTTGGTTGCTAGCAGACAAAGATTAGGACATTCTATGGACATAACGATGGCTAAAGTGTAGCGATTTTATTGATTTAAAACAATTAATTTACAGAATTCAAATATTGTGATGTGGTCACAGGTGTGCATATATCAAGGATTTTACAACAGCTTCGAACATCAATCAGAATTTTGAACCGAAACTATGCATTTTATAAATATAGTTCTGTTTTTATGGTGATTATATAAAGCGCTATGGAATCTTAGGGGTTTTGGGGAATTTATGGATGTGCCACTTCACGCCCGTTCTAACTTTCTGGACTTTAGGTGTCCTCCATGGCAGTAAATGGGAATACCACAAATTTTTCATGGGATTCCATATAAACCCCCATGATTTCCCACAAACACACCACAGCATCTCATGGGTGTGTCATTCATGACCCATGGATTCCAATGAGAATCCCATGGGAATTTTCCCATAACTAGACACATAGAAGCCAGTTTTACGTATTCAAATGAAACTGTCAGTGCTGAGCTTGCTAGCTAGTCTTTATTTCATCTGAATATACATTTATTAAATTATGCTTTAAGATTTGTTCAGTTTACAGTTACATTGCAAACCCCTGACATTTCCATATCAACACTAATCATGTAATAATGTAAACTGAATGGTAATGCCAAATTGTTGGTACCCAACAAAGCAGTAGGACTCCCCCACCTCCTAAATCTCTATTTAACCCCTGACCCTGTGCTGAAAGTGACAAAAACAGATAGAGATAATGCAAGATAACTAAAGCAACAATCGCATAACAGTAGCCTGGTGATATGTGAGGAAGTGATATGTGCTACTTTAATAGCACAGTCATGAGAAGGCAAAATATACAAAACCTTGATTTATTCATGTTTTGTAAACTAGATTTTGCAGATTTTGTTTTGTTCTGTACTTTTGTCTCATTATTGTTGTGGTGTTATTAATAGTAGACGTTAAAGACAATTATACCTCAGCATTGTTGAATTTTCAATTCTGATTGGCCAGAATGAGTTGATTAATTTTCTACAACGGCAGCTCTGACAGTAGCTCCAGCTGCAAGGCAAATCACAGGTTTATATTAATACGCTCGTTGTAATACGTTATCTTTCCTATATGTATATTTTATATATGTATTTTCTACTTGTATGGCTCACATAGCTGAATTTTAAAAAGCATGTAGTTTTCAGTGAGAAGATGTTAATTTAGCCTTTTTTTTTTTTTGGAAGGAGTCTCTAGTGTCAGTGCTTTGTAACAGTCAAAGCTAATTTTGTAACTTTACATTTTCCAACACAGAAAGTCTTCACAGAAGACTTAAAAAAAAAAAAATTAAGACATTGAAAGGGAAACAAGAAAATACAACAACATTAAACCTAACTACAAATGTAGGCGTTATTTAATTAGTAAATAATATAAAAAATAATAAAAAAAAGTATAAGAAGAATAAAACACTCCAGGACCTGTTGTTACTTCAGACACCATCCCAATGTATATTTCCTTTAACAGCACAGCTATCATATTTCCTTCCTTACATTATACATATATAATCATAGTTTTCTGGGGTTTTTTAAATGTTTAATGTTGCCACTTGGTTAACAAAACCTAAATGTTGTGATATGCATTGTGTATCATGAATATGTCTTCAAGTATTATGATATATGCTATATAGCCCACCCATAAGCACATATGGGTAACAATTCAGTGACATTTCAACACAAACTATGTGACAGGTTGAGGGGGGAAGCAGGTTAGGAGAGAATTCCTGCCTAATTGAGCCAGCATGTGTGCTTGGGGGGAAAGTGTGTGTGTGTGTGTGTGTGTGTGTGTGTGCAGGAATGCAGGCTAATGCAAGCAACGGTGAGAGAAGTTCATGAGACAGAGCATGTCTGTACATTCTACTCTGAGGACACCATCAGCTAAGGATTGTGCTGAGTGAGTGAATCCCTCATCCTCCTCCTCTCATCCATCTACATCGTCTCTCACTCTCTCATTCTTTTCACTCTTGTCCCATTCTTCCTTTTGCTCTCTCTCTCTCTCTCTCTCTTTGCAAACTCTCTCACACCCCCTCTAGTCCCTCTAGAGTCCAATTACTGAATACAACAGAACTGAGAAGTTTCATGTATAGGCTAGAGACCATTTTCTCCTCTCATCCTTATTTGAGTGTGGGCCCAGTATCAATGCAATGTAACAGTATCACAATAAAGGAAGTCATCCAGGGAATTAATCAGATAAGCATGGATAATTAAAGGTAGAGTCAATAATACAGGCTCTCCCTGTAGCGTTACCCATAAAGCCACACCCACAAAACCTTGAACCTTGAAAACAGAAAATTAAAAAACCTGAATGCTAGCACAAGCGAAGCTTACGGAATTGACAGACTGATAGTTCAGTAGAGATGCCTCCTTGAGCTGATTGATTGGATACTGGTGGTCAATATTATTTGTTTTTACTCCAGTTTACAGTGCTGAGGGTTGCACAGAGACCAGAGTTTCTCGTCTGAGCAGATACTGCCCAAAAAATGAGAGCCATTCAACCATAAAGACTTGATCCACAATAATTTATATTTTTAAGCAATATTTTTATGTGAAACTACTCTGATATATTCTTTCATTCTTCATCTTCAGTAGCCACTTTATCTTGTTGGATCCAGAGCCTATCCCAGGAACACTGGACACAAGGCCAGAAATGCACTATGCACATACACTTTCTCACATTCATTGACAACTAAGGGCAATTTAGCAGAGCCAATCCACCTACCAAGATATTTTTTGGAATGTTGGAGGAAACCTGAGAACCCAGAGGAAACACATGAAGCCATGGGTGAACATTCAAAACTCAGTAACTCAGAAAACAGTAATCCAAGCTCAGGATCGAACCAAGGACCCTGGAGCTGTAAAATATATCCAGTAAATGTGCCTTATTTTTGCTGAAACGTCAGAACCCTATAATTCCAAGGTCCCGAAATATTACAAAAAGAGTCCTGAGCAGATTCATAACTATATAGTTATTATATACAACCACAATGCTGATAATGCTCTTTAAGATCACTGAGTTAGAAAAATGAAAAAAAAAAGAAAAGAAATGGGAAGAAGGAACTCTTTTGGTATTTTTCATGCTGTTTCACGTCAATGTTTGAGATGACTTAGGTCCAGCTTACCAACACTTGTTGATGGCAATACTGGCAATAGATATATACCTATTAACACACTTATAGAAATATACCTATAAATACCTATCTGGTAAATACCATACCAGATGGTAATTGTCTCTCAGTTCTGACTTAGATTTAGTCATCGTTAGAGAGTTTAGAGTGTATAGATATTTTTATCAAATTCCATTGAGTATTAGGAAGTATACAGTAGTAAGGGCCAAAACAGTAATATAACTCTTTCAGCACAGAGAAACAAATCAGACATTTCCAAAAACTAGTACACATCATTGAATACTGTGCTATAAGTGTCGAAAACAAAAACTGAAGGTGCAAGTGTCAAATGACTGACTGTGATGAGTTTATAATAACCATGACAGATCTGTCTGTATAATCCCAGCCTTGGCACACAGTTCTGTGTTGCTTATTGATTAGTCATATGGAGAAGCTTCCTGTGAGATATTTATTTTGCATTTTTGGAAGGAGTCTCCAGTGTTAGCGTTTTGTAACGCTAGTCAGAAAAAAAGCTGTAACTTTGTTTTCAAAGCCTTAAGACAGGGCTTTGCAGTTTCTCTGTAACATGACAAGCTGCATTTTTAACTTTAAGAGAGAGTAAAAGAGAGGCTGGTGCATGAATGACTGTTTATAGCTGCTATAACATAAGTGATAACCAGCTAGTTTTATCATTAAACATTAAATATAACTATAAATAGAATAAAACATAAAATGTGTTGTTTTTACTAAGTAAATAATTGTAATCATTGGACAAATGATATATGATATAAGAGGAATAAAACATTTCAGGACATGCTGATATTGGAAAATAATCAACTTCGGACACTATCCCACTGATTATTGTCCTATAACAGCACACCCTATCGTGTTTTCTTCCTTACATAATTGAAATCAGTTTTCCAAATTTTTAATGTTTACTGTTGTCACTTTGTTAACAAAACCTAAAGGCTGTGATATACACTGTGTGTCGTCAATATGTCTTCAAGTATATGGCCAGCCCTGGCACAGACAGTTCTGTCTTCCTCTTTTTTTTAGCTGTAATGCACATTCATAAAAGCTCTCCTACTTACTCACCCATGTTTAACAGGTGAAAGACACTCTACCAGGGGAATGATCACTTAAGAAGTAGGTTTTGTGTGCATAATCATTGAAGGTGAGGAAACTGGCACTAATCTGAGCCAGAAAAGAGATCCGACAGATGCTCTTACACATTGTATGCATATAAAATCGCACCGTACATCAAAGCATATAATTCTGCTGTGCAAGTGTTTTTATAGACAACATCAGCGTAAACCTGGTCTGAGCATCCTAATAATAAAATAACTCAACCAAGATATGGCAGACATAAATCACTTTTATATATAACAAGCATATTTGTCACCTGAGTGACACCAACAATTCATTACCCAAATACCACTACAGCTGTGATATTCACGTTACAAACACAGAGCTGTTCAATGGGTTCCACTTTTTTTACATAAACTAGCTGTTAAAAGCAGAATGACTTCCACATTTGAACAAGAATATGCTTTGGTTATTTCATCAAGAAATGTTGACAGGCAGCCACTCGAATATTCAGCCCTGGCCTGCATAGTTTAGCCGAGTTGTAGCAAAAGAGCACAAGGCTGCTCTGTAAATGTGCTGCTTCGCATCAGTGACACTGCACACCCTTGTTTTTTCAGTGCTCAAGTTCTGCTGTTAAAAAGAAAGCCTTGAAAACATCATATATTCTGTGACAACAGAAATTGGGAAATCCATAACAATTCAAACAGTCCACCGATTTTCCCAGACTAAACGGAGTCAAGCTGTAAGCAAAAGGTAATCACACACACACACACACACACACACCAAGAACATCTTGTGCATCCTCACATGCTATGACTGTGCATGGTCCTGATGCTATCGAGAAAGACGAAAGAAAGTAAGAAACTGAGATAACTCTGAGTGAAAGCTCAGAGGACTGTGGGTAATGAAAAATTCTCATCATAAGAGAGTGTGGGCAATAAAACATTCCCCACCAGTGATAGGCATATATAACATAAATCCAGCTCCTACACTGTGGAACCGAATCCACCCACTATCTCTCTCTCTCTCTCTCTCTCTCTCTCTCTCTCTCACTCTCTTGCTCTCTCCACACAACCCTTTTTATCATACATTCAAACACACACTCTCAGAACACATAAGAATTTAATAATAAGTTCATAAAACTGCTCATGCAGCAGTAATTGGGGACATGTGTAGGTGATAAATAGGATTGAGTACAAGTTTATTTTTCCAACTAATATCATATTACTTCTTTGAAGATTGATGACATTAAAGAAAACACACACACACACACACGCGCACACATACACACACACACTCGCACACTGAAAAGCTAAACAGATTAAATCAGAGATCTGACTGCATAGTAAAAGACTGGTGAATATCATTTAAATATGTGAGAAGAATATAATTTATTATTAACAACTCAAAGTAATTAATTGTTAATTAATTAATTGTTAATTAATTATATAATCCGCAAGAGGACGTTCGAAAAGCTTGTGTGCTGCATGATGTAATTGAGTGCATTATGAATTGTCATCGGTAGGGTGTGTGAGTGCTATAACACAGCTGTTTGCCTCACTTCCTTCACCTCTTGGTTATCATTTAAAAGCCATGCTAGCAATAGAGGACTCAGCATTATCAGTGAGTGTTCAATAAATATGTGCAGGGTTAACAGCAGCTTATAAAGAATTTATGCGCATGGTGTAATACAAAACATCCAAGGAAAAAGCATCTGCTGGTGTTGAAGCTCAAGTCTGAAATCCCCAAAGATATGAATTACATAATGATATAGATACTCTCTGTAGGTTCTTTATTATACACTCACCGGCCACCTGTACATCTGCTCATTCATGCAATTATCCATTCAGCCAATCATGAGGCAGCTGTGCAATGCATAAAATCATGCAGATACGGGTCAAGAGCTTCGGTTAATGTTCACATCAAACATCAGAATGAGGAAAAAGTGTGTTCCTTCTGACTTTAACAATGGCATGGTTGTTGGTGCCAGATGGGCTGGTTTGAATATTTCAGTAACTGCTGATCTGGGATTTTCAAACACAACAGTCTCAAGGTTTACGCAGAATGGTCCAAGCAGAAACTCCTTGTTGATGAGAGAGGTCAGAGGAGAATGGTCAAGCTGACAGGAAGGCTACAGTGGCTCAAATAAGCACTCTTTACAACTGTGGTGGGCAGAAAAGCATCTCAGAACACGCGGCATGTCAAATCGTGAGGCGGATGGCCTACAACAGCCGAAGACCACATTAGGTTCCACTTCTGTCAACCAAGAACAGGAATCTGAGGCTACAGTGGGCACAGGCTCACCCAAAACATTGGCCAGTCTTTTTCCAATCTAGACAAAGATATGATGAAATCCAATGTGATGTGAACATTAACTGAAGCTCTTGATTGGAAAAATTGCATGTATTAGTATGCGTACACGTGTGAGCATACAGACATAATGTTATATATAGTGCTCAAAAATCTGAAATGAAAATAATGCAGTTGTAAGTCATAATGTTGAACAGAAATATAATGGACTGCATATGTGATGGTTTTAAGTATATGGAAAAATGTTTATATGTTAGTATATTCAGATTCAGTAATAAAGCTCCTACTCTCTGGTGCACTTATTTAATCTCCCTCTCTCTCTCTCTCTCTCTCCCTCTCTCTCTCTCACAGACACACACACATATGTACTCTAAAGACATACCATTTGAGGTGGCTAAAGATGTAAGTATCCGAACAAGCTCCCAGTTCTCAGAAGACTGGATTAATGGTCCTGTTTGTGTGCCCAGGAGCCGAGAAGCATGGCGCAGGGTGGGGTCAGGGCTGTAGGAACAGCTCTTCTTTTCTTCATCCCTTCATACTTCACCCTGCGTCTGCTGCGTGCATTTAAATCCCATTCAATTCAGCCTGTAACCGCCACCCCACCCCCACCCCCACCCCAAACAGCCAGACTGCTTGATCCCCAGCGGAAATCAAATCCTTAGCTCATAAATCACAAAAGGTCAAGTCATCTGCACAGAAATGGGCTTCTGGAAAAGCCATAAGCGACATGGTGAAGCTGATGTTTTTCGAAACGGTGGAGCCTGACACTCCTTCCTGAGCATTAATCAAGGATGTAACAGGTCAAGACCTAGATCCTCTAGCAAAACCACTGCTGAGTGAGATAGCCTGTCTGGTCAGACAGTCTGAATGAATCTTAACTGACTCAAAGCTATAAAACATGTATAGATGAAAGCAGAAAGAAAGTAAAGAGAAAGAAAGTAAGAAAGTAAATTTATACATTTTTACATTTGTTCCATATTTCTGTATTTAAAGGTAAAAAATATTTCTAAACCTAGAGTGATCATAGAATTTCAAAGATACCTTAGAAAGACTGTGTTTCACAAGATTTCTCAAAGGATCTGGCCTGTTTCTTCATTTTTTCAGCTCACAAACAGGTTCTGCTTCAAGCCAAAACAAAGCTGCTCAGTTTCCTTAAAAGACAACGTACAAGGCATAAATAGTTCAATTCAGTTGCAATTGCAATTCACTTCATAGGCAACAGGGGGCTTTTAAAATTACAAACTCTTCCTTTAATACAATCAGTCTATGTTGGGTGACCTGAGAGGAAGGGACTGATGACCATCATCATTATCACAGTTTACCAACGTATAGCCAATAGATAGCAAGACTGCATACTGTATGTTCCTATGTTAAAGGAAAATAATCAATGACAGGGTGGTGTGATGCAGTCCAATATGAAACAGAGTTACTGTTTTAACCACCTTGAAGTTGGAGATTGGAGACATTGGAGACATTGGAGACTTCTTCCATAGGGCAGTGGTGGCTCAACAGTTAAGCCTCCAGGGTACTGATCAGAAAGTCGGGGGTTCTAGCACCGCCAAGCTGGCCCTTGAGCAAGATCCTTAACTCTATATGCTCCAGGGGCACTGTATCTTGGCTGTCCCTGCACTCTGACTTCAGCTTCCTAACAATCTGGGATATGTGAAGAAAAGAATTTCACTGTGCTGTAATGTATATGTGACAAATAAAGGCTTCTGTAAATGTCTCCTCACACATCACCATATGAAACAATTATACTTTAGTAAATAACAACAATAACATATACTCAACACTTTCTGACCAATTAAATATGGTAGTGTGGTAGTTTAATTCTTCACATAGAGTCCAAGTGATGGACAGAAACCAAACCAAGAGGTCGTAAACATAAGTAAACATGGTAGCACAGACAGTAACACAGATGGCTAGAGGACAGTGTAGGACACTGAAAGACTGTGTGTTTCCTCCACAATCGCTCCTCACCAGAAGGATAAATTCTCCAGCACTATACTGAGGCTATAAGCCTACTCTGAAACCCAGACATAACAAACTAAGATCCAAATTGAGAGCTAGAGAGTTTTTATATTATCCCACTGTCTCGCTTCACTGTCTTTCTTTACTCTCTCTCGCTCTCTGATTTTCTGCCTGTTTGTCTTTTTCTGGCATAGCTAAAGCCCAATTCAGTATTGCTTGCACAGAGAGCAATGGAAGGCTAGGTTAGAAGCACTAATCCAGCGCCATGGGGTTCATTTTATGTAGTGTAAACTGTTTACTAGCTTGTCTGCAAATCCCATCCATAAGTCCACAAGATGTACGTTTTTTCACACAACCACACCCACCTACTTTCAGACATACACACACGCACACAAACACACATGTACTAGCCCACATAATGTACATAAAGGTACAGGTACAGGGGAGTAAGTGCCAAGTGGTGCCTTTCACAGCCCCTCTTGGGCTCAGTACCCATCATCCCCATCTACCATCAGTCCCACACACATCAAGGCTCAAACAAGTCTCTACACATGCATTAAATCGACCACCTCTTTTTTTTCCAAATTTTCAAGCAGATGTTATCTTATATAAACACAATCCACACAACTTTCTTGTCTAAATTCTGGAAACAAAATGAAGCCCTCACAGATTACGTAAGACATTCTGACTCCAACCGTGACCTAGTGTCATTGCCTTATAAAGCATCACTCTTACAAGCATCTAATTAAAGTCCTGCACTGAGCAATGCATCGATTCTTCCGCCTCCTCTCTGCAGCATTTCAGTGCAGTTGGTCCTTTGGTACATGCTGAAAAAGACTAATGTGTTCAGAAAGAAGGAAAATATTTTGGGATTCTTTCTCAGACCAGTCCAAGATACCACAGTTTCTCTGTGTGCCTGAGGGATGGGTGGTGAACCCTGTGGCCTGTAAGGATGACACCTGGTCAGTGTCAGAAGACTCAGAAAGAAGAAAACCCCCCATCCGAATGATCAGGATCAAAGCTATACCTCCAAATGGACAGTTCATCAAAGGGACTTGGCTGTGTACTTTGTGAGAACCTTAAGACGCAGCCCAGACCTTGCTGACTGTTCCACTGAATCATATATTATAAATTCACAATTAGGGTATGTATAAAATCAATCAGATCCTTTTTTTTTTTTTTTTTTTTTTTTGACCATTTACAGTTGGGGTCATAAGTTTACATATGCCTTGCAGAATCTGCAAAATGTTAATAATTAAAAAAAAAAAAATAAGAGGGATCATAATAATTGCATTTTGTTTTTTAT
Source organism: Pangasius sanitwongsei (assembly GCA_037576675.1). Taxonomy (NCBI): domain Eukaryota; kingdom Metazoa; phylum Chordata; class Actinopteri; order Siluriformes; family Pangasiidae; genus Pangasius; species Pangasius sanitwongsei. The sequence goes on from CM075018.1 coordinate 5,913,960, forward strand.
TTAGTACTACCCTGAATAAGCTATTTATTATAAGACCTGAATTCATTATATGCCCTGAATAAGCTATGTTTGTCCTGAGCAGTTAAACTGCCCACTGTTCTTCACAAAAATCATCCAGGTACTGCACATTATTTGGTTTTCCAGCATCTTCTGCATAATTGACCGCTTTCCATCAGTGCCTATATGATGTTGAGATCCATCTTTTTCACACTGAGGACAACTGAGGGACTCGTACACAACTATTATGCAAATGTTCATTGATTCTCAAAGGGCAGCACGATACATTAAGGGCCAGGGGGTGTCAAATTTTGAACAGGATGATCGGTGTAAATTGTTATTTCACCATGTTCACCAGCCTCTCTTTTTTCTTCTATCTATAGAAGTTAATAAAAATGCAGCTTGTCATGTTACAGAGAAATCAGAATGCCAAAGTCCTCTTTCCTGAAGACCTTCTCAATTCTGATACTGGAGACTACTTCCATAAATTCTTAATAAGCGGCTCCTTACAGATAACAGATAACGTCACCATATCAATAATTACACTTTTCTGTGAAAAATCAACAACATGTTTTTAATCAGCTTATTATTAACCTGAGATTATGTGGAACATCCCCCATACAAGCCCCTGTGAATTAGCTGTTACTACAGAAACAATAACATGAAAGACCGCATTAATATAAACCTCTGATTTGAGTAATAGAGCTGCTGTTATAGAAAATTAATCAACGTTCCAATGTTCTAGCCAATCAGATTTGAGAATTCGAAAGCATTATGGTGGATGTATGGCTGAAAATGTGAAAATGTCCAAGAATGACACAGTTTTTGGCCAAGAGAATTAAAATGCTGAAAAATTTGGACCCAGAAGTTCCCGTGTTTTTCTCAAGGACTTTTCCACTACAGAATTGAGAGACCGACTGAATGCGCATCTTAGCCAATATGCAGACCATGTATAATACAGTAGTTTTGTACTTTTTATTGTTTGTTTTATTTATTGTCCACTGAATTTTGTGAAGTCTTATTGAAAGACCTGGCTTGTTAATGACGTTGTAGTTTTGTTTTTTTTTTATAAGAATTAATTAATAACGCTAGTAATGAATGGTTTTTAATTTTTAAAAGCAGAAACGGCAAAATCTTTTTTATAATTTATGCACAAGTACAAAAAGCAAATTAATCAGTGTCAAGCCCTGAATTTCGGGTTCGATTTTGGCCAGTATACCACCGAATATATTGATATTCAGTCTATGCACATGTGGTGAAAGATAAAAGGAGGAGTATGGCTCTATGGTGCATTTGACCCAGGCTCATCCTGCTCATAGAGGCGTCTGAATGCTTTACAGCTGACGTTTCAGGCTGTCTGTTTTGGCCTGCAGCCCAGAGCAGAGGCGCTGTGAACAGCAGTCTATCAAAATGTCATCTACTCAGGAGCAATGACCTGGGTGCCTGTCTGCTCTCCACAGCAAACCCAGTTTATTTTCAAGCCGAAAAGTTTAGACTTCTACTTTAATTACATACACTCTCATTGTTTTAACACTGACATCTGCTTCTTATTTTCTGACACATAGTTTAGCTTGCTAACTGGGATCTCATGTGAACTGCAAGGCAGGTGGTAGATAATAGATTAATAAGTTAGTCTATGGTCTGATCATAATTGGATAAGTACTGAAATAGCTATGTTACACCTACTTACTCATACAAATATATGCAACATTAAAGCCTGACGCATGCAAATGCGATTTCAGAGCAGGCCAGCTGAAAAACTGTGGTAGCCCTTTTAAGGTCAGGCCTGGCTTAGCCACCAGGTCCCCTGAGAGGCCCAGCTGTAGATTCCCGTAGCTGCTTTTTTAAAGGTTATACAAGGATATAATGAACCAAACCTATGAATGAGTGAATGTGCCATTAAGGCCTTGTCATTAAATTGTCCTTTTGAGCAGGGGTGTCAAACTCATTTTAGGTAACAGGCCACATTACACTTAGTTCAATATCAAGTGAGCTAGACATCAGTTTAGTAGACCAATAATGTTCATGTACTTTCTGAACGCACAAATGGATTGAACATAGGTATATCACCCACAAAACTGATGAAGAGACTCTAAATTATGGTTTTATTTAATTGGGATAATTAATTAATGTAATGTATCTACACACAATAGTCTATACTACTGAAGCAGACATAAAATTCAATATAGGCTGCAAAATAATTCACATATTATAAAATGTACAAGTACAAATACCATAAGTATTTACCCCCATTGCTGTGCTCAGATTCTAAATTCACTTGGTGGGCCAGTTTACAACCTTTAAGAGGCTGGTTCTGGCCCAAAATTTAATACCTCATCTAAAAACCTTGTCTGGAATCTATTCACTATTGATCAGTGACAAGTGGCTGCTGAAAGTGATATACAGTAGTCAAGCAGGAGTACAAAGTTTTGCTTAATTATTTCTTTCACACATTCTTTTAAAAACTGCCATTTTACATTTGCATACATAATGAAATGGAAAAGAAATGGATTGATTTTTCAGCATAATACTAACCACACTGTCAAGATTATGACATGCAAAAGAAAGATGAGAAGGCGGTAACTGATTACATGTGAGTATGAAAATCCCATGGAAAATTGGGACATGGAAAGATTACGCATCCAGCATTGGTGAGTAGACTGCAGTTCGCAGAAGGCTTATTGGAAACTATTGAAGACAAATTCTAAATCTGAACACATTTCCACAACTCTTCTTCCCTTTAATTCTCCAAGAGTTCTGCACCCTATAGCCTGCTCTCTTAGCTTATTCCCACTTCTGCAGGGTTTGTGATTCTTAGAAAATACGTAACTTGGTAACTGGCTGTTTCCTGTTGCTGTGTATCTAAGCTTTCTGCTCCGACAAGGATCAGCTATCGTTGATGCACTCAGCACAAACTGGCCTGTTATGAAAGCTGCTAAATGACTCGATCCAAATTTGAGGAGCTGGCTTATTCTGTTCATGGGTGGGCTGCAAAGTTTGCTGAGTGAAAGAGGGGATATGAGGGAGAAATATAAATATTAAGGAACACCATCAGTATGGTACACTGCATTGGCATAAGAAAAGGTAAAGAATGCATGGGAGAAAGAGTGGGACAGTCTCACTTCAAAATGCAGCGTCTGCTTGTGATTTAGAGAATACTTGAACAGTCCTGTGATTCCAGTGAAGCCACCAGAAGGCATATTGTTCCTAATCTTTAACAGATGGGTGGTCTCCAGTGCTTCCATCCTTCTCTGAAGTAACGAGAGCTGGGGCCTCCTCATCCTCAGCAAGGTATGGAAACGCCACCCTGCCCTTTAAAATCTTATTAATGGGCCACTTAAATTGCATTATCAAGAGAAAGACATCTTTGAATAAAGCAAGGCTGGTCTTGAGACCTTTCGTTAAAGTAGATACAGTTTGTAAGCCATTACAGAGTTGTCAGCAATTAAATCCACAGCTTAGGCACAGCTTTGAGAAATCTGAACCCACATAATCCTGTGTAATTAGAGTGCAAGGAAACTCACGTCAGCAGAAGACAACACTGGCTGGTTGTGGTATGGCTTAACGTAACATTTAGTCGATGAAGTTTTGGCAGCACAAACCATGTAAGTGGTCTCTTTTGAAATAAACTTTGTCATCATTTTCACCCCCGCTATATGCAGCACTTTGTATGTCAGCTCACCATCTGTCCATATGTTGCAAACCCTAGTACCCTGTTCCCTCAAGGCAGTTACAAAGCTCCTTTTGTTCCATTGCACTCAAGGAAAGAGTGAATGCACGCAAACATTTCCTAGGCAAAATAACTATGCCTGCATTCGATAGGCTTTTTTCTGACTTTGGGGAAAGGCAAGCTTAGCTGCCTCTTCCAGGCATCTGGAAGTTGTTCTCAGCAGCCACTCATAAGATTTTTCTATCGAACATTAGCGGTCAGTCTGATTATCAGCACAGGCTCTACAGTTAAAAGGGTGCGGTTCATTAACCTCAGGATTACCACTGTAACAAATCCAATCTGATAAAACCCATGCTACCTCTACTTATCTCCGCAAAGCACAGTCACACCCACACCAAAACCAAAACGTACGGATTATCTCTTAATTGTGTGATTTGTCTGCAGAGCTAAAGTTGCAGGTCAAGAATGAGCTGTACTAACATCGGATCTTGTGCATGCATGAGATGTACTCAGCTGAAACTATTATAATAATGTTTTGGTTCATGTTAATAGTCATGGGTGGATTTGTAAATATTTGTAAATATTTGGCAGCTTGCATACAATACAAGCCTGTCCAATGACAGAAATGCTGCTCCTAGTGGCTGCTAAGAGTAATGATGGGCTTGTCAGCAAGAGCTATTGCCTGGTCATGCTAATAGCTTTTGGCTGATCAAAACAGTGAATCATGTCAGATAGAGTGGAGGCTAGATGATGCTAGAATTATTAACTCTCACTGTATAGGAGATATGTCTATCCTTGACTCATGTACAGAGCAACTTTGCTATTTCTGTTGACTGCAGCATTTCACCATTCTGTTCTCGGCTGAATCTGGAAACTTTACCACTGTCAGATATGATGGATTGAACTCTTGTCCAAGTTGAGCTGGACAGGACCAAATAAGGCCTCTAAATCTTACCTTCTTTGTCCCTTTGCCCTCTCTCAGGGCTGTCCCGAGATGCCTGTTCCCACTCGAGCCTTTCCTGATCCCACTGAGACTGGCTGGCTGCCTTTTGTTCACCATCCACTGGCAGCTCCTCTGTGCTCTCTGAGTTCTGCAAAAACACATGAGAACATAAATGCAGGAATAATTCCTGCAAAATCAGTTTCCTTTAATAAAATTTACAAAATTAAACCCAACACTTGCCTTCATATTTGCTCAATTGTTGCATTTACATTTTATAATAGTGGTGTTCATGAGGTAGCAACTAAAAGACTATAAGTTTGAGCGAATACTAAAAGAATATAAGTTTGAGTGGATACTAAAAGACTATAAGTTTGGTGAATACTTTATGGCATCCAATCAATAGGCTTAGTAAAGGAAGTAGCCAATTTACTACACTGTGATTTGTGGAGCATAAATGCTCTCATCTCATAATATGTCTCTTGCATCTATAACAGATTTTATTTTGGCGAAGTGAGTGGAAATGTAAGTGTGCACTAAGTTGAGGTTTATTAGATTCTGGGTATATCTATAGCAAACAACTGCCTATAGCTAGCAGGAACCAGAGTCATGTCCAGGGTTACAGCTGCTAAGTAGATCCCTGACAATGTATTCCTTCTTTAAATGTACACCAGCTAGCTGCCTTATTAGTAAAGTTAAATAAAGTTACTTGTGAAGCTAAACAACCAAAACAAGCTAACATTAGCTAACCAATAGGGCAAGCTTATCTGTTACTCAACTTGTACCCTAGCTAACAGGAAATGAAAGATGAAGAGAGCACATTGTTAGCACTTTGTTTATCTATTTTTTTTAAATCATCCTTGTCTTGTGTTTTCTTTTCATACTGTACTAACATCCCAACAGGGTTTTTAGACTGAAGGTACTTTTAGTCCCTGACCTAGTGAACTAGCATGAGGTTGTGTTTGTAATAGAGACTGCAAACCACTACTGAAATCGCTCTGGATAACAACATCTGCTATACGCTGTAAATGTAAACAGCCATAACAAGCTAACATTAGCTAACCACTGGAGCAAGCTTATCATTATTTGTTTTATTCCGTATCTAACATGTACTGCTATAACTAGTTAGTCAGTTTAGTACTTAATATCTTATTTCATTTTAAATCCTTTGACTTGTGTGATTTCTTTTCTTGCTGTACTAACCTCCCCCTAACAGGGATTTAGCTCAATTGTATTCTTAGAGCCTGACCTGTTGAACTAGCATGAGGATGTGCTTTTGATATAGACTACAAAGCACTTCTGTAAGTCACTCTGGATAAGGGTGTCTGCTAAGTGTTTTAAATGTAAATGTACCTATATGCAGTTAAAAAAAATACACAACTTGGGATCTTATTTAGTTTGGAAACAGGCCAACCCAGCTCGTTAGCTAGATAAATTGCCTAGCGAACTTCAAGATATGCTACTGCTACCTAGTGAAGACTAACTAGCTAGCTATTTGATAAAGATTTTACTAGTGAAATGAAATTGTTCTAAGTAGTAATAAATGGTTTTCTATACTATGTCCTCTCTAGTGCTAAAAATTATAGAGGGTTCTATAATAGTAGTGCTAGCTGCCAGGTTTGCTACACTGTTAGGTGGCTCACATTAGATAGCTAATTACAAGTTACCAAAACTTAGTGTAAGTAAATACCTTGGATTGATATTCTTGGTAGGAATTTTCCAAATGGTCAAGTCACTAAGTCTTATTTAGCTTCTTTACTAGAATCTTAACAGCCTCTTCACATGATCATTGTTAAAGTAACATATCATTGCATTTTGTTCTGTTGCCCAGAGCACCATCCTGTTTTAATGTTTTCCTTTTAGTTTTGATAGCCTCCAAAGTTTACGTGTATGTAAATAGTGATGTGTCATAGGTCATCAAGGTCTCACAATCTGGATTAATAGCAAAGTCCAGGAGATAGAAGCATTTGCTGAAGATATCACAACCTGAGTGATTAGAACACCACACCACCAGAGTGAAAATGTGCCAGCCATCTCAGAGTCCAAGGACAAGTAGTGCAAACATCTGAGAAAAGCCTTAAAAGCTTGTGGTTACCCAAAATTGGCTGTTGTCAAACCAGCAACAGGATCCAATGGGAACACCAGACCAATAACTGAAGAGGGAGAACAGAGCAAATGGAACAATAATACAATCCCCTATGTGGCAGGGTGTCAGAAAAACCAAGGAGGATTTTCAGTAAATACCATGCTCCAGAGTATGTCAAACCCAGCAACACGTTCAGACAGAAACAGTCCAGTGCCATGAGGAATGCACAGATCAGTACATTGCCAAAACAAAACAACCACTTCATTAGTGCATGTCCCAACACAGGAAGGCAAATTCCTGGACAAGGACAAGGTGCACTCTTTTGAGGATGACAGAGTACATGTTATGGACAGAGAAGCCAGCTAGTTTGAAAGAAGACTAAAGAGGCCACAACCATCTCTGAACAGAGAGGAAGGTCTGTGACACCACCCATTGCCCAATTACAGTGCTGTCCTGACATGTCTAACACGGCGGTTTCACACCTCTAACCCTGATGTCACATCAATCTCATGACCTTACAGGTGAAACAAACACTGTGTTTAAAGTGCGATAATTTTCCCACTAAGTTCAGCATATGATGTCCTGTTAATATGGCCGCTCACACTATCATGATCAAATAATACATTACTTTTAAATGAGTTTATAGTAGTATTTACTTTAATACTTCAGGGATTTAGCAAATCCCTCTTGTCTTTTAAAGATAAAATGGTATCATTGTATTGTTTTGTTTTATCCACCTCAGATAATTTGCTGTTAACACGTCTTAAGGTGGATTATTTTGAACTTTTGTTGAACCATGTGCAGTATCACCAAGATAAGAGGAAAAATATGCAGAATGGTATGAAGAAGCGAGGCTGGGGCTGATTTCATTCTAGCCTAGACTGTAGATTCATGCAGCCTAATCAGGCCAGGTGATTACACAGAGTGACACGTCAACAGAATCAATTGAAAAAGCGCATGTGAAATACAGTCACGGGTGTAGCTAGCATGAACAATATGTATTATTTACTCTATCATTATTTTTTCCCCAAAATGCCTTTGGAGAGGAAACTAAAAGTAGATAGACTGGGCACACATTGTCCAACTGAAATACAAATTTTGTGTTTTTTGGTTTGAACGAAAGGGTTACAACTTTTCTGTTTACCATATTTGGTATTCAAAGCAAACACAACATAAGCCCTGTAGAACATTACATTTTTGATACTTAGAAAATATTTCATACTTAAAAAAATTAGAAATCACAAAGACAGCTGCCTGTCTGTGTTTAAGTGTGTGTAATAGTTTGAACCAAATCATTCTTATTATGTCATCAGTGAGACCTCATGATATAATGCATTGCTCGACCCTAATAGTTTCATTATCGAGCTATTGATAGTTATTAGATTTTAGCTCTCCCATCTAATATCACGACCAGCTGTCACTGCAACATTTATCATTTAAAATCTGTTTCATTGCAGGTATTGATCTAAGTCCTCATTACAAAGAGATAGTTTTGTCTCTTTTTTGTTTCTTGCTTTAATTAATTTTTCATTACTCATTACTGCTTTTAACACAGGAAAAAATAGACGCATTCAGACAGTCCGATTGCACTGGGATGCAAGCCTGACAGCTGCGGTGAGGAGTTGGGTCTGCAATGTCTGTTTGGTCATGGAGCGATGTCTTAATCAGTGCTACACTGTTTCCTAGGCTTGTAGGACATCCAAAATTCCTCATGAGCGCTGAGGAGAGTCCAGCCTCACCATTCGTCATGGTACCAAGCCAGAGCCCAATCTCTCGTCAGTATGCCCACTTCTCCTCTTCAAACTCGCTCTGTCTCTGAGCTGTATGACAAATGTGTTTTATTTACTCTCCTATTTTTATCCCTCTAAAAACCCCTGATAAATCTCTCTTTATTTCTTTCTCTTAAAATAAGACTGTAATAATCAATATATGTTTCTCCTAGAATTAATGGATTTTGGAACAAATAAAACAAGATTATCCTGATGGATATTTGATAATTCCATCTACTTCTTGTTTAATTCCCTGCTTTTCTAAAGGACAAGAGGAGGACATGCTGCACATTTTTGTTTTGTTTCCGGACTGTCTCCTTATCTTCTTAAGTTCCTCCATGCATAATCACACACACAAAATCTCATCTCATCTCTGGAATGTGTTTGTAATTACAAATAGATACTGTGCAAAGAGGTCATGCCAAGTAGGCTAGTGGAAAGGCAAGGATATCATTAGTAATCTTCATGAGGGACTGTTAGTGAAAAGAGAGATGGCTCACAGTTTATCTGTGTGGAAGGAAAATCAGTGAGTGAAAATTATTTTCAAAAACAACAGCAAGTCACATTTTCTCTTCATCAGTAATACATCAGTAATTTTGTTTTGGCTTAATAAGTAAAAAGTGTGTATGCACGTTATTCAAAACCAGATCTAAGTCATCATCAGAATTTACATATTTAAAGAGTTAAATATAGTCATTCTTACAAATGCACTGATATTTCTGTTGGCAAGCACCTGATCTCCATCATTTCACAGTGATTGTCACTTGCTGTTTAGGATGAAGTAAAAAACAAACAATAAATTAAAAAAAAAATACCATGAAGTCCTCATTCACTCACCCAGTGTTGGCTGGGCATGGCCAGTGAGCTCAGCATGTCTGCCATAGCACCTAAGATATGATCAGTGCGCCCCTGGTTCTTCTGAAGAGGTTTCATTTTTGCGGCAGTTCTCCCGTGCCTGTTTCTACCTTCCTCCTGTCTTCCAGTATCCCTCTTTCCTTCCTCCGGCACACTACGGCACAGCTTTGAGCTGCAGGCCAACTCCTATTTGCCTGGCCCGCTGCAACTCTCCTGCACATAAATAATTGATTGTGGAGGAGCTGAAGGTGCTTTTGTCTGGGATGACACGTGCCTTCTTTATTCCAGCACTCCTCTCTGGCTGCTGAGTCTTGGAGAGATGTACAGCGCAATTTACTCAGGCCTCGTCCCGAATCACTGTCGTCCCTCACTGTAACGTCACTTCACAAAGCATCATGGCATGTGTTTAAATTCATTTCTTTAAATTCTTTATCCTTTACAGTGTCCCATTCCTTTCTCCATATGCTCTTTGGCTTTTTAGTACCTTCCTTGCTATGTGAGGACTGACTTTCTAAAGTCTGGAGTCTCTGAAGTCTCAGTTTCTCTAGCCTGTTATTGGCTGCGTGCATCTACCACCCCTTCAGAAGTCCACTCCTCCCTCTCCCCCATACATCGTTTGCTCCCTAGTGTTCTCTCTTGCACAAGACGTTGATTCTGAGAGTGGGTTTTTGTTTCTCCTCCTCTTCTTGGTTTCTTCCTGCCAGCCACAGATCAGGTCTTCTCTTGTTATCTCTGTCCTAAACCCATTTAGCGGCACGTGGTTTGTGTACACACCAAATAAGGCAGCTGGAGTCAACACTAGGGAACAGGGAACCACAGACAAACCTGTAACGAGTTATCCACAGTGTTGGATCTCCTTGGATTAAACTCACGTAAAAACAGGAATCTGTGAACTTTTGCCACTGAATAGCACTCTCTAGCCATAAGCTGAAACAACAAGTGTGATAAGTGTATGGATATATGTGTATATGTGTGTGCCACTGTGTTCCAGTATCCATCATCCTTATCTGTTATCAGGACTCAAATAAGTAGACTATGAATTTTGTTTAAACTGCTTCACCTTTTCCCATACAGAGCAGACATACACATTCCACTGTCTGCAGCTTGTTCCTTCCACATCTGGCCCAGAGTCAGAATAACACAGAAGATTTACAAACGTTGGTGTGATTGCTCACTTTCAGCTGCCAAAACCGAACACGAGAGAATCAAATTTAACTTTTCCTACACATAAATGCTCCTAAGATAATGCCCAACTGTGGGCTTTCAGAAACACTTCGTTAAACTGTATGATTGCGAGGTGGAGAGGAACAAATAAAAAAAAGAAAGAGTTTAAAACATTCTGCTCCAGCCACTCCAAGCTGGAGCGGAGATGTGTTAAAATGGCTCATGGAAACACTGCCAAGAGTCTAATAATAGTTTAGCACATGGTTTTGTTTAGAACTGGCACTTTGTCTAAACTTAGAGCTCATCGGCCCTTCTTGTTCATCCCCCAGCTCAGCCTGGGATCAAACGCCAGTCTTTGAGAGGGCAGAGAGCAAACAGAGTCAAAACCATCATGATAAGGCACCGTTTTTCACTCACAACCCTGTTGTAAAAAAAATCATCCCAGATTTCTGTTCATTTTCAATGGTTTTGTAATGGGTTGTAGTGGTATTTTGTGTTTTCCATGTGGGTTGATAATGTCTTTATGGGGAAAAACAGTTTAGCAGATCTGTGATTGATTTTTGACATGTTTGATTGCTTTTAAATGAGATTCAGTGGTGTCTTACAACCATCTCCTAGTCTCTGATGGTGTCCATGTGGTAAGTTGTGATTTAATGGTGATTTGGTGGACTTAATGGACTTTTGTGACATCTAAATTTCAAGAAGACAAAAACACTGATCTGGTTGTCTGACAAATATTTCATTATTATACAACAATTAAGTTAATTACAAGCTGAACATGCTGTAAATCTGGATCTGAAATCCATTAAAGTTGGATTTTTTTTTATTTTGTAATAGGTTTCAAGGCTCAGCAGCTAGTTTAGCTTTTTAGGTCGATTACAGGTTAGTAGTTCTCCTCATGTTGACTGATTCGGTCTTGTAGGTTTGTCCTTGGTATCAGGAAGATCTCTCTCCATGGAGGCCACTCAGGTGCTTGTTTAGTCCGTTATAATCCTGGGACTTGGACTACTTCAAATACTGCGCACCATCACATTCTGCTACTGACCAAGAATGCAACTGCATGACTTGTTTTCAATCTCCTCAAGTTCTCCCAAACAACACCATTAGCCAACACTGGTTCCTGTAGCTGTCAGTATCAAATTTAAAACACTGCTTGCCTATAATGCCAAAAACAGACCAACTCACACATACATGTAGGCACTTATCAAATACCACTCTGCATCACATTCCCTTTAAGCTTCTAGCACGCTAGACTTGAACCACCATCCCTCAAGATACAAGGAAGAGCACTGTACTTGCACCCAGATGGTGGAATGACCTTCCCCAGGCTGTCCGGACAGTTGAGTCTGTCTTTAAACGAAGACTGAAGACCCATCTGTTCACCAAGCACTAATTAAAAAATCCTCGACTTGTACTTTTTTGTTGCTGTACCACTTATAGGGTTGTATAACTTATGGCTTATGACAGTATTCAGGGTTGTATGACTTATGACAGTATTCTTAGATCATGAATGTTTTATACTAGCATGAGGATCTGTTTTTGATGGAGACACAGAGCACTTCTGTAAGACTCTCTGGATAAGGGCACCAAATCATATAAATACAAATGTACAAATGTTCAGCATAACCTATTACACAATGCAATGAGATTCTTTTGAAATTAGGTCAGCGGAGGAACTCATTTTCAATTTCTCGTTACCTTTGGGTTGACTCCCTCTTCTGGTACAATGAGGAAAGACACTAATTCAGAGCACATCAGAGCCAAGACCTGATAACTGGCAATACAGTTACTACAGTACAGTAATGACAGACAATGACACAAAAATGTAACCAATAAAACATAAAGCACACAGTTTGTATCAATATAGTATTAGCAGTACTCTTCCTTATTTAGGGATGTAACCACTTGCAAAAAAAACCTGCATGTAGGTTACCTAAATGTCATTTTTCTCTGAACTTGTGAGATGCAGTCTTAAACAGCCTCTCTATTAAATGCCAGGGCAGCCAAACTTCCTCTGTCTCACTGTCATTTCCTGCTTCAGGTCAGCCGTGGGAGAAAAGGGCAGGGGCGTCGTGCTCTCTTCCTGCTCAGCTCAGCTCCATCCTCTTGTTGTCTCCCAAGTTTTGGTGACCCTGGCTGAGAAAGCACACACTCCCTATACACATTTCCTATCATCCATCATCACGTCTGTTGATCAAGCTGAAAACTGAGTGGAAATACAGTACAGAAGAACTACACTGGGGGGAAAAAAAATATCATAATAAGTGAAATCAAATTTCTAGGCAAATATTTATTTAATATTTCTGATTACGAGATTATTACAAACAATTATAAGCTGCTTTTATAATGATCTCATAATAAGATATAGTAGATAAATTCACCAATTCTGAAGATGTTTTCATGTCCTGAGATCTCCTTTTCCCCTAAATTTATTCTTTTATTTTTCTGTTTTATTATGCAATTCATTAAGTAGAAAATAGGGAAAAAATAAATTTACAATATACAAATACAACAATTAAATAAATAAGTTTTTTTTTTTTTTTTAAATAGAGGACAAATGAGAAGATATCATTTTTGATTGTGCATGAACTAAATGTTTTGGGTTTCAAGTTGAGTTTACTGCTCTGGATTTCTCCATAAGTTTCTTTCTACCTATTGAGTGACTAATTAAATTGAATATATTTTGTTATTATATATCTCATTTTTATTACCATATTTTAATAAATATCTTATTAAAGAAACTTGAATTGTGTACAGTGACTTGTTAAAAAAAAAAGTCATCTAAATGTCAAAACAAACCATTTTATAGTAGATATTAAGTGTGCTAAATTTTATGTGATGTGTCAGTAGGAAGTATTAGACAATTAGTCATTCTTGGTAGCTGATTAGTAGTGAAAAGTGACTAAAAATCCCTAACACAACTTCATTCAACAAATGCAGGAAAACATCTGAAGGTTAGTGTCAGAATTTCACCCGGAAAAATGCTAATTGGAATCATTAATAGAAACTGTAAATTATAATTGTAGTTTTAGACCAAGTAAATATGTGATCAGTTACAATTAAATCTACATTTTAAGAAATATCCATCATGGTAAGTGATGAGTCTATCATTGTGTCTGTTACTCAGCTGTTCATGTTCATTGAAAAAAAAAATGTACAGAAGTATGTCAGTGTGAAAGCAGTAGGGGGCAGTAGGATCACTATGAGTAATGCCTCTCCACACACACACTTATAATAGTCTGATTATCCTGTTTCATAGCTTATTTAATTGGAAAAATGACAATTGTGGCTTTATATTGGTAAAATATAGTATATAGGTCCTAAGACTGTGTGCATCTGTGATTGTCCCTGTGTGTGTGTGTGTATGTGTGTGTGTGTGTGTGTGTGAGAGTGAGTGAGTGAGTGAGTGAGTGACGACAGAAATCATTTGTTTATATCAGCAGCAAACATATTTCCATGGAGACCCCATGGTAATACACTCTCTTTACCATCTCCTCTCACTGGGATTGACAGGAGTGAAATAATCTGAGACAGATTCTTGGTTAACCAAGCCATTACACTCAACTTTTCTTAAACTCTGTGCTTCTCTGGAAAGAAGTGAAGGGGTAAAGACAGTGAAAGATGGAGAAAATAAGAAGACCAAGGCCAAAGAAGATGGAAAAACCGAAGGGCTCTCAACTCCACTTTAACTGCAGAGAAAAAAAAAAAAAGCCTGTTGCTGTTTCTGACAACTAATCCCCAAATCTCTTATAATCAGGATGAGCAGGAGCATGTTCCCTGACTTAAGACAGCATCTATGTAAAGGTCTGGGAAGGTGCTTCAGCAAAGTGACCTGGCTGACTCAGAACTGTAGTAGGAATCAGAAACAAACAGGACCAAAGCCTATCTCTGTGTGTGAAACGCCAGTAAATAGCAAGAGTCTGCCTCATTTTATCAGGAGGACAAGCAAGGCAACACAGGAGAGAAGTGTGACTGCAGCAGAGACACCCGCACTCTCTACTGAGTACATATTATGGTAAGGCAACAAGGGACAAGCTTTCTTTTTGTCAGGTAAAGAAGGGAAGCAAAGAGAGAGAATACGTGTTTAAAGCAGGGGTTCAGTAAATGGGGTTTGTGATTTTTTTTAATTTAGCTACAGTGGTGGAAATCGCAACCCACAATTATCAAACTTATTATACTTATTATTGAATTCTTGTAGCTGTTAGCCTGGTCAATTGAATTGAAAGAGTTTAATACAAAGCTCAATAATTCAAAAATAAATCAATAGTTCAATAATTCTCTAAATAATATCAACTTGGATCATAACTTGTTCTGTCAGTGGAAGGTTCAGGAATAGTAAGCTGTGTGGATCTAATAAATGAACAAAATATTACTGTACATATTCAAATAATGTTAATGAAATACAATAAATCTGTACTGAGGATCCAGACAACTGAATTAAATCAGCTGTGAATCATTCATGGTAGGTGAGACTTTTCGATGGATATACTGTATATTTTCAAATATTATTCAGTTTTAGCATTTTTGCATTTTAAGCACAGCATGAGGAAAGGCCTGCTTAATGTTTGGTAGAGATGTGCTGTGTTTGTTCTGCCAGTTGAACAAATCTGTTGCTGGAACTAAACCGAGGCAGATTTGGTTCTGCAAGAACAGACTGTTTATGGAAATGAAACATAATGTTTTGCCATCTTCACTCACTGCCTGCCCCATCACAACACCTCTCTCCATCACCCTGCAACAGTTACAATATGTTATCACCAGAAAGAGTTAAATATAGCCAGTCATTGAAACTTAATGGCCATGTTCTCCTGTAAGACCAAATGCTGAAATGGCAAAGCTGGTTTGCAACCTTCTTGCAATATAACTTGCACTGTCAAGAAACACATTAACTCAGTCGAGATAAAGGACTTATTGTGTGTTGTGAGCAAACAACACTTTCTGAGCTGTTGTCCCAGGAGATACGGGGATTAAAATGTCATTAGACTTCAGCTGTTTGATGTCAAACAATGCGGTTGTAGTAAAAGGCCATTTCATCAATTCTCATTCTTCAGAATTGAACAGCAATCAGGTCCTTGTGCAGGAAGCTGATGTCAAAGCTCAGTCTTAACTAGCAGTTTAGTGTTATTAGTTTAGATATTTATTTAATAGATACTACTACTACTACTACTACTAATAATAATAATAATAATAATAGTAATAATAATAATAATTAATGATAAAATAATGTTGAAAGCTCACTGTACTGTGTGTGAAAATGATTTCTTAGGTGCTCAGAGTGCTAGAGTCACTGTGATGATATATATATATATATATATATATGTGTGTGTGTGTGTGTGTGTGTGTGTGTATGTGTGTGTGTGTGTGTGTGTGTGTGTGTGTGTAATATATTTTTTTTTAATTTATTAAGAAAAATATTTTTAAAAATTCATCCATGAAGATCATTATATGTTCTAAGAAACATCCTATTTGTTTATAGTTTGACTGGGTTCACATCTGTTACAGCAGCAGATTACCGCCTGTCAGTCACAGCTCCAATCACCTCATGTGCCATGGTCAGGCTTTCATCCGCTTTTAGTCCATGTCCATAACTCTCTGAACCTTGGTGCTTTCTGACAGCAAGGGTATGCTGAGTTTAAAAATAAAAAAAAGCTTCATTCAGATTCACTCAGATACCATTACTGTATGTTGTAAACTACTGTATACTGGCAAGATGTGATCTGTGATCAATGTAGAATCACTGGCAATTCCTACATCATCATTGCAGGAGTCTGGGCTGGCTGCAGCTGGGATACAAAGAGGAATGGATCTCCTGCTCTGTGTGTGATCCATCACTCGCAGGACCCAGATGGCTAAAGTTAAAGTCATCGTGCATGAGGATCCAGATCTGGGCTTTGGTCCAGATGAGGATGACTCTGAGTCTGATTCTTGGGATGACTCAGACTCCGGGAGCATACTCTCAGATGATTCTGTCCTCCCTGACTATGAGCTGGAGGACAATATGGAGGGCACGGTCAACACTCTGTATCAGGCATGTGCTAAGAACCAGCCCTTGTCCTTGTGCAAAGTGCTGGAGCGGGGCGTGACTCAGGAAGAAGTCATGGAGCTGGACATCAATGGCAGGGTAGGAGTTCAGCTGCCTTTTTAATATTAATCTAATGACAGAAAATGTCTGAGAATGCGTATCACAGTCATAAGACTTTAAAGATGAGAATAGTGATTTGGGGGTTTTGTCCTACTTTTTGACAGAACGGCCTTATGCTGGCAGTTTCTAAAGGCTTCGTAGATATTGTGTATGGCCTGAATGAGTGTCCATTTTTGGATATTAATCATCAAGATAATGATGGAAACACAGCACTCATGATTGCAGCACAAGCTGGTAAGCACTCTTTTAAATGGTTTCACTTTAATAAATAAATAATGTAAAACAATAAAAAAAAACTAATAGACTCATCATGCTGTACACTGCAGGTTTTGTGACTATCCTAACCTACATTCTGAACTACTACTCCGGTGTGGACATTGGGCTCAGAGACCACAGAGGCTTCACTGCCCTCATTAAAGCAGCCTTGCAGGGCAACAACGACTGTGTGGCCTCTCTGCTCATGGCTGGTAAAATTGTTTACCCCGTTTTCTCCCTATTTCATCATTTCCCATCCCCACCCAGTAGCTAGTTCTCCCTTATCAGAGTAGCTATCAAGCCAAGAATTGAAATTCAATTGCTTTTTATTTGTAAAGCATTTTGCAACAATAGGCATTGTCACAAAGCAGCTTTACAGAACTCCAGGTCTAGATCTAGATCCCTACTGAGCAAGCAAGAGGCAACAGTGTCAAGGAAAAACTCCCTGAGAAACCATATGCAAGAAACCATGAGAGGAACCAGACACAAAATGGAACTGATCCTCTTCTGGGTGACACTGGATAGTGAGATTTTGATTATAGTATACAGTCATATAAAGAAAAGGCGAATAGTATAATATGTGATTCATCTGGAGAACTGTTTCTAAAACTTTGGGGAACCTAACTGACATTCTACTTGACATCCTCCCTAACCACCCCAATCATACCTCTCCAGTTGGAGACCACAAGGACCCCCTGCACAAGTCCCCTGTTTATATCATTGTGCTCATTACCGTAATACTTTTTCATTTCTGTAGTAACAACTCATTTATACGGACAGATGTGTTGGATGATCTACATAATCTTAAAGACTACACTATAAAACATGATAGCACCATTAAGCTTTGTGAACTGTAATGACAAGTTTTGATAGCGAATTCAAGCTTATAAGTTTTCAAAAATTAAACTTAAAATAATCCATTGTCGTGATTTTGGGTCATTACCTTGACTCGACTTTGAGTTGAAATAAAGGTTATAAGGAATAACCAGCTTGAAATGTCTTACAGTGTGATAATAAACAGATTTTTAAAAACGTGTTTGTTGAGAAGACATTTATTCATATTCAAATTGTAATTCATTAATCCAAGTCAATAATTCAAAAATTGTAATCGTGGTATAATTAAACACCTCAGACGTTTCTGTTATAGGAAAATAATCCACTTTCAGATGGTAATATATCACACCACCCTTTGTGTTTTATTTCTTATTTATTTATATATGAAATCCAGCATTCTTACAGATCCCCCTGGTGGCTCGGTGGCCCTAAGCAACTGTTTTTATCACTTTTTGTTAGAAATGGCCCTATCTCTGAGCTGTATGAAGCCACAATTATTTTTTTTTTTGGACTGCTGCTAATGCAGCCTCATAGAAACATGCTTGAAGGAGAGTGCTAATTTCTCTTTGTTGTATACATGAGCTAATGGACTGTGATTGGCTGTGGGTCAAAATCTGATCTCCTAATGACAGGGTGGACAATTGGACTACTTTTAACACATATGAAATTTATTCTGGAGAAAAATGAAACAATTATACGCCATCTATGAGCAAGCTAACTCATACCAATACACCTTTGGTACAATTAGAGAAAAATAGAGCACTTCATGTTTAGAAAGAATACAATGTATAATTTCCTGAATTGAATGCTGCTTTTACGTGCTGTTGATAAACAGTTGCATCATCTTTCCATCTGCAAAGCTGGAGAAGAACAAGACTTTGAAAAGCATGGTTCTGTCAGATGATGATGCAAACACAGGCAGGTTTAAAAGTCAGATCTAAGGACATTTCTGATCCCTTTTGCTAATCTAGGAGTTGTCTCAAAGAGGACTGGATTAAGAATGCGTGGACTTATCAGGACTTTAAAGTCCCTCTTCATACCAGCCAGACCTATTTAGAGCTAGTTCAATAAAGGCAGCAGTTTATTTACACTAGTCTATTTCTGGCCAGCAGCACAGGCAAGAGAGTCGATTTGCAGAGTTAGTTTGGTCCAAAAAGGTTATTTTACATTAATTCCAATGCAGTTAATAGTAACATAAGAATATCCTAATAATAATAATAATAACAACTTAAAATCACTAATACTTTTTTAAGATCAAATTCTAAAAATTCTAAAAGGCATTTACTTCACTTGTGTAACACTGCTAACTTCATCGTACCAGAAGATTTGCTTCAAACTTTATGTAACTCTGACAATAAGGTGTAATATAGTACAGTTTAAATACTTACACTAAAATTAGTGTATAAATAGTATCTCAACTTCTGCACAACCTGTGTTAATTTATATTTAATTTATGTGCTTCAATAAGAGGCCAAAAGGGGGCGCAATGATGTTGTCTTGCTGGTATAGTGTGACTCATTATATGATTCATTACAAAACCAAGATTAAAAGATGTGTGTGTGTGAACTTTTACCATAATTCATCAAGTCCAGTAAGTTTTAGTGTCACTCCTCTCATCACATACAGACATTAGGAATGAAATGTAGTTCACCCAAAATTACAGTGCTACAATTTCCATGACATGAGACATCAGACAAGAAGATAAGGAACACAGTGACAGACTGTGCAAAAATCAATAATTACAATAAATATAGACAATAAACTGACTATACAGTAAACTAACTATACAGTAAACCCTAAACACTACAGAAAACCAAAATCTACTGCACAGTAGTAATGAAAACGTAAACTCTGTTTATAGTGTCTTGTGCATGGAGTATTAAATGTTATTTCTGTTATTTGTAAAGTGTCTGTTAATACAAATTAATCTGTTTGTTATAATTAGTGAAATAAAATGAGTTCAGTTTGCTTTGTGATAAGACATACACAGAAATTCAGAATAAAATCCCTAGAATTTGAGAGTGAGAACCACTGTAAAATAAAACATGAGTTTTCCCAGAACTTGTGACCCTGTCTAACTTTTCTTTCCTGTCTCTCTGTATTTCAGGTGCAGACATAAATTCAGTAGATGCTACACGGAGGAAAGATGTAAGAGAATGGGCACTAAAAACAGGACACTTTGAAACTCTTACAAGGCTGAGACAACTGTCCAGCCGGCCCCGTGCAGAGCAATTTTGTGAAAGCTATGTCCCGGAGTGGCCAGATCTTAAAGAGCTGGTGAGAAAAGCCACAACCACAAAAAGTGCAGGGCAGAAGGTCGCCCATCGCTTGAAGTCCACGTTCACTTTCAGTTTTCCGCAGGATCCTCAGGACAACGGCGTCCTGGATCACATGGTGCGCATCACCACAAGCATCCACAGTCCCCTGGTGGTCACAGGCTGCCGTCCACTCTGTCCCACAAGTCCACCAGAGATCGGCAAGAGGTGTTTAGTCACGCCTGGACTGATGCAGCAAACCCCAGACCAGAAGTTCAAGAGCCCCATGATACATCACAGCAATGGCTCCATCTTCTCAGCCTCCTCCACCATCACCTCCGGATCATCTGTGTCTCTGGCCTCATGCTACTCAGACACAGAGCATAAGGGCAGCATGTTCTCCATGGCCTCCAGCAGCATACGCAGGCTGGTCCCACGCAGCATAGCACGCCACAACAGCATCTTCCCCACCAGCTGCATCCCTCAAATCAAAGTGACCAAGTCAGCTGACCCGACCCCCAAGAAGGAGAAGAAAAGGAAGATGTCAAAAGGTTACCTGGAGCCACCTGTTTGGAAGTACAAGGAGGCAAAAATGGAGAAGAAAAAAGAGAAGAAGCGGCTAGAGAAGGAGAAGGCTCTTAAAATGAAGATGGAAAAAGCTGCCAAGAAAAAGTCAAAAAAATGATAAAGAACTTCCACATACACATATCTAGACTTTTAGTTCCCATAATATGTGAAGCTAAAAATCTAATGGGACAGACAGTGGCTCTGTGAAATGTAATTTTTTTTTTTATTGTGGTGAAGTAAGGCTGCCAGATGTCTGCACAGGATTATTCTCAAAACAGCCATGAGAAAGAAACCTTTATTACATTAACAATGGCAGCTCAGAGATACAGGTTTATTGTGAATGTTATTTCAGATTATGAGTAAATAATTTTCAGATGTAGTCCTATTTATTTTAAATTTTATTATTTCAAATGTTTCAAATGCAATGTTAACATTAGAGTTTGTGTTTCTCCTTTTTGCACGCGGAGCATTTTTGTTGATGTTACTGTTTAGGAATATATATAATATATGGTCTAGGGTGTATATAACAATATTTTGGAGACAGATGTATGGCAGAGCTTCTTAAATTTATTGTCCTTCCCATGGCTATCTGTAAGACTCCCTCGATAAGAAGACCTTGTTCTAGGCCTTGCTCTAGGGATTTATAAAGTAGGAATCATTTAGAAAACTACAGACACTCTCTGCTGTATAGCTTACTTGCTGTGTGTCTCAGGGATTATAGTATTTTTATTTGCTGCAGTATTGTTGCAGAGCATATTGCTCATTCAGCATCTCTATGCAAATGTTTCTATGCATTTGCATTACTATGCATTTGCAGACAATTGTATTAAGCCAAAAAAATGTACTGCATTTTCTTATAGCGTTTTCGACAAAGCTTGAGCCATTTTGAGACATGTATGTATTCTTTTTGTTTTCACGAACAGTATGAATATTCAAAATTATGTTCCAACAAAATATTTAAAAAAACACCTAAAAATAATAAAACAGCCCTTAAAGCCTCTGGCAACACAGTTTCAAATATTTTTTTTTAAAAATCTTTGTGATACTAGAAATCTGTCATTAAAATGCATTTACTAATGGTAAATGGATTGAAGAAATATATATCGCTCACTATGATTTAATTATAATTAAAGCTACCAAAAGTCATACAAAGGAAAAACTCATAACTCTCATAAGCTACTGGTTTGGCTCCACTTGTCCCCTTATAGGGAAGTGTCAAATTAAGCACAGATCTTCTTACTGATCACCTTTATCCTGTGAAGAAATATTGCTATCCTGATGGGCGTGGTCTCTTCCAGGATGACCCCGCCTCCATCCACAGGATTCGAGGGCTCACTGAATAGTTTCTTGTGTAGGGAAATTTTTTTTTTTGCTCTCTGCCACCATCAAAACACCGATTGAAGAAATATATACCACTGGTAAAGTGTGTAGGAATGACACATAAAAAGGTTTAAATTTCTCTTTACTGTCCTTCCATTTAACTGAATACTACTATCATTTGATTTAAGCTGGGATTTACAGGTGAAACTCTGCAAGTTTAACTTTGTATATATAATTTGAATATGTATTTAAAAGATTAAGCGATTTTGTTATACAAACCAGAAAAGCATTGTCTTGACTTTTTAATGTGCTCATATGAAAGTTTCAAATAATCAGTATTATAAAACATTTTATTGATTGGGCAATAATACTGCTTTTTACAATCATGGTTATAATTACAGTCACAGCCACTCTGCTAATGCTTACAATAAGGCTAAGAGAGCAGGAAAGAAGTCACTTTAATTTCTGTGGGGCAAAGCTGAGTAAACAGATGGCTAATTCTGATTGGTACCTTGGTAGACCAGACGTCACCTCTACCGACTATATAGCCCTGTACAGCTCGGATCCACCAGAAGAAAAAGGCATAAAAAATAAATGGATAAATCTCTTAACAAAAAAATAACAACAGCAACAAAAAAAACAACGTTCTTTATTTTGCAGTTGGTGATAAATTCCCCACAGACACTCTAACTAATAGCAAGAAAGAAGCTAATTATGAAAATAAGTTCACATCTTTATCACAGATGCTCTTTCTTCGATAAATGTGAAGCTCTTGAATCTAGTCATCGTACCAAGCTTATGTAACACAAAAATCTGTGAAATAAAATACAAAATATCATTCAGAAAACCTAAAAAAAAAAACAATGGTTAAGGATTCTTCCCTTCCTAATGGTGTCTACATGGATCCCTCTTGTACTCCTTCTGTTGTAGAGTTCTATTTAAAACCTTTAAGGGTGGCAGAGGAACAAAACAAAGAACCCTAATGGTTCTAAGGTTCTAGGTTTCGTGCTAGAGACTAGAATGTAGGATTCAGTTCCTAGGATTTGTAGACTGCCAATTTTGCACCCTCAACCTACAACAGCTCAGATGTATGCTTGGATTGGATCAATTGCATTTGCTAAGTCTAAAAAAAACCAGACTTTTTTCCCCATTTACTCCCCAATGATCTTGCCAATTGGCATCTACCAGCCGGGGGGAGGCTAATACATGCTTCATCCGAGACAGGTGAAGCCACCCACCACATTTTTTTACAAATTACGTCACAGGGCAGCGCAACATTCTTGGAGGAAAGCGCTATCCGCACTCTTCCGCATACATGAGGTCACATACATCCACAATTGGTTAATACCGTTGTGTTCGGGCAGTGGTAGCTCAGTGGCTAAAACATTAGACTACAGTGCTGAAGGTTATGACTTTAGATCCCAATGCCACCAAGCTACCCCTGCTGGGTCCTTGAGCAAGGGCCCTTACTCCTCAACTGCTCAGTTGTGTTTTTAAAAAAAAAAAAAAAAAAGATAACGGACAACGGTGTTTGCCATAAATGTATAATTTTCCCCATTGTTAAGAACATCATCTATATCAAACAGTGGTAGCTCAGTGCTTAAAATGGTGGACTTCCAATCAGAAGGTTGTGAGTTTGAATCCCAGCACTTGAGCAAGGCCCTCAACTGCTCATTTGTATAAAATGAGATAAAGTCGTTCTGGATAAGGATGTCTAAATGTAAATAATTGACAGGGAATGTAGTATGCCATACTCAGAGAGCACAGCCAGTGTGCTCTCTACTCCTGGTTGTGGATTCAAACTCATAATCTCCTGACAATGGGATAAATGTTGTTCTGTTGTGCCACATGAGAACCCTTATTATTATTATTATTGCACACCCACCATTTGGTCTGTGCTAAAAAGTGAACTAGACCATTTAAGCATCTTAACTTCCTTGTGTGAAAGAGAAACATACAGAAATTTGCAGTGAAACACATGTGAGAGAAAAGACCCGCAAGATCAGTGGACCTGTAGGGTCGCCGCAAGATCTTAGTCAAGCAGCCATCTGGTTTATATTATTTTAAGCATTTGCAACTATTAGACTGAATGCATTTTCTTCACAAGTCTACATATTAAATAATTATAATTATTTCATCAATATTGGACATATTGATTGTGCTGTCCCCTAGGATGATTATATGAAGACTAGATTACCTTCCTACAGGAAGTTTATTAATGCGTGCTTCCAAGAACTGCATAGTTGTTTATCCTCAGCTCTGGTGGGTGCACTGAGTCAGTCATTTTGGTAACTCATTCTGTTACTCTAGACTTCATTCATGGTCATGTATTTTCTTTTTCCTATACTGTGCAGTATTGTGATATCACTATGTATCAATATGTATTGAGTAAATGTACAGTTGTTTTTCTGTTGTTTATCCCTGAAGTATTGTGTCCAGTTTATCCAGTTGTCCATTTTAGATGTAAATTCTAGGCAAAAGTAATATCTAACTAGGTATTAGTAGGGAAAATATCTCATTATTATAAATATCTTTAAATTAGCTCATTATTTTTAGTACCTATAGTTCTTTTGTTAGCTTCAAAATCAGAAGTCTGTGACATCAGCTGACTTTTTAAAGGATAAAAAGCACAGACCAGACGTTCATCCTCAAGGCAAAATTAAAAAAATAATAATAATTTTAAAAAAAATTAAAAAGGAAGGCATTTTGTGCTGATCACAAGGAAAATAAGATAGTGTGTACTAGGGACTGTACACATTCTTGGGAACCACAAAGAAAATAAAAATCTGAATCAAATAATCATTCTTCCTCTCGTCCCACTGATGTGAGCAGTTCCAGCTGGTCTTGCCACACACCAGCCAAGTGTGCAGATTACAAGCTCTGGGAAAGGAGGAGAGTCCTACTGGGAAAATTCTGCTTTAAAATGCCTCACACTAAATTGAGTAAACACTGTGCGCAACATATTGAACTATTTCTGAGCTATTTTACAAGGTGAGTCTACACTGTAATTTTAATTAGTTTTTTTCTTCTTCTCCAGAAACTCTGAATAATGTGTCTTCTTTCACAACACCAGTTTCCTTAAGCGTAAGTCATGCATCATCTTTGGCTTACCCACATCCTCATGCTCCTGTCTGAGTATTTTTCCCCAGAGACATTGACACCATTCCAGCTCTGTCTCCATGTCTTTCTCTACGTTAGACTTTTGTCTAAATGTCTAAACCACAAATCTGGCAAGTTAATCTGAAGAAGTGCTTTAAAAACCATAACAGGTTTCTCTGAGAAATCAGAATGATGCTATGACTTCTAGTGAACAGAATATTTATAAGACTTGAGATTGTATGTAATGAAATGTATTTAGATATTTTCACATTAGAATCCCCAGGGCTGATCTTAATTAATAGAGTGCTGAATTAAGACCTACAGAATTAAATGAAGGCATACAGTGTTGAATTACAGTACTTAAGCTGTAAACTTAACTGCAGTGGGCTGGAGTGTATTCCTGCCTTGCAGCCATTGTTCCCTGGATAGACTCCAGATCCACCACAACCGTAAGGATAAAGCAGTTACTGAAAATGATGAATGAATACATGCTGAGCTCAGTCTTATAGTCATATAGATACCAAATGAACTGGTGGCGAAATAGGCTTTTAGTTACAAGGAAGCATTTACACATAATTCCTTCTTTTTTTTTTTTTTTTTTTTTTTTTTGAATTCTCACTTTTTTTAATTGGTTAGAAGGTGTCGTAGCTCTGACAGTAGTTCTGGCTGCAAGACAAATCTCAGGTTTTTATTAATGTACTCATTCTCATGTTCTCATTTCTATAGTAACTTACAATGTTTTAAAAAAGAGCATTTCCTCGTGTTGGATTAACACCTGCAGGGTTTACAAAGCCCTACAATGTTCAGTATACTCTTGTGTTGAATTAGCAGTATTGAATTAATGTTTGGAATTTTGTAATGGTGAATAAACACCCAGTGTTGAAGTACTTGGTGGCATGATAACGCAGTGAGTGGAGCTGCCCCCTCACAGCTCCAGGGTTCAATCCTGAGCTCAGGTTACTGTTTGTGTAGAGTTTCATATGCCCTCCCTGTGTTTGTGTGGGTTTCCTCCTACCAACCATAAAGCATGCCATTTGGTGAATTAGGCATGCTAAATTGCCTGTAGGTGTGAATGTGTGTCTGCATGGCACCTTGCATCCCATTCAGGGTGTATTCCTGCCTCATGAACAGTGTTCCCAGGATAGGCTGTGGATTCACTATGACCCTGACCAGAATAAAACAGTTACTGAAGATGAATGAGTAAATGCTTTTAAAAGAGCATTACAAAGTGTTGTATTAATAGTTACAGACTTATTTATGTAATAAATATTTACAATGTTGAATAAGCACTTCGTTTTGAATTAAGTTTTGCAATTTTGTAATGTTGAATTAGCACCTAGTATTGAGGTACAGCTGTACCATGTTTTAAACTTTCACAGTGTTGAATTTCACTTTTAAGATCTTTAACAGGCAGCTCAACCACATGGTTACACACATTTATCCTTGTAATTCCAATATATGATGTGAATAAATTTGTCTCCAAATGTTTCTTTTATCTCAAGAGATTATGATTATGCCAGTGCTTTTGACATAATACATCCACACTGGGATGCTTTCAGTGTTTTGAAATGCAGCTTTGAAATCAGCATGAAAACTGGACACTGATATCACCAGCACTTCTCCTCATTCATCAAGTTACCAAGCTAAAATGTCAAAAGTTAATAAAAAGAGAAAACATACTTTGTTTTTGACTTTCCTCTGTTGACATTATGAAGGTATAATATTACAGTCCTTCTCCTATATTTATGTATGAATTGTGTTAAAACATGTTACCACACGGTTGCTTAGTCACTAAACTGAAGTGACTTAGCTATCAGGAGTTCACTGCAAGCTATCAGTCAGCTGTGAGATAAATTTATCAGCAATTTCACAAGCATAACAATGTATCAAGATAACCTGATTATCAAAAAGATGATAGGTCAAAAAATATATAAATTAAATAGAAACTGGCACTCATGAACCACAAGAAAGCAACAAATTAGGCATGTTTGTGAGCTATTTATTAAAATATGTAAAATGAATTTTCCAATTATTTGTGTAGGATATGTAGTACATTTTATTTTGTTGTCTTTGTTTGTTTGTTTTTTATAGAGGGTGATAGTCTTACAGAAGGTCATAGTCATGATCTCGTCCTGTTTAGTGTGTGTGGGAGACTAAATACCTAAAAAAAATTATTGTAATATTGTATCTAAGCACTTGGAAAAGTTTACAATCAAAATTTATTAAATCATTAAATACTACAGGTCCACTGTGTTCAGTAGGTGCTTCTATAACTTCTGTAATGTCCATAGCTCCTAATCTAAGGTGTGAATTTAAAAAAAAAAAATTCTGTTGATCGGTGTAAATCGATATTATTTTGTATACTAACAATTAACACCGATCATCCTGTTCAAAGGTTTACATCCCCCTGGCTCTTAATGTAGTGTGTTGCCTTCTTGAGCATCAGTGAATGTTTGCACCTTTTGTAATAGT
>CM075018.1:5941484-6010535 GCA_037576675.1 Pangasius sanitwongsei
TATATATATATATATATATATATATATATATATGTGTGTGTGTGTGTGTGTGTGTGTGTGTGTGTGTGTGTGTGTGCTATATTTGCTTTTGCATTGTGTGCATGTTAAAGGGTAAATTAACTCTTGCAGTGTAATATAAGACTTTTTATTGACTTGAGGATTTGCTGTACGATGAAAAAAAAAACTCTCTTTGTAGAAGTGGACTAAAGCAGCAACAGCACGCGCTATTCATGGAAAATGACAGACGCGAGGAAAATGAAAGGTTTGTGAGCGACAGGAAAGCAGCAATGAGAGAGCGCATTCCAGCTCGCCGGCCCCACCGGGCTACACAATAAGGGGTGGGAACTGCTCTGGATATTTAACAAATCAGTAATCTTAACTCCAACATCAGCTCGGTTCCTGCTTATCGACAGACGATCCGAGGAAGGAGCTTGTTTATGGTGGAGCGGAAGACTGAGAGCCTGGAAGTCCAGCTGCGCGAGCTCCACTTTCCCGCTTCCATTTTATCAGCTGGAAGATTGAGCTGAAGATACCTCGCCTTGTTCGCTCTTATCCTTCTCCTTACAGCTCCTTTTCTTACCCTACCTTCTCTTTTTTTTTCCGCCGAAGTGAAGCTAAGTAAGGAACTGAGACTAGTTTACTTCAACTTTGTGTTGCTGTTGAGGACTGATGTGGTGAGCGTTGCAGCTCCAGCACAGCTGAGCAGTCTGAAAAGAGCTCCAAGGCTCTTTTACTCAGCCAGGATCAGTTCAGTTTAATGGCAGCATGTGGCCTAAAAGTGCTGTTTCGTGAGCAGATGGATTGATTACTGATCCATCACAGGAAGAGGAGTAAAGAGGAGCAAAACCTGAGGTAAATCACCAGCCAAAAATAAATTAAAAAATTAATAAATAAACGTTTTTGAAACAGTTTAAGTCTAAAACTTGTATTAAACATTTTATACGGATAATTAGGTTGGTTATTTAGGTTATTAATGTTGGTGTACACATGGCGGGTTAAACAAAATATTTAAGTGAAAAAAGCTTCAAATGCTTTCGATTCAAAAGATTTAACAGTTGGATCCCAAATAGCTCCATGCTCCCTATATACGGTCACTATATAGGGTGGAATAGAATGGATTCTACAGCTCGTGTAGTTCACTGTGTGTCCAATAGGAAGTGATTTGGGACTTAGCCTATATACAGGTTTGCACTCTGGAATGTTTCCTACAGGTAAGTGCAGTCCCCTTGTTTCAACAAAGATGCTTTTTTTGTTTGTTTGTTTTTTAAGACCACGGTAGATCAGTGTGAGCATTTCAGACAGTAGCCTACCTACAAGGAATATTTGTCTTGCCTTGCAAAACCATTGAATTTTAGTGCTTAAGATTGTAGTGGTGGTTTAGTGGTTAGCACTGTTGCCTTGTACCTCTTGGGTTGAGAGTTACATTTACATTTATGGCATTTGGCAGATGCCCTTATCCAGAGCTACTTACAATAGTGCTTTGAAGTCTATCAAAAATACATTCTGATATTGTTCAATTCCTGCCTTTGCCTGGTGTGTGGAGTTTGCATGTTCTCCCCGTGCTTTGGGGGGGTTTCCTCCAGGTACTCTGGTTTCCTCCCTGGTCCAAAGACATGTGTTGTAGGTTGATTGGCATCTCTAAATTGTCTGTGGTGGGTGAGTATATGTGATTGTGTTATGTGATTGATGGGCTTGCACCCCTGCCTTGTGCCCTGAGTCCCCTGGGATAAGCTCTGGGCTCCCCATGACCTTGTGTAGGATAAGTGGTACAGAAAATGCATGAATGGTTGAGATTGTATCATAAGATGATGATGATGACTTTGATCAAAACATAACCTGATTATCACTTTGTCTCTGCAAGAGAGAATACAAAAGGAATTCACCCAACAAACATGTGGATAAACACATGGCTCTTAAACATCTGTTGTTCCAAGCAAAATCTGGTGCACATGAATGCAATCATGTCATTCCAGTCCTTCCTAACTGATGTCAAAACACTGCAAAGAGCTGCAAGATGGAGCTACCGATAATATCCTTAAAGCCTTCCAGACACTGTCTTGTTAAGTTAGGAGTGTTAATTATTGCACACTTAGTTTTGGGAAATGAGTCTCAGTATGAACCTGAGTTATGAATACACTATTCATTAACAATAGCTTTCACTGTGTGTCATGCACTGAGATTATGGGTAGCATTAACTGAATTTCTGACGTTATACCACCAGATGACAGGGTAGATGATAACAGCAATCACACTGAAAGAGAATAATCTCAAAAAAGAGGAAGGCCAGAGAGCAAGTGTACGAGTTCCCATGAGTCTGGTGACTGCTGCTTCTGAGAATAGTGAGAAGGACAGAGAAACAGGAATTGCTTGCCATGAAGTCTAACATTAATGAGATTACTGCCTGACCCAGTCTGATTTCATATCGGACATTACTCTCGGACAGCATATAAGTAATTAGGGTCAGTGACAGGCTTTGAAAGATTTTGAGAATCTGTTTCTGTGTTGTGAGAGAAATAAAAATGCAGATGCTTAGAAATTTTGCCCAGCGAGTACAAAATAAATATTTGAAAAGAGTCATTTAAAAAATAATATATTATAATATATAATATAAAATAGCAGTCATGATCAGACAGTTGCACCACATGATATTTTTACAGTTTAAATAAGAAAGAATTGACTCACAGTTAATAGGTGTGGAAAAAGTGATTTAACAGTGTGTAAGTGTTTACCCATGCCCGTTCCATCTTGAAATGCTGATGTTTGTGTCTGAGTGGGTTTCTTCCAGGTTTTCCGGTTTTGTCCCACCTCCCTAAAATATACCAGTAAGTGGATTGGTGATCTGAAATGGACTGGCTTCCCATCCAGGGTGTATTTCTGCCTCATGCAACAGATAGGCACCAGATCCACCATGGCCCATGGTCAGGATAAAGCGATTACTGAAGATTCTCAGTACGAATGAAAAATGCAGTCAAAGAATGTGACACCATTAACCCATTTTCCAAAGAGTGGACTTGTTTGTCCTCTTAAATGGAGCTAACTAATTAGCCATCACTGCTACACAATGCACTGCAGGAATTACTTAAAGTCTGCTTGCTGGTACGGTGTGTGTCATATTCAATGTGAATGGAGTTTACAGTATTCAGCAGTTTTAGTTTGCTGACTTTTTACTTGTAATGTATTGTGACCCCACTGTACATTTTTGTTCCTTACGACCTCCTTGGAGTAAGGGCTCTTAAAGCTGTTAGCATCCTAAAGGTTCTACTGGGAACCCTCTCTAATAAGGAATCACTTTGTTGTAGGATTCTACATAGAACCTTGAACTGTTTCCTCAGAGAGACAAACCATCATTCATCTTTAACTCGTTTAGCTGACACTTTTACCCAAAATGACTTACAATTAAGACTGGATGCAGCTGAGGGCTGAGGGTCATGCTCAAGTCACAATAGTGGCAGCTTGGTGATGCTGGGATTTAAATTCATGTCCTTCCTGGTTACTAGCCCAATGCCTTAACCACTAAGCTACCACAGGTAAATGTAAGCTATGGTTTATTTTACACAGAAGCTAAGTGGGTTTTCTCAGACTCTTTGGCTAGGTGCATTACATGTTTGGGAGGGGAATATAACCCCCTAATTAGACATCCTCAGTGCATTTTGACTGCACTTTTAAGTATACTTTTTTAATACTGCTGGCTGTTATTATTCAGAGGTAATTATAGTTTCTGTCAGTTTTTTGTTCTGTTCTCATGCACAGAAGACAGATTGGAAAAAAAATTGTCATTATCTCTAATGTAACAGAATATACAGCTTCCTTTTCCTTATGTCTGTTTGTGAGTGACACCGAAAACCGAGGTAAGCTTTGTACAGAATGTGTGCTTCTGCAAACTGTCTGGATTAAACAGGAAATGCTAATGTTGCAGCCTCGTAGTAAGTTAGCTACACCATATGATGAAAAGAGTATGGACACCTGACCATCACACCCATATGTGGGCCTTCACCAAACTGTTGCCACAAAGTTTGACGCACACAATTGTATAGGATGTCTTTGTATCCTGTAGCAACAAAATTTCCCTTCACTGGAACTAAGAGGCCCAAACCTGTTCCAGCATGAAAATGCCCCTGTGCACAAACCAACGTCCATGAAGACATGGTTTGCCAAGGTTGGAGTGGAAGAACTCAAGTGACCTGCACAGAGCCCTGACCTCAACCCCACTGAACACCTTTGGGATGAACTGTAATGCCGAGTGCACCCCAGGCCTCCTCACCCAATATCAGTGCCTGACCTCACTAATTAATGCTCTTGGGGGAGGATGGCACATATGGCTGTGATAGTCAGGTTTCCACAAACTTTTGGCCATATAGTGTATATCTCACATAGCATGCTAGATAAACATCTATACATTCAGTATTCATATTTATGGAAACTGTTGTAAGGTTAGTTGAAGCCTGCACTGAATATAGAGTCCCAAATGCCCCCTTTTAAATTCTTGCGCCGTCGAGTACTTGCACACAGTACATTGTTATGTTGCCTACATAAATAAACTGCAGACCTGGAGGAGGACCAAGGGGTTTAGGGCATCACTTGGGAAAGGGGCGGAGTCATCTCTCATATTATGTTAGCCTATAATGCCTGTAACTGTAACAGCTTGTTCACAAACTCCCACAAAGCGAAAAAAGCTTGTTGGTTAATAACCAATATTGTAAGAATTATACATTTAGTAACCGCTTTATCCTGATCAGGATCATGATGGATCCGGTGTCCTGGGAATTACATACACGCTCATTCACACATAAGGGCAAATAAAATTATGCTGGATTAGGTGCTATGAGCAGACATGTCTTAAATACTACATATTGCCTGTGTTATTCAGCAGTGTACATAAATACAAATGATATGACTGAATGCTATTTTAAGTCATACACTTTGTGTGTCTGTAGAAGTCCTGTGTTTTGCATAGCCTTACACTGACATTTTACTTAGACTTGTACTGTAGACCTTTCTGTCACTCCTCAAATTGCTTTCAGCCATCACTGGGGAACGTAAATGACTGCTCTGAGATCATAATATTTGGAAAGATAATAATACATCAAAAGCAAAGAGGAGGTTAAACTTTGATAGCCTAATCTAAAACGCCTTTGATAATAGCAGAAAGAAATGTAGCTAAAGGCGCCTGACTGACCAGTATATCGTTCGACTAATGTGCGACACTAGAGCTTAGTGTAATTAGTGTAAGCTACAGCACTATCTACATAGGATGTGTCTAATTGTAAGCTATCTGACTTTTTAGTGCTGATGTAATCACAGTTAACAAGGGCCCTGTTTTTGTAGCTACTTAGGGTTGCTATTGCAAACAGCTTTTGCTACAAATGATAGATTTTCATTGTTTTCTCAGCCATCAGCACCTCAACCTGTATGACAGGAAGGTACAGTAAGTTAAAGTATTTTACTGAGATAAATAAATGTAAATGTCTGCCAAGTGATGTGCACAATATACGTCAGATGATATAGTATATAGCCTTAATCTTACGTCTATATAGGTCTAAGAATAAGGACAGAAGCATCTGTAGGAGAGTTTAAATTCTGAATAATTTCAAACAAAATAACCCAATGCATATGTTTTACAGAAAACATCAAAGCAGAACAATGACATTTTTGCTGAGTCTTTGGAAGAAAAGAATCAGTTCCAACCCCTGCCTGGCTCTTAATACCCATCTATTTCAAAACAGCATGGTTGACTCCTTTTTTCCATTACATAAGAGGAGTAAACTGTATACTTATGGAATTACAGTCCCAGAGCTACACACAAATGCTTCCTGATGTTTGATGAACCATTTATGAGCACAGAAAAAATACAGCATTCCTATAGAGGTTTTCTTCAACCTAAAGCTGCAGAAAGAGCATGACTTAAATCAAACACAATGTTAATCCGCCAGGAGCTAAACTTTATGTGATTTAGATCGTCATTTTTGCTGTCTCCCTAGTGCACTTGAAATGTTAAAAGCAGCCAGCTCGTCGCATTTCCAATGTTTCATCATCTGACGATCTCATGAGACAAACAGGCACATGCAGCCATCTTGGTTGCGTGTCCAGCAGCCGCGCAGACTTTAAGGAATGAGAGCGGCCCCTGTCTCTGGCTGCTGAGCTTCTCAATGGCAGGAAACATAGCCATCAATATTTACTCTGCGTGCGGAGCAGCCAGCGTGTCCATTTCTAAAGCCTGTTCCCACCCACTCTGACTGCAGCAATTAGAGCGCAGGCAGACTGACTGGACCCACTGCCTGTTGCTTTTTCAGCCCAGGACTTCCTCTACTGCAGGAATGGGGCTGCCGTGCTGCCAAGGCCATTTAAGGGCCTCGCGTCCTGGTCACATGGCATGCCAGCCAGCTGCACATCAGCTTTAAACCACAGCTGGACGGGATGGGACATTAGATGATTTGAAGATGTTGGGATGAGGGGGGCGGGGGTGACTGTAGCGGATGTGAGCATAGCGTAAACTAGAGCATTTTGCAGACCTTTGATGTCTTTCTTTTTTGTTTTACTCACAGAGATGGAGGCTGCTGCAAGATTCGTGCTGCTGCTCACTTTGATGGCTTTAAGAGTAAACACAGTTCACACAGGTAAGGTGATCTAAACATAGTATGTAAAACTATGTTTGTGCTGTAGAGTGGTTACGTGAAAGCCTGTGATTTTCTGAGTTACTGGTTGTAAATCAGCTAGGTGCAGATGTAGCGATTTGCTCTCTCTGGCAGTGAAACAAAAGCGCAAAGGAAATGTGTATCTTCCTGCCACAGCCAGGCTTGCTGCGCTTGACAGGACACGTTTTAATAAACTTAGTTAACCTTAGCTTCTGGGTTGTCTAAATGTGCTATGTTTGTTTGTCAGGATATTTGCAGTGCATCTAGACTCACATACCCAGATATCTTTCTCTGTGATATTTTAGGAATATACCACAGCTGTCTTGATTGCTCAGATGTGATTTGTCAGGAAATGATTCATTGATTAAAGTTCTTTAACAGCACAATAGTTACAGTAGTGCGGACAGTAGTTATGGCTGCAAGCTTTATATTAAAGCACACTTTTTAGTATGTTACAGTAGTGTGGACAGTAGTTACGGCTGCAAGCTTTACATTAAAGCGCACTTTTTAGTATGTTATTCCTTTGTTACCACTTACACAGGGACTTGTATAATGGATGCACATAAACTGATTTAAAAACGTGCATAATACTTTATTTGGTGAGGTTTTCTGTGGGGAGATGTTTATTTAGCATTTTTGGAAGGAGTCTCCAGTGTCAGCATTTAAAAGTCAGAGGCTTTCCACCACGTTAAAGTCTTCTGGACAGAAGTCTTTGTAGTTTCTCCTTAACACGACAAGTGGCAGTTTTTGCCTTATCAACTTCAGAGAGAGAGAGAGAGACAGGCAGGCCAGCAAGGAAACGACTGTTTATAGCTGTTAAAACCTAAGTGATACAGGTCCTAACTTGTTTCTTGGAAGTTCCACAACATTAAATGCAACTATAAATGAATTACAAAAAAAGTATGACATATCATTCTTTAAGTAATAAAACATGGAAAATGGCAAATTGTTTTGCTATAAGAGGAATAAAACATTACAGGACATGCTGTTATTAGAAAATATTTTATCATACCACACTGTTGTTTATTATTTTCCTATAGCAGTATGCCCCTGTCATGTAATTTAGAGTTTCTGATTTTTCTGACTGAAAGAGAACTACAGTTTGAATTAGACCTGTTGTGCTCAAGTTACATTTTTTCATATAGATGAGCCTACTGAAGCTTAGGGAGCCAACTATGACATGCATTCTGTTATCATTGTCATCTCATGGTTTTCTCTCCCTCTCTCTCTCTCTCTCTCTCTCTCTTCTCAGCCCAAAGCACAGACAGAAGGGTGAACTGTGCATGTGAAAACGCATGTACAGACACTTGTACAGGGTATACCTGCTTCTTCACATCGAACCACGGGCAGGTAGTGAGGGGCTGCTTTGAGAAGGAGCAGCAGGAGCAGTGCATGGTCTTTGGGATCCCCAACGTGTTCGCCAAGTGTTGCCGCTCTGACTACTGCAACGCCAACATGACAGTACCCAAGAAACCAGGTCAGGAATTATGAATGTCCTATTACAAAGAAGAAGAATCTTGGAGAATCTAATCTAATCTAATGCTCAAATCATGTTTTTAAAATGTGAGGTGGCAGTCATGCCCTGTCTGTTCTGATGCTCAGTGATCATAGCTGCACATGAAGAATTTCCTGTTAGGGACTTTTTCTCTTATGACTCATATTGGACTGACAAAAGAAAAGACGACACTGCTGCCCTCTAGTGAAATTTTATGAAGGAATACAGTGACAATTTTTGTAATGTTCACAAATAAAAAAAAGACAGATTGCTGAATTATGCATAATTAAATTAGCCTTCATTATGCTGCGTCTTGTAAATATTGATGTCTTCTGTGTGTATGTGTGCTTTAGTAAAGCCAGGTGAATCTGGCAGTGTGATTGTGCTGGTGGCTGTGCCTCTGCTGGTGCTGCTTTTGTTGTCCATAGCAGTGTGTGTCTTTGTGTTGTGGCTACGCTCCAAACGACAGCACCACCATCTGCAGGAACATGAGCCCCCCATGCTCAAAGTGCCCAGCGGAGGAGACCCAACTTACGGGGTATGTGCTGCTCATGAGCTACAGTATCTCATCCATCACGCACAACATATTTATAACTTATATTAACCTTATATCCTATAGCATGATATATAATCATTTATAAATTTAATAATGATTTATAAATTTGCACTGCACATGCACTGTTGAGTTGTTGATTCTGATGTCAGAAGGTGTTAATTAATTTCCTATACCATCATTGCTCTGACATCATGGCTGTGACAGTAGTTTATATTAATCCTTCCGTTCTAATACGTTATCATTTCTCTAGTAAAAGCTAATTCACAGAAAATTGTATGGTTTGTATGTATAACTGTAAACTGATAAAATGTAAATAATGTAAAAAAAAAAAAAAAAAAGAGTTAAGAGTTGGCACATTGCTGTGGTATAAGAGGAATAAAGTACTTCGGGATGTGGTGTTAACACAACACACCACACCACCTCATTGATGACCTCATTATTTTCCTATAACAGCACACGCGTCATGTTTTATTCCTTACTTATAGCAACCATGACCCTGTAGGTCGAGTTCAATTAAAATGTCTTATCTATTGGAGTTTGACGTGTAATTTTGATTCATCTAGGATATCTTTGATGAGTTTTGCACATCAGGCAGTGGGACCGGCCTGCCTTACCTGGTGCAGAGGACCATGGCTAGGCAGATCTCCTTAGTGGAGTGTGTGGGTGAGTGAAATGCGTTTGAAACAAACTGAAATCAAACTGTCCTTATTTTGCCATATAGTAAAAGTGTTAAGAGTGTATGTGTTTTGGGGCAGGAAAGGGGCGTTATGGAGAGGTGTGGAGGGGCACGTGGATGGGGGAGAACGTGGCTGTGAAAATCTTCTCATCTCGAGATGAACAGTCCTGGTTCAGAGAGACTGAAATCTACAACACTGTCCAGCTAAGACATGAAAACATCTTAGGTAAGACCAACATACTTGAGCAGTCACATCTTTTATTCTATTCATCTTCAGTTAGAGCTTACCAATGATAATTTCTGTACTTAACAAGTACTGGTGCATAAAGTGACTCCATTTCCAAATACAGCTCTCAAACCATGAAAAGCTGAACATTTCATGCTTTTGACCACTGTGAAATGTATTGTCTCTCAATCTCTTCTTTTAGGATTCATTGCCTCAGACATGACATCAAAGAACTCCAGCACACAGCTCTGGCTGGTGACTCATTTCCACGAGCTGGGCTCTCTCTATGACTTCCTGCAGGACAGCATCTTGGATCCAGAGGCGTGTTTGTGCATGTGCCTGTCGATAGCCAGTGGCCTGGTGCACCTCCACACAGAAATCCTCACCACTCAGGGCAAGCCAGCCATTGCCCATCGTGACCTCAAGAGCCGCAACATCCTGGTGAAGAGGAATGGCCAATGCTGCATCGCTGACCTGGGTAAGGGAAATGCTTAAAAGACCGTTCACGAGGGTTTAGCTTCAGTCCATAATTACTGAAAAGTGTAAGCTTTTGGTGGTACAGTACAATTTTGGCAGCTTTTTTTGCAGTAAACCTGAAATGACCTTTTCACTAATGGGTTGCTCTGGTGTGTTTTGATAGGCCTGGCTGTCATTCATTCTCAGTCCAACGACTACCTGGATGTAGGGAACAACCCAAGGGTGGGCACCAAACGCTACATGGCCCCTGAGGTTCTAGATGAGAGTATCCGTGTGAAGATCTTTGAATCATATAAGCAGACTGATATCTGGGCTTTGGGACTGGTTTTGTGGGAGATCACCCGCCGAACCACCGTTAATGGTTAGTACAGTGCCAAGATTCAGGGTCCAGGCTGAGACTAAAAAAAAAGATTTCCCATAATTTTCTATAAGGAGCACTACTGAAAGTTGTTAAACTCAAGAGTCTGCCAATAGGCTTTAAAATTTAATACTTAAAAAAATTCATAAAACTCATCTGGTACTGCAAGATTTAGGTAATAATTTAGCTGGTACTAAAGTCTATCCATAACCTACTTTTCCATATATTGCTGTAAGTGCCAGGATAAGCAGTATAACCCAGTGTTAATATTGTTATTCAACATACGCTGGCAAAGTATCATGATTTAACGTGTTTCAGTGCAGTAAAGCCATTTTTATGTTTATGAATAGCATCCTTTGTTCTGTTGCACACAGAGCGCATCATAATGATAAGCATAAAGGAAATAATTCCCCTATTTCTCACATCACTCCACAGAATCCCCATGTCTCACTGTCTTGCCAGCCCAATCTATCCCTTTCTTCTATCTGTGTCTGTCTCCACTATCCACCCACGATTAGCAGTCCAGCAATTATAAACAGTCTTATCAAATGTCAGCACTCCGACTCATACAGTCCAGATGCTTCTTATCTCTCTCATTTTTTTTTCCTCAAACACACACACACACACACACACACACAAATACACTACACACTCACCATGTATGATGGACAAATCCATTGAAAACAATGTATAGCCACTATCTTTTTTTATACCTTTGTGGGTTTGTTGAAAGAAAAAAAAAAAGTAGTGGAAAGCATGTCTTTTATTATATCCTGTCATGCAGTACAGAATATACAGTTGTATATTTTCTGATGCTAAATTATGTTCTGTTGAGTCTTCTTCCCTGAAATATCAGCTACTACATACACACAAACTTTCTGGACGTCATCCAGCCCTCCTCCCACAGAACTATTATCTATTCCAAACTCCTTAAAATTTCAAATGGCTGTTTTACAGATATGATTTGACTCGCAGTCTCAACAAATATCTGACCTTTTTGTCAGGAAAAACACACTGTAGGTGACTGCAAATATGTACTGAACATCTTGGAAAATGTTTGACGAAATCTGTATTGTGTAGGAATTGTCGAGGACTATCGCCTGCCTTTTTTTGACATGGTGCCCTCCGACCCCAGTTTTGAAGAGATGAAGAAAGTGGTGTGTGTGGACCAGTACAGACCTTGCCTTCACAATAGACTGCACTCCCACCCGGTACACAATTCTTCTCTGTTAAGCTCAGAAAGCATCAAGAAATGCAGTTCACTGTGATTTCTTGCTACAACTGCTCTAGTCAGCTTTATGACAAATTAAATCTTTTTAAAGGCTCTCAGCAAAAGCAATTAGCGTGCTTATGGTTGCTGATGCTGTTTTAATTTAAACTATGAACAATGCCTCCAAACAGAGCAGAGATACACAATCCACTTATTGAATCAGATTTCTTGTGAATTAAATCACCTCGTAATGTCTTTGTCTCCAGGTTCTGTCTGCTATAGCTAAAATCATGAAGGAGTGCTGGTTCCAGAGTCCCTCAGCTCGCCTCACTGCCCTGCGTGTGCGTAAGACCCTGGCAAAGCTGGACCAAGACCAAGACTGCAGCACAGACAAACTCAAATTGGATGTCTAGAGGTCTGCTCCTGCTTAATGGACACAAGTTGCAGAACAGGTGCCAGAACTCCTCTTAGCCTCATGTGCCTTTTAAGAACAGCATCTGACCTGAGTTGATTCCTGGTGCTTCAGCCGAGGAGGCCACGGAGCTGATGGACTGACTGAACTCAGAGCTGTGCTTCTCCTCTGGACTTCAATATTACTGTTGAAGGATTTACTGCATTTTTTCAACACAGTGACTCAGTTGTAAGTGAAAGTAAGCCATGGCTGAAAGTACTCCTTAGGGTCGAGAGATTTGCACGTGTTTTTCTGTCACTGTTTTTTATGAATGTGTTTGTCAGGATATGAGCCATACTGGACTTCCCAGTGGAGGAGTTTCCTGAAATTCCTTCATGACTTTGTCTCCCTCCTCCTCTTAAGTTCTGAATGTCTTAAATGAGAACACCATGTACTTTGTTCCACCATGTACATTTTATGCATTCCAAAGTTATGATGAAAACTTTTGGAATGACCATATCCTAAATATATATCCATGAATACATACTGATATAATAACACACATGCGATATTCATTCAAATTTAGAGCTTGTATGTTATTGCTAAATAACTATGTTTCAGACTAGTGGTATTTTATGTGGTATATCCAGAGCTATTATCCTAATATATACATATCCTGCATTCTGACGGGGCATTCTGGTGCCGCTTAGTGACTGCTTATACCGCTTAAATGCCCGTGGGTATATCTTTTAAAGTTTCACTTTATATAATAAGTTTTATATTTGTAAAAGACTTGTTTAATAATTTTGCACAAAGCAAATATAATTCTCACCCAAAATATTGGTATTTAACAAAAAATAAAAATGTTATGTTTAGGTTATTCAACATGCCATCACACCTGCTGACATAATATTTCAGTGATATTAGAGTCAGTAATAAGTGAGCTCCTGACCAAAATAATGCATACCACTGCAATAAAGTTTTTATGTAGCTTTAAAGAAAATTTTAAATGTAAGTGTGTATTTAAAGGAAACTCCATCCTGAAACACATTCATATTGCTTGGTTGGTTGGTGGTGCTTTTTCTTTATTCCTGTGAGAAGGTAGTAGCTATGTGCTGCGCTGTTGTCACAGGGGCCCTTGCAGGCACAGTTACAATGGTGTTTAATAGAGGAACAAAGTGCTCCTTTTTTCACTCACCATTTTTCAACAACATTCAATATCATATTAATGAGACATCCGACAGTGCAGTAGTGGAGACGTTGTTGCAAATGCTGGATTCAAAATCCCAGAATACAATGAAGCTATACCATGCAACTGCACTTTACATTACACAGAGACTCGGCGTGGCTAGTTAGTGATCTATGAGATGATGAACACAATGCTGATAACAGTAGCATTAACATGAACACCAGAGGTTTAGGAACCTGATCTCTTTGAGCAGAATGTACAGGTGAGGAGGTGAGAGAGCTGGACTGACTAATGGACTAAAGTGCTGCTGCATCACTCTCTCAATCCCACTAGGACCACTAGACTACCAGGTAGTCAAACAGCATTGTTGGTTATGTAGGAAACCATTGACCAACGTGAAAATAGACCAAAATGAAAGGAGTTTAAACTAAAAAAAAAACAACAAAAAAAAAACAGTATTTCACTAAAAAATAAATCTTGCACACAATTTACACACCATCACATGGTTTATTATAAAGATTAATATACAAGGTGGAAGTGTTTAAAAAGGCAAGCATGTAGCACATACTTTTAAACACTAGGGGGCATCAGAAGCTCCAGACTTTGTCAAAAAGGTCTTCAGTTTTTTTCTTACTTTGTTAAGCAGTAGAGTGGTCTCAGCTCCCTGAACCCAGTGTCATCCTTTTTTTTTAATGTAATACAGTCTAAGCAGGCTTATTATTGTCATCAGGAATCCATTACATTTTAATCTGATCTATTTGTTTTTCATTGTACATGTGGTGTTCGTGCATCATGTTACTGTTCAAGGCAATACAAAAGGCACTCAAGGACCCGATATCCCCAGGGAGTAACCGAGACGCACCTCAGTGATCCACAAGCATTCATAGATACAATGTAGAATGCATCCTCCCAGGTAGAGTTTCACCCGGGCCTATATTTACCCAGCACAAACAGATCTCACATCTCTTATTCATGGAAATGTGAATTCCAAATGAGTGTATTTCTAGTATTAAACCCTGCTCATGAGCACTGACACTCATACACAAGGCCACAAGATATCACACTCGATTTCACACACCCACACACTTACACACAAGTGCAGGTTTCAATGTAGCCTAATCTGAGCTCAAGAAAGGATGTTATAATTACACAAATCAGTTATGGCTGACTAGACACAAGTTCGGAAGAATCTTTTTCCTGAATAGTCATCACTGGGGGGAAAAAAAAAAAAAAAACAAAAAAAAAACAACGTAATATTAGTCAAGTCTTCCAACCAGTTCTATTAGTCAAAGTGTCCGGTTCCTATTGTCAGTGAAAGAGTATCGCTTTGTGATTCAGTAAGGGGATGGACATTGATTTCTGTCTGCCTTTTTATCTATATCTGTGCTCGCATGTGTCTGTTCTCTGTATAGCCATCTGTGACAGTGCTCGCACAGACTTTAGGGGAGATAATGTTCCCCGAAT
Organism: Pangasius sanitwongsei; assembly: GCA_037576675.1. NCBI lineage: Eukaryota > Metazoa > Chordata > Actinopteri > Siluriformes > Pangasiidae > Pangasius > Pangasius sanitwongsei. The sequence continues at coordinate 5,956,159 of CM075018.1, forward strand.
AGCCCAGTCTGCCTGTTTGGTCAAATGGAGTGGGGGTTGTGTAGGGAGTACATCTGTATACTGCTACGCTGGACAAACTCATTTCATACTCTCTTCCTCTACTCTGTTGTCCCGGCATACCACATAGTTTTCTGCCTTTCACAGGGGCCAGACTCAAATGGTCCTGTTCACTATTTCGGATATGAATTCATGCCTCAAATATGCAGATAAATTTGGCAAGCTGAAAGTGTAATGTATCACAGCGAAGAGTGTAATGAGAAGCGTTTTCTGCAGACTAACCTCAATTAAATTTCCATTTCTATGGTAGAGGGTCCGACAGTGTCATGTGGCTAATAAAAAGCATGAGGAATGGTATTAAATGCTTTTATTGTATGAAATTTAAGTCACAAGGTCCTTCTCCACCCTACCATCTTAACATAGTAAACATCCTAGTAACTGGGAAACATTTAAACGTTCTCTAAGAAACATTAGTTCATTTAGTCCTCAGTGCAAAGCTTTCAGCTGCATAATAAGTAGTTAAGGAGATTTCCATGTGCTTTGATTAATCCTTTGCTGCTGAGCACCGTAGGTCTCCTAATCTTCATTCTTCCAGCTGACAAGCATCTCATTGGGTGTCTCTTTGGGTGCTCACAGGGGCCCTGTAAGCTCATTCCAGTCTCATTCTGTTCACAAAAGGGTTTAAGACAACTCTGGTGTGAGAGATACAGATAGTGGCCTCTGGCAGTAGACAGAGACGGATAAACAGACAAAGCATCATTCACCGGACCACATCACAAGCAATATTTCTCTCTTGAACTTAATCCAGAACAGGGCTTTCAACCTACAACTTAACTCCATGCAAGAAATTACAAAAAGAAAAACATCCATAACAGAGATGAAGTGCTGGTTAATCAGCTATATAAAAACATGCACTGAGAAACTGTAAGACGTACAACTGAGTGAAAAAGTTGCACGCAAATGAACAAGACATAAAAATGGGTGAAAGAGAGACAAAAATTTAATTTCTGCCAATGAGACATTATGTTTTTCCAAGTTTCACAGATGTTCCTTTATCTTAAATTTTATAATTGCCAATGGTAGTATGGCAGAGTAATGAAAAAATATATATATATTTGACGTGTGGCCAAGTATGGTGACCCATACTTGGAATTTGTGCTCTGCATTTAACCCATCCAAGTGCGCACACACACACACACACACACAGTGGGCAGCCTTTTTTGCCGCAGCACCTGGGGAGTAGTTGGGGTTCGGTGTCTTGCTCAAGGGACTCAACTCAGTCGTGGTGTTGAGGGTGAAAGAGAGTGCTGGTCATTCACTCCCCCCACCTTCAATCCCTGCCGGACCTGAGACTTGACCCCGCAACCTTCAGGTTACAAGGCCGACTCGCTAACCATTAGGCCACGACTGCCCCCAATACAGATCTGTTCTAGGGGCATGGTGGCTTAGTGGTTAGCACATTTGCCTCAGACCTCTGGGGTTGGGGGTTTGAATCCTGCCTCTGCCCTGTGTGCACAGAGTTTGCATGTGCTTCAGGGATTTCCTTGGAGTCCAAAAACATGTGTTGTAGGCTGATTAGCATTTCCAAATTGTCTGTAGTGTGTGATTGTGCACCCCATCCCAGGTGTCCTGAGTTCCCAGGCTTAGGCAACTCTGTATAGTATAAGCAGTATGGAAAATGGATGGATCATATCTGTCCTCCCTTTCTGAATGTAATATATCCTATATATTCTCTAATAATTTATATGCCTTTATAACTGCTTCCAACCTCTTTGCATGTTCTCTGAGCAGCTTTTGCATCCTCTGAATATTACTATTCACCCTCTATTTTTCCCTGATATATTTGTTCAGACTGCAGATTGCATCACCAAATTTTGCACACCTGGGCCTTTAGATCAGGTTGGGAGAGTAATCGCAAAACTTTGACTTCTTTCTTCCTTTTAGCTCTTTTTTTTCTTTTTACAGAATACACATACATTTCATTTATTTTCATGTAGATAAATTGATATCTATATAGATAGATAGATAGATAGCAAACTTGCTCACTTAGTTGTACGATGCCTTTTTGTGTAAATTCACTCATGTGTGATAATATATATATATTTTTAAAAAGTCTATTCATTAAGTGTCAAGTGTAAGTGTCAAGGTTTGGGGTGTGTACTTAAAAAGAAATGCTTGCAATAGGCAAGTTAAATTAATGCTATTTCACGAGTGCATTGTTCCTCATTATTCACTCATTTCATGTTATATGTTATAGTTATAGGGTGTTAATGGAGGGGGGTTCGAGGATGCTACATTTACCAAAAAAAAAAAAAAAAAAAGGTAATTTGGGGGGAGCTGCACGAGTGAGCGCTCACGCCACAACAAAGGGAGCGCGCGCGCGGAGTTAAACCCTCCCCTTTAAAAAACTGCGCGCGCCCCTTTAAGCGCAGCTGTGTGCGCGAGTCTTTATTGCCGGAGTGCCTACCTGCTGGTGTTAGACTGAGTGACTGAGAGAGAGAGAGAGAGAGAGTGTGTGTATATGAAGCGTGCTGCTCTCATTGTCAGTACCTCACCACTAATGCGTTAAATGCGAAGCGATGGGAATCTCGCAGTCATGTCTCTGCGAAGAACCGCGTTAGCTTTGCTCGTGCTGATTGGATTAATAGCGCCGGGTGATGGTGAGTACACGGTGTTTGTATTTACACTCCTCTGGTTGTGTATGTGTTTATTTAATAGCGCTGGCGTGTGTGTGTGTGTGTGTGTGTGAGAGAGAGAGAGAGAGAGAGGGCGGCGAGGCGCTCATCATGGCGCGGCTTGTGATTTATAGCCTGTTGGCTAACGTAAACGCGAAAGTATTTTGTTTGTTTGTTTGTTTACGTCGTTTCCTCGTGGCCGCTTTCGCTTTGACACACTGTTCCTTGGGTCCTCTATAGAAACATATCCGCTTTGTTCCGGTTGAAATCTCTTGAATTAGAAGCGAGGTGTGCGTAAATGTGTTCCCAGGTTGCCTTTGGCTTTTGTGGTCAACGCTGCCACGAGCACCTCATAACAAACCTGTAAATATTATGCTCACCAACTAAGCGGTTTTTTTTTTTTTTTTTTTTTTTTTTTTTTTTTTTTTGTGTAATTTGTGTTTTTAAGTCATGCATTTCCAGGCCTGTACTTACCCCGACACAATGTGAAGTGGAGAATATCCTCCATGTGGTTTCTTTAGTCACCATGTCCCACCACAGACTAACGCCACTTTAAGGTTGCTAAGCTAAACATAAGGAGAACGTTGTTTTCCGGTTGGGTGCTTACACTGCTCCAGAGCTTCCAGTGCTTACAGTGCTACAAAAGACACGTTGTTCACAGGTTTCAGATGAGCTGTGTTGCTTTTCTGTACCGTATGATCTCAGGCTGAACGATACAATTGCAAGTTCAGTACAGGACCACGGTACCCTCTACCTTCATGCGGCTTAAAGATTACTCAGCAAAGCGAGATAGGAAGCTTTCCTTTATAACATATGGTATTTGTTTAGGAGGGTTTGCACAATTTAATGGCACGTTAATTCCTTCAAGTTGCCTTTGCTATCCATGCATGTGTAAATGACTCTTGTAGAAAGAGACAACACTGGATTACTGCCTATATTTAACCAGATTTCAATCTGGAAGAGAAATGACAACACTGAGACATGCTTTTAAAATGCAACTCTTCCTGCAGGGCTACAGTTTGGTCACCAAAACCTCTAATAACCTGCTTATTTCTGAAACTTGAAATTTTGGGTTTAAGCGAGGAAATCTCTGGACACACAAGACTAGGTTGGGCTTTGCTGAATTCATGGGTAGAAATGAAAATTGACCTGATGGACATATTATATTGGCAAGCTTAAAGGGAAATAAAATGGTCCAGCATTTAAACTGCTTCACAAACAAGCCCACAATGCACCAGGGCATGGCGTGGATCTTTATTGCATTGTGGTAGCGACGTGCTAGCGGTGCAATGTGCCTTCATTATTTTTCCAGTTTATGGCAGTCACTATAACTCCTCTATTAGCATGTCTAAATGTACAAAGGTTACTATTTAGGATTTTTTCTTTCTTTCTTTCTTTATTTATTTTTTTTTTTTTTTGTCTAGGCCAGGGGCAATGTTGATCCACAAAGTCTACAATCCTGCAGTAAACCTTTCTTGTCTTCTTCTCTAACTGATTTTCTAATCAGTAGTTCACTGATGTGTTGATACAAGTCGGAGCAGTGAAACATCCCCAGATTATGACTGCCACCCATCAGAATCATTTATTTGCCAAGTACAACATGAAGGAGGAATTTATTTTGCTGCAGTGCAACTTTAAACATGGTACAACACTAGTCTAGAGATTCTGGTTAATAAGTAAAATCTCAGGGTCCATAAAACTGAAGTGCAGTTTTATAACATGTAGGAAGTGTGGGGTGGTGTTTGTACGGGTCAGCTGCAAACTGTTCATTCAACAAACCCAGACAGAAGTCAGAGTTGAAGTCTGGCTCTTTGTGATGGAAATGTGGGCAATGGCCCCCATTCAGAAGCCTGTCAAAGAAGTCTGCATCTCCTTTGTAAGGCCAAACGAATGTTGGTTACATTTGGTGCATACATAAACATGGCTGATGTATGGTCGGGCAAGGTGGCATGGTCTTGTCTGAGCTTTATCACACTCAGAAGGCTTTCTCTCTGAGGACCGTGTCCGACTTTACTATCATGATTTTTAAAAGTAAGTTTAAAGACCTGAAAAACAGTTAGAGAAAGCTCAGAGCCAACTTGCTGGCAGGCTTTCATGTTTTGTGAAATTTGAAAGTTTTCCCTTGTTGTTTCTGGCTATGCTAGTGATGCTCGATAAGGCCATGCAATGAATTTCCCATCGTTTTTCAACTAATTGCTTTTTTGCTTTTTTTTTTTATGGATTACTCATCTAGTTTCCAAGAACGTTTCCTCCCTCTGTTCACACAAGGCCATTATGCACAGCACTCTGGCACATGTTCCAGTACCAGGCTTAAGGGAAAGGTGAAGGCCACATCGGTCCCACCTGCAGCCATACATGCGGCTGATGAGAAACGGCTCATCGAGTGAGTGAGAGGGCCGATGCTCTTTGGGAGAGGTATCAGGCTGCTAGAGAGCAGTTTGCACAGCTGCTGTGTTTTTGTCCTGCCTGAGGAGGGGTGAAGGTGCCCAAAGTGTCAGTCCCCCTGCTGAAACCAAAGAAGCTGAGGAACGGTAATGGTGCGGAGCCAGCCCACACTTACCACTTCATTTGGCCCACATACTGAGGAAACTCCAGATCTGGCCACCAGAACATGGCCGCAACTCACACTTTGTGGACCAAGTCTCAGGCATGACTACAGTCTGGCCCAAAATTGAAATGCTGAACAGGAGTTAGATGTGATTGGTAAACTTTTGGCCACTTTTTAAATTAAATTCCAAAGTCTGTATAAACTTTTTAAACGTAATTGTAAACAATTTTTGGCCCACATTGCTTTTTTTTTTTTTTTTTAATCATTGCTGTAACTGATTATGTGCTGAAATTACCATATTTGGCTGAAAAATTACTCGCTATACACATTTGGGGTGGGGAGAAAGAAATGTAAATACACTGTAAACACTCTTCCAGACACTAGAGTGCTCAGGTAGTTAAGCTTTACAGCATTCCTGTTTTGTTTTTTTCTTTTCTTTTTTTTACGCAGTATTAGCACATTGTACCAAACTATTAAACAAAGTGTGCAACTGTGTTTTTACAGTGCTATATATAGGTAACCGTATGTTAGCATAAAATCCCTGCTGCAGGTTTAAGTCTTTTACTGCCAAATATATTTAATAAATACATTTAGGAGTCAAAACTCATTTCATTAGCTTTTCCATGAAACTAGCTAACTTTAATAGTTAAGTATTAGAAGGAGATGGCAGCAGGGGCGAGCTATTAGCTAGCCGCATTAACGTTATCTCGGGTATTAGCTGTTGTACTCAATTGCAGTCTAAATGCAGGATGGATTCTAGCTTTTTATCAGTCTGAAAATCAAGTTTTTGATTAAAAGCTGGTAACAATTTGTAATTAGAATGTATAAGTAGCCAGCTATATGGTTAGCCTATTTAAAATTGGGTGGCTAGCTAGCAAACGTTAGGTAGCTATGCTAACAGGTCTTCTCTTGTGTCTCCTGTTAGCTTAATCTTGTTACATTCACCCTGGTGTGCTGGTGATATAGAAATTGAGTTTTTATTAAGATGCGTCAATGTTAGAAAATGGAAAATTGTTTTTTAAAAAATTCAGTGGAGATGAGGGTTCTTCGTTTCTTCAATGCTAGTTTTACAGTAACACTATACAGTAATGATTTTCATACAGTGTAATCTGCCAATGCTGTAAATATTTTCCCAGAACACGTTAAAATTTTGGTACTGGTTTGAACAAAGTATTGTTTTGTAAGAATTAGAGAAATTCTTTAGAGGGTATGTGTGGGAGAGGAGTGCATTTCTTACTCTGTTCTCAGCAGCCTTGCTGACTCGATTATAGCGTAATCAGGTTGATGGGCCTGAAAGCAGCCTGTCATGAAGGCTGGGGCTCTTGCATGGCCGTGTGACGCTTCTCACAGCGCTGTGTGAGAAAACGGCATCAGTGTGATAGAGCCAGGCAAACAGCCTGGAGGCAGGGTGCATCTCTGTGTTTTCTAGCCGCATTTCACTCCCCACCGAACTGAACAAACAGCGTAATGCCTGCCTGCATTCCTTTGGGGATTGTCTTGTCTTTAACAGATGCACTTTCTTTTGTACTGTGTTACTGGATAGTCCAATAGTGAAGAAGAATGTCCAAAAGAAAAGGATTTTCTCTCTGATTTGGTGGTAAAACTATAATCTATGAGCTGGTTGTGGGCTGGTTAGAAGTAGTGTGAAAACCACCAAAAAGGGTGTGTCTGGAAAGCTTCAAATTTATAGTGTAATTAAGACCTCAAGGGTGAGACAACTGACAGACAGCATCAAGGCAGAGCCACAGCACAGCAGCTGCCGTGAGAGCGTGCTAAAGTCAGAGTGGAGTTATGAAAATGAAATGAAGGAGCACATTAAGCTACAGTATATTTTGCATGTGTCTGCTTGTTCAGGAAGTCAAAGCCTGGTCTACAGAGGAAAGGGATATATGTGGGTTAACGTGGGTGGAGATTTGTGTGTATCCGAGTGTAAGTGTTTTGAATCTGAGGCTGCGGGTTAGCCTTTGACTAGGGGTTGAGTTCACGGTCACAGCAGTCCGAGATCTGTCTTTGCTTCTTTAATGACCTTGCTAATGACCTGAGTGGCCAGCAAGCAGCTCAGCCTAACTGCGCTTACAGACATGTTAGCCTTTACTTGACCTGACTCGCTCTATCTGTTCAGAGGCTTTTTGTGTCTTGTTTATTTATCATCGTCTTAGCTTAATGACATAATGGCCTGCCTGTTTGGTCTTCATATTATAGGGATATCGCATGCACTCTGAAGCAGGGCAAATAAGACAAGCAGTGCTACCAGATCCTGTGAAAGTACCCTATTTGCTTGAAAAGATGTAGGCCAGTGGTAATCAGAACAGGCTCCCAGGGCCACACGGGACTATTTGATTTTGAAAATGTAGCTTTTCTTGTAGTATGTGTTCGTCATAGTCATGTGTTAAATTTAGTAATACTTGGAGGATGCCTCAGTAATGAAAGAGATGCTCAGTTTCCTTGTATCTATAGGTACAATATCTCCTGTGCAAATAAAGGATATTTGCTACATCTTGCAAGCTTGCTTGCACATAATAGTATTGTACTGTGCAATGCTTTTCGGTTTATTGATGCTGAGATGCATGTTGAGGGATTTGGTAGCTACATTCATCACAGCTTTGTATAATTGTGAATTATGCCACGTTATTGCAAGTTATGCTGTGCAAGCCCATGACTGAAACACCAGGTGATACATATTGGTTAGATGAGGACTCATGATTCTGGAGGGAGAAAAAGATTTCTGCTTTTGGGCCAGACAGGTAATTTGACCATGAGAACAGAAAAGATGCTCCTCCTCCCCTGTATTGATTTTGTGTGTGTGTGTGTGTGTGTGTGTGTGTGCGCGCGCGCGCGCATGTGCACGTGTGCATGTGCACGCACAGGAGTGTAAGAGTGTGCATGCTCTGTCTGGTGGCGTCAGCATGTCTTAATCAGCTCCCTGTCTGGGGGTTCTGTGGATCTCGTTTCAGCCCTTTGCATCTTGGGTAACAGCACTCTCGTAGTCGACTTGCTCCCTCTGGCCCCCGGCATCCTGCTCTCTACGACACAAAAGAGGATGATGGACTTTAATTTTTCTGATGGAGACGGCACATGATAAAAACACAGTTCTAATTGAGCAAGACCAGAACCATCTTTTTTCAAAAAGCTTAAGTTGTGGTTTTGTAGTTTTTCCAAATGTTTATACTCGCACCCCAGGTTTGCAGCTAGCTTGCAACTGAGCTCTGGGGTTGGAGAAATATTTGGCCTGCACAGGCCTTAGTCACTTTACCGGTAATATGCAATTATTTATGCCAGATCCATTTGCGGTTTCATCATCTCTCTAAACCCCACTCCGATCGTCCAGACTTGCACTTAATGCTAACAGCCCCCCCACCCCACCCCCGACACACACGCGCACACACACACACACACGCACGCACCCCTTCTTCCCTGCATGTCTGTCACTTCCTGTCTGAACAAGAATGGAATGATAGGAACTTCACACTGCCAGCGAGATTCTGGGCCCGGGCCTTTACTGAATTCTCTCTTTCCTACGGGTTAAGTCAAAGTCTAGACTGGGTTTTAATGATGGTCACAGCTGGCCCCTCGACCAAAACTGTGTCATAATGGCGAGTGCAGTCGGATCCCTGCCCCCAATCCTGTCCCGTATCTGTTCCTTTCCTCCCCCAGCAGCAGTGAAAAGCCCAAGGTGGGGGGTGACCAGCCCCCTAACAGCCCCTCTGCTCACAGGCCATTCGTGCTTTGTTCAGGCACAGTCAGCCCAGTCCCTCCTCATGTCTGCCTAATCTCCAAACAAAGGGCCAGTGTAAGGCCACCAATTATGTGTATACAAGAGCACACTCGTTCACACTCTGTTTGGTGCCTTTTTTTTTTCCTTCATCTGATGTCATATTATACACTTTTTTTTATTTGGCACAAATTCTGATTGTTCTTTTTCCAGCTGATGTTCTCCGTCACCTCTTTCAGCTGGGTGGATTTATTAGCATTGTTTTTGCTGTGACATTTCAGTAGATGATATGTCAGGCTTTTGCTCTGTTTACTGTCTATAGTCATTATATGTTAAGAGATCATTGGTTGACATCAGTCATTTGTAATGACAGGAAATTCAATGATCTCATTGCCCCTGTTTACAACATGGCTGACAAAAACAATTCTCTATCTATTTGTTGGTTAATGAGGCGCTCTTCAGAATGTTGTTGGGCTGTGTGATAGAGCTACAGCTCTATTGTGTGTGTGTGTGTATAGGTGTGGTGTTTTTGAGGAATATCACCACTGGACCTGACCACAGTCCATTCAGGTACCACAGGCCACATACAGACAGCACATATGTGTATGGTGTTCAAAGCAATTCCTCCACCAGTGTACATTACACCATACTTGCAGAGTTGAGCATTTATTTGTCTACATAGTTGCCCTTTGAGTCTCTTTTCAGTCCAAAGTAATTATTTAAAAAATGCTTATAGTTTTATGGGAATGCAGCAGAAAGTTTTTTTTTTTTTTTTTTTGGGCTGGTGATTTGTGTGCTGTTCAGAGTAATTGGACCCCGAGCCTGGTTTTGTGTGAGGTAATGTTTCCTCAGTGCTGTGTGCACAGTTTTAATGGAATTTCACGCACCCAAACACAAGCATGCCAATACTTTAATCTTTAGTGAATATACAGAGGAGCAAAATTTCACTTAATGGCCACCCCTCCACCCTAACACAACCGAGTTTGCCAATGCTATAATCTTTAGTGAAAATACCGAGATGTTTGAGTACAAACATTACCAGACAAACACAAGGAGCTGTGCATCTGTGTGTCAAATGGCTTTCTACACTATGTGAGAGGGCACTAGGTAGTGCGTTCAGGTCCGTGCTTACATCCTATGTAGTGTGCAAACAAAGTGAATTGGCAGCCATTTTGGATTTGACCTAGAACGTGCCGGAATTTACTTGGATTACGGAAAGAAATAGAAGATTAATAGAGATAAGTAGTGATGAGATTTTTTTTTTTTTAGATCTGAAACATTACATTGTAGTTTAAAATGATGTTCCCACTTAAATCCACCAGGGAAAAAAAACTTTATTAAAAAGTAAGAAACTTAAGCAGTCACTTCCACCCTTCTGCTGAAGAATTTTATACAAAAACCATTAATCTGGATGTCTGTGTGACTGCATTTGACCAATCAGTCCCTATTTTTTAGAGACACCCATATGTCACAGCTCAACTCACATGGTACATGTGCAAAAATGGTAACCGAATTCATCACGAGTACGCGGTGGACATGGCGTCAGCGTGGAGGATTATGGGTAATTTGCTGAGCCAAGCCGCCTGATGGAAAAGCGTTATATTAGTGGAGTGATTAGGAGGAAATGGCACAAAGTTGTTTTTCCCACTTTATCTGGGCCTGGTCACCTCTGTGCAATATTCAGGAAATTCCTGGTGCATGTGAACAGTTAACTTGGATCTGCTCCACTGGCAGTTACTGGCAGTACACTCTTTATGCCTTAAAGAACACAGCCATTCAACAATTACTGTGTACACACACACTCCCTCACTCATGTTCTTGCTCTCTCTCTCATAGTTTCTCTGAGTTGAGCATTATTGACTTGACTGTTTAAATATTCAACACTGTCAAAGCTCTCAAATTAGATGAGTCAACAACAATAGTAACAAACACTCTCGCTTGTACACATGTAGAAAGGTGTGGTCAGACTGTTTCTGTGTCATGTCTTGTGCAATCCATGTATGAGAAATGAAGAGGAAGTGCATTGAGTAAGATCAATTTAAACCCAGCCTCTGGAGTCCAAAGTGTGAAAGCAAGGAAGCAAAACGAGAAGGTGTGTGTACGTATGTACGTGTGTGCGCCGAGGAAAAGATCTACTAACATAACACTTGTACAAACATCAGAGGCTCGAGTGTTTTGACAGATTGAGACCTAGAAGAAAAGTGAAGTAGGGATTATAGTTTAGAAATTCTGCAAAAGAAAAACTATGAAGTTCTCAGATTAACAGAAATCTAAGTTAATAAATAAAAAGTCTGCTTTTGCACTCCCAGGGTCATGTCGCAGTCATGCATTGCGGTTTTCAAGTCCTGTTATTTTTAAAAACCAGTGCAATTTGTCCTAAGTGGCCCACCATTGTTGGTGGCTGAGCTCTGCGACTGATAAGAGCAGGGTGTGAGTGAAGCATGACGGGCAGGCCTGCTCCCCCCTGCCATGACCTCAACCTCCTGCCTGAGCCGCCTCCGGGTGCCAGAGACACCGGGCCCCTCTCTAATCCCAGTCGCTTTCAGTCAGCTCGACTGGTTGGAGTGACAAAAATTCAGGCCAGTGATGACGGATCAAAAATAGAGTTAGAAAACATGGCTTACATGCCAGGACAATAGGACACGTCTGTTTGGATGCCCTTGAAATTCAGAGTTGATTGTTAGGTGATCGACATGAGAACACGCATATTTAAAAACATGATGTGGAATAGTAAGACTTCTAGACTCTACTCTTTAATCCCAGCCTATGTCTGAGTCCTAAACCCGGACTAAAATTACTTTTTTTTTTTTTTTTTTTAAAACACTTTTCATTTTGCTGCTGTGCATGCTGACGTATTGCTCTGTGCCGTAAGCAGTGTGCTGCAGTGTGCTTCGGCTTCGCAGTCTGTTTGGGTTCATCTGCAGTGGCGGATTCAGTTTCATGTTATGCAGCCCGGTGGTAAACTGGTGCCTGCGTTCATGGCCTCAGCTTGAACCAACAGTGACACCTACTTGATTCCTCGCCGCGTGCTGCTGACTTTGCTCGCCCCCTGGTGGCACCAGGCCTGCATTGTCTTCTCATAGCCTGCTTTTAATTTTCTCATAAATGACCACATCCTATTTAAAGAAGTTCATTCTTGCATGAATAGCCAACAGCTCCTTTCAATTTCCAGAGATTTCTTTTGTGCTTCTTCTTCCTTCACTTCGGCAGCAGCAACCAGAAGAAAGCCCAGTGTTTTAAATCAAAAATGGTCAGCTTGTTGTCAGATAAACGTGTCCTTTCTTTCTTTGTTGACGCATGTGTCTTCCACATTACTCCCAGTCATTTTCTGCGCCAACATTTTCTATGTTTCAACTTGTACTGTTAAGGCGGTATTCAACGGTAGTTAATTAATTTGGGGTTAAGTGTGAATGCAAGTATGATAGCTGAATAGTTTTAATTAAAGGTAAGATACTGTTTAAGCTGTAGTAAGGATGCAACAACATCTCTGGTTCACTTTTGTTTTTATTTTTTCTCTGCAGCTCTGAAGTGTAACTGTACTAACTGTGAAAAAAGTGGCTATGAGTGTGAGACAGATGGGGCCTGTATGGCCTCCACCTCCTACATTAAAGGCCAGGAGCAGCATGTGCGCATCTGTATTCCACGTGAGAGTCTAATCCCACCTGGTCAACCCATCTACTGCCTGAGTGCTGAGGGAGTGCTCAACACACACTGCTGCTACACAGACTACTGTAACAGTGTCGACCTGCAAGTCCCTAATGGTGAGCAGCCCAGAAAACCTTGCTGTTACTTGATTAAATGGTTGCTGTTTGTTTCTCACTTTGATCCAGTTTTTTTTACCTGCTGCATTCTCTTTTTAATGGCTATAGTGGGTAACCAAGTTTTCTTTCTCTCTTGCAGGGGTTCCTGAGAGCTGGCCAGGCACAGCTGGTAGCTGGGGTCCAGTGGAGTTAGTAGCAGTCATAGCAGGACCAGTCTTTGTTTTCTGCCTGTTGCTGATTGTCGGCGTCTTCCTGTTCCAGCACCACCAAAGGAACTACAACCACCGGCAGAGGCTAGATGTAGAAGATCCCTCATGCGACCACCTTTACCTAGCCAAAGACAAAACCCTGCAGGACCTCATATTTGACTTGTCCACCTCTGGCTCTGGATCTGGTCAGTCCCACCTCATTTAACCCTTCACAATTCCAGTGTGTTTGTTCCAGGACTTGCGTGACTTCTGTTTTGCTGCACATCCTGCAGGTCTACCTCTGTTTGTGCAGAGGACGGTGGCGAGGACCATCGTGCTGCAGGAAATTATAGGCAAGGGTCGCTTCGGGGAGGTGTGGAGGGGGAAGTGGAGAGGAGGAGATGTGGCTGTGAAGATCTTCTCTTCCAGAGAGGAGCGCTCCTGGTTCCGCGAGGCTGAGATCTACCAGACTATCATGCTCCGGCACGAGAACATCTTGGGCTTCATCGCAGCAGACAACAAAGGTAAGTAATTGTATGCTATCTCCAGGTTTAAATCATGCCAAAAAAGATTATTCCTAGTTTGTTCTGATTTTTCTTTTTACCCTTTGTAGACAATGGCACGTGGACTCAGCTGTGGCTGGTCTCAGACTATCATGAACATGGCTCTCTGTTTGACTACTTGAACCACTACTCGGTCACCATCGAAGGCATGATCAAGTTGGCTCTGTCAGCCGCTAGTGGTCTTGCACACCTGCATATGGAGATCCTTGGCACGCAGGGTAAGTATGGATCCTTAACCATGCACCTTTTTGTAGTTCATTAATATCATTTTGCATTATATGTGCTAATATGGTTTTGGTTCTTGTTTAAACAACACTGCCATTGTATTTATATTTGTTTAAATGGCTTGTCCTGTAGGAAAGCCTGGAATTGCACACAGAGACCTCAAATCAAAAAACATCCTGGTAAAAAAGAATGGCACCTGCGCTATAGCAGACTTGGGCCTGGCTGTACGCCATGAGTCCGTCACTGACACTATTGACATCGCCCCTAATCAGAGGGTGGGCACCAAGAGGTACTTCTTCAGTGCTGGATAACATGCACATCTAATGGTGAAAATGTTTGCTAGGACACATTTTAAATGGTTTGAATAAACACAACAAACCTGCACTGTTTTACAGATATATGGCCCCCGAGGTGCTGGATGAAACGATCAACATGAAGCATTTTGATTCATTTAAGTGTGCTGATATCTATGCATTAGGACTGGTGTACTGGGAGATAGCAAGACGATGTAATGCTGGAGGTAAGATCTTGTAGTTGTTATAGGCCCATAGGTCATACTTAATTCTAAGAATTACCTGTGGGCCTATATTTTGTTTTGACAGTTGTGAACAGTATAAGCTTAGGTGTGTCTCAGCTATCTGCTGTTCAGACATTGAACTAAAGTGCTTTTGTTTGTTGTGGTTATTGCTGTTGCTCAGTATCCAGTCTAGCAGAGATCTGTCTTAAAACTTATGTTCTGTTTAAAATTAAAATGGGTGGATTCCAGATGTTTCATGACTAGCATAGTTTGTGGCAATCAGCCTAATTATATTTGTTATATATTTGGTTGTTTATACTATTAGATATTTGTTTGCCCATTTCTGATTTGTATAAGATTATTAAGAAGATTATTATAAGATGTAATAAGAAGCTTTTTTTAATTCTCATATTGCCAGTTTTGCGAGTTCCAAGCATAGTTTAGTCATCACTGACTGTAAATCATATTGTTTAAGAAAAGCTAGCCATGACTAGTTTTTACCATTGCTTCATTCCAACAGGCATCCACGAGGAGTACCAGCTACCGTACTACGACCTGGTGCCCTCTGACCCTTCCATAGAGGAGATGAGGAAGGTTGTGTGTGACCAGAGACTGCGGCCCAATGTGCCCAACTGGTGGCAGAGCTACGAGGTATAAACACTGTTTAGCACACCATCATTCTAAAAATAATTTAAGCTTTTGTTTTTTTAGTTCTGATTATTATAATGACATTGCTTGTTTCTGAAGGCCTTGAGGGTGATGGGGAAGATAATGCGCGAGTGCTGGTATGCTAACGGAGCAGCCAGACTCACGGCTCTGCGTATTAAGAAGACTCTCTCGCAACTCAGTGTGCAGGAGGATGTTAAGATGTGATGCACACACGGGATGCTGCTTCCCCCAGAGACGCACACTCGGAGTGACCTGCCAGTTTCAGACACAGTTTTATAAAGTTGTGACAGGGACTACCTCACCTTTTTAGCCAAAACTACTGAGCTTAAGGCTACTCCAGCTGTTCTTCAATCCCTTCGTGGGCTCCCAGTCCAGTCTGTATGTCCATCTCCATCATGTCGACGCTACACACCTCCATTGCATGGACTGTTTGGTTTTTTTTTTTTTTTTTTTTCCTCTCCCCCTAAGGCAGGATTAATTCATTAACTGTGATGGGACTTTTTTTTTTATTTTTTTTATTTTTTTTATTTTTTATTAAATGGCCTTGCCCTTGAAAATGGACTATTGTGTACTAAAGAGCATGGTTGTATATGTGTTCTTATTTTGCGTGTCTCGTTTAGCCCATACAGTATGTTGTACTCTGAATCATAGACTTTTCTCCACTGTGGTGGCGGGATTGTGTTTCCTGATTTTTATCTGCCTTTAGCATAGAAAAAGCATAAAGAAAAGGAGCAGTGAGACTATGAAATTCACAGCAGGGCCGGGTTGCAGTGTAGTTCTTCGCTGTCCCGCTATTAAAGGAAATTAGTTGTGTTTGGGGAGTTAAATGTAAATTTCTGGTTGCTGAGAAACTGCTCATGTGAATCGAGACTCATTTATGTAACTAATTAATATTGTGACCTAGACTTAGTTACTGTACAAAAAGGCATGTTTCTTATAAGCGTTCAGATTTATGTGCGGTTAACTGTTTAGGGAGCTTTTTTTTCCCCTTTATCCCCAATTTATTTATTTATTTTTTTATATATATGTAATGTAGCTGTTCAGGACACTGTGAGATTAGTGCTCATTCAGGTTATGGCCATTAATGATACTAATATGATATATATAATGCTGTGCAAACATCAAATTCATGGCAAGAAATGTAGCATAATTATCTTTTCTTTTTTTTTTTTAATGCATTTTTTTTCCCCTTACATTTTTGAGCATGCTCTATACCCAACTGGTGTTCTATGAACTGCACTATTGCTCCTTTGGGGAAGTGGCAGAAGGTGGCCATTCGTGCCACTTTAAGAAGCATCCTGTAAATGGTTCCTATAAATGTAAAAAAAAAAATGCCTCAATCTATCTGCTTATTTATAATGTAACAACATTTATAATCTACAACTTTCTATGATATGTTTTCATCATGTATTTTATAGTTTTTAATTCAAGCCAATGGAAAGGTACTACTGACTGCTCTGTTCCTTGCATGAATGAAAATCTCTAAGCTTGTAAGTTTCGTAGTTATCTGTTTATGATCCGAGTAACTTCATATGCCAGTGTCTGACACACAGGTCTATATCTAAATGCAGGAATCTAAATTTGGTCCCAGTGTGATTTGTAGAATTTAAAAAAAAAAAAAAAAAAAAAGTCTGAACAGAAATGCAATGTACGCTTTAGACTGCGTGTGTGTACGTGTGCGCGTCTTTTGCTTTGGCTGTTTTGAAGAGGCCATAATACAGGGTCTGTTGAATGAGCACAGTGGATGAATGCACACAGTTACATAATCACGATAGTCTGGACGCATAGTGCTTTTGAGTATAGATTAACACAAGGGTGTCAATAGCATCAAGTTAAAATGAACTTGTCCAGGAATCTTGCTTAAAGTCTTAAACAGAGTGCTTGGAAGAAAAAAAAAAGTTAACACTTGTATATTACAACACTAACATTGTAACACAAGAAGGTTAGGTTACTAATTACGCAACCTTTCTTCTTTACACCAAACTCAATCTGGTAGCCATTTTACCAAAACGACAACAGTACTGTAAAGAAAAGAAAACTGTAAAGAATAATGTTGCCAGTAAGTGTTAACTTTTTTTAATCACTCAAAAAGGTGGATTGTTATATTTTAACTACCATTCTCTGGGTCGAGCACTGGAATTTTTGTTTTGACTAATGTAAGGAAAAATGGACTTGTCACCACCTCTTTTTATTTATAACTCTTGTGTTTTGCAGCTGGAATTCGCTTGTGATTGTGAGACATACTGCATACTCTTCCATAGCAAATACGTATGACACTACGAGGGATTTTACAGCAGATGTTAGTCAGGCCACTCACTGGAAGAATCATGCTGGTGTGTAGACTAACTGCCCGTTTTGGTTTATCGCAAAGACTGGATGCTGTAATTTAAACCATATGTTAAACCCATGCTAAATGCAAATTCTTTTGGGGATTCATTGAAATTGTACATAAATAATACATTTTGTTTTCTTATTTGCATGTCTGTGTTTCTTTAGTTAAGACATAAGAGGTATATAATGTTTCGACTGGCACTTTTTTTCATTTGACTGAAAGTTCGCAATGAGGAATGGTGTTTTTTTTGTTTTTTTTCCCCACATTACATGATTATAAACAGAGACTGCAAAATGGAAGGGATCTAATTGAGTTGGGGAAAAATGAAGGACTGATTGGCAGCATTTTAGGGGGGCTGAAATGTATAATAGAGGGCCTAAAGTCCCCAACCCATAACCAACCATAATACTTTTTGTATATTAATATGTCTTTTAACAATAGACTTTGTCACAAATCAGCTTTACAGAAATGTAGATGTAGATTTAGATGCCTTATGAGCAAACCAGAGACAACAGTCAAAAGGGAAAAACTCCCTGAGAAAAAATCTTGAGAGGAACCAGACTCAAAACATCAAAACAAATCCTGTCCTCTTTTGGGTAACAACTGATAGTGCACTTAAATTATTATACTTCTACAACTGTATACTAGAAAATCAAACAGTACTAAGTGTGTTGACATAACTGTGAATAAGAGTCCTGGGACGATTCATGTCTTTATGATTACATGAAGCAATGATGAATCTTGGACATAAACTGTTTTTGGGCAGTGTGAGGGTAAGTTCTATGAAAACCTTAAGTGTGCATCAATTAGAGAAACAGTGCATTAAATTTGTAATTGCAAACGTTGCAATGGATCACTGGTCCACTGCTAATAGCCCTTTCTACTGCTAGCTTAACCCTGATACACTTTTTAACACATCTTTGCAATGAACAGTGCATATTGTTATGTTTTCATTTCATTTCATTCAACCCTTTTATAAATCTTCAGGGTGTTTTTAGAATGACATTGCATACTTTTGGTACAAATTTAGCTCATGCTTCTATCCAAGTGACTGGAAATCAATCCTACCCATCTTGAATAGTATCATTCTCCTGGATTATTTTTTTTTTTAACTGAATAAAAAGACTCCAGAGTCTAAAATTTTAACAAGTAGACTTCCCACAACCCCAAAAAATCAAGATGAGACCTTAGATGCTTTTTGGGCTGTTCAATTATCCATAATTGTATGTTATGTACTTTATATATATTAACTCCTGCTCATGTTCATAGTGGCATGCGCAGGCAACTCCAGACCTATATCTTGCTAATGCAAAATGTAGTTAAACTAAATTCAGCAGCACCCAACACTGGTAACTGCTCCTGAACAGAAGCGGCAACAAACCAGGATGAAAAAGGCTGTATTTAAAATGCATTTTATTTTTCTTTACAAGAAATAAAGCAAAGACAAAGAAAACAGAAGAGGGAAGGGTAAGGGACAGCTGTATATAAAGTGATGCAACCTCTGTCATCATCAAAAAAATATGTACAATTCAAAATTATATCCATACAAAACATGCCACATACAATAAAAATGTTTATCTTCCTCAAAGTAGCTCTGCTGTACAGATGCAGCATCTTTTTTTAAAAAGTAGGCTGGGCTTAAAAAAAAACAGCAATGTATTTTTTAATTAAATTAAATGATATACAGGGAGGCCTTAAATTAATATATAACAAACTGGAAGGCTGGGGTTCTACTAAAATCCAGTGAGCGTCTGCGAGATTTAAAATGACAAAATACACACGACAAATAAGGTTCACCAAGTCTGCTATTACACTTCAGAAGAAGCATGAGCACAACTCATGTGAACTTCTGTCTTTGAGAAGTTAATTAATTTGGGAATTAAAATGGGATTAATCACTGAATATGGAAATCAAACCATACAAGGCCTATACTGCCATTTCACAAGTTATATAAACACATTCACTTCTACAGGGAGGGAAAATATGACACTCATAATTTCTTAAACAGTATCATGTCAGGAACCTTTTCATTAAAAAAAAAAAAAAAAAAAGAAAAGAAAAGAAAAGAAAAGAAAAACCCACTGGTAACCAATTATCAATTCAAGGACCAGTTTCAGTATTTCACAAGCAGTAGCATAAATAATATTAAAAGAAGAAATCTATGTGAACAATATTACATAAATACACGTACGCTACGCACCATTCTACCAATCATCTTCCAAACATGATCGATTTGCATGATGAAGTATCAGGATTAATATCAAACATGAATTCTGTCTCAGATTTCTCATTCACCTCAAACACTCATCCAGATCATTGGTGAACACATGATAACCATCACTATTTTGTATATGTCTGTATACGGTCTTATAGCAAAAAATGCTAATAGAAAAACAGTTAAATGCAAAAAAACACTCTGAGTCATATACATATCAAGATATTACTTCGTTTTTCCATTTTACATATATTTATAGATATATACACATTTAATCTTTCTGATAAAATGATATCCAGTGGTTTCTCTTATTCCATCAATTTTATTTCTCTAGAATTTTAATTTTATTAATTAAAAAGGGGTAGGATAAACAGCTTTTGCCCCCCAATATATACAGTTTGTACAAGTTGCATTACTTTTTAATATGAGGTCATACATCTGGGGAGGAAGTAACAAAGTTATATGCAGTTTGTGGAGACTTTGTTCAGCTCCCTTCTCTGAAGATTAACTATTTTTTGTAACTGTTTTTTAAATTACTTTAATATGAATGAAAAACAAATGCCCTTTTAAAGTCTTTCTCAGCCTTCACTTCAGCCTCAAGAAGACAGTGCCAACAGTTCTCACACCACATTACAGGTTAGTATACAGCCTGCCCATGCTCAGGCAGAGAAAGGCTCACTACAGTAAGTTTACAACAGTCCACTAAGTATTACAAAGAGAATGAGATATATGAAGAGTTGCTTGGAGTGATAAGATGGAAATCTATAAAACAAGGGGTATTTAGAATTAAAATGGAGAACATTGCAAACAAAATAGTAGTCTTGCATCATAAGTTACAATTTGTTAGTCAAGAGCCTCAAGCATCAATCTTTGTCAGTTGAGGGTTGTTGAATTGAACATAATCATCTGTAAAGGAAAAGAAAAAAAAACAAACAAACAAAAAAAAAAAAAAAAAAACAACTCAAACAGCACCCTGCTTCACTTGAAGGTCATTCTGTTACTCACTCTGTCCAGGTAAGAGTGGATTTGGTTGTGCGCATAAATAAAAGAAAGAAAAAGAAAAAAAAGCATGATTTCTAGATGCAATTAGGCAGACAGGAAGGAAAATGGCTACATGAGAACTACAGTCATTTAGACTAGGTGGCCTCAGACTTAGACACCCATTTGGTTTTGATTGCTCTGAATAATGCATGATCGTGCTGAAAGACTGTCGTAGAGGCTCTGTCGTTGTGTATTGTGATAAGTTGCAATGGCTCACTACTGTAAATAATAAGCAACACAGAGAGGAGCAAACCAGCTGCTTAAGTTTCCCTGCTTAACCAAGAAAGGCAACTGCCATGAAAACATTCCTCCCTTCCCCTTTCCACAGTAGCACTTAACAGTTTAATACAAAGCAGTCACTTCCCACAAACTCAATGAGGTAGACTGGGTCAACCAAACCCACCTTTAAACTCAAGATAATAAAACATCTGGTGCCTTTTTGAGCCACAGGTCAAATAGTATTTAAACTTTATATTATCGTACATCTTGTTCACAATAGGTAAATAGTTCTGATCTGAGCCACTCCAGGATTGTCTTGCCAATATCCATTTTGTCAATCTTCATTGCTGACTTGATGGGAGAGTGTTGTTCTGGGGTGACAAGGTGGTAGGAAAACAAAAAAAACAAAAAAACAAAAAAAACAAACAAACAAAAAAAAAAGATAGGTCCAAAGATAAAGAATTAGTTCATTTTGAGTACTTGAATGGCTTTAATCAAACTTTCTTCACTGAGTTCTACCCTAAGTGTATTGATAAGATACAGAATCAGACATTTTGGTAGATGTAGAGAGGATTGATTCCAGCCAGCTTATTGGAGAAGAACAGTAGAGGAAGTAGGAAGGAGGTGCTTTTGGCAGAGGCAAGTTTCAACAAGAAGATTCAAGCAAACAGTTGAGCTCATCAGAAAATGAGTTGTAGCTTTAAATTTTACTCTCTTCAAAGCTTTGGCTCCTGATGTGAATAACAAAAGTCTTTTCTTTCAGCTGATGGAGAGTAAAAGTTTGCCCTCCTCTTGTTTCAGAACAGCTTATGATCTGGGTAGTAATGTTAAAACGAGGCTTTGGCGCAGAAGTGTTCTGGCACCAGGGAGCAAAGGCATGTCTTGCACGTTCTCTCTCCCCGTTAGTTCATCCACTTTCGGCAATTCCAGGCTCCGCAATGGCAAGGGATCTTGTGTTGATCGTCCTCAAAGTCAAACTGATAGTCATATGTCAGCTAATGTTCCAACAGGGAGAGAAAGAAGAAGAAGGAGAAAAAAAAAAAAGAAAGAAAGAGAGAGAGAGAGAAAAAAAAAAAGATTTATTCAGAGATCAATGTGCAACATTATGCGTGTTACAGAAATTCATATAAAAGAATTACTTGAGTCTACCACTCGTGATTCTTACCTCCTCACCCTTGGGGATTCTACGACTGGAAATGATGATGATCTTGTCCTCTTTGTCAAACGTCACAACCTCCGCAACACAGTTAGGTGCACAGGAATGATTCACATAGCTGGAACAGCGCATATACACACCAAGTGAAGTACAATACAAAACTCAATACTGCAAAATAGGCATTGTGAGTGTCTCACAAAACAGGAACTGTGAGTGCCTTACCGAGCAGGGCCGCCAGTGAGGGTGGCATCTATTACATGCTCATTATTAATGCGGAACATGTAGATCCCACGATTCTGATTCGGTAGAATAATACAGATGTCAGGTAACGCAAATATTTGGGAAAAAAATCCAGTCATGTTAACTCAGCTATGTTGTTTAAAACAAACCTGCTCTTCATAGATTTTTTCCCGTCGATTTGCCACCTCGTTACGAATGATGGTACCGATGTACTCGATGACCATAGTGTGTTTTTCCAAGTCTTTAGCTGCATACAAGCCCAGTCCCTGGATACGGGAGCGAGCCAGGTACACATTGTTCTTCCATTCTGTCTTCAACCGCCTGTACTGTGAGGACTTGGAGTGAACAAACTGCTTGCTGTAGGGTGTGTTGATTTCCCCTGTAAACGTGCTCTGGTAGGCTTTGGACATACTTGTGCTATTCAGTGTATGGGGCCTACAGTACAGGAAAAATTGCATCAGATCACAGGTACATGCAGGAGGAAATCCTGCCTCTCAAATAAAAAGGCAAAACTATATACAGAATAGTCAACATTAATGACTGCTCATACTATAACCTTACCGTTTGCAGTGTGTGAGAATCTTGGGCTCAGAGCGTGCACAACCAGTAGGATTGATCATAAGAGGAAGTTCCATGAGTGGATGGCGGCCATATCTGAATGTGTAGTTCTGACAGTTCTCCACTCCTGGAAGCTGCAGGGTAAAAGACTTGTTAAATTTTCTGTGGGAAAATGAATTACTATTATAATTATCATCGGTAATCTGCAGTCAGACAGCGTTGGAAATCGTGCCATACCGACTCAGTTATGCGCAACACTGCATGGACAGTAAGTCCATACATTTCCTCCCCCTTTACATGATCAGTAAAGAGCTTCAGCATGGCTGCATCTTCACGCAACTTGGCAACTTTCTGCACAATGTTGTTCCATATGCCTAATATTTAAAAAAAGAACATGAGAATGTGAACACAGATGAAGATTCCAACTCACTCCAAAACATCTGCAATAATATACTCTTACTTAGCAAACACCTTAAAGCTATTTACCATCTGGACTACTGTCCCGGAAGTGTAGATCTTCCTGACCATGCTCCAGAATGCGCACTTCAAACAAGGGTTGGCCATCTTGTTCACTGATGCGACACCGATAGCGACAACGTCGGTTTGGCACACGGGTGCTCCAGTAGATGCGTGTGGCCTCATAACCTGCAGGGTAGATAGCAGTAGGCGAGTGGAAAGCAGCCATCTGAGAGGGCAGGAGCTGACCCACAGCGTGGAAGATGAGCCCACCAACTCGGAAGAGGTGTATGCGGTCACCACGCTGTAGGATGCTGGCAATCTGCTTTACTTCATCTCGCTCGATGTAGACTCTTCGGAAGACGGCAAAGCTGGTGAGCTCCTCCTCACTGGGGCCTTTGAGCTTGTGCTGGGTGCACAGCATGGTTTTGTCCTTGAAAAACATACAGCGTGCTCGGATGGCACAGGCAAAATGGTAGACGTTAGGGCAGCGGAGACGGTTACAGCTGTTGGTGGCACCAGTCTTCTGGCAGCATGCGCAGCGTGTGCGAAGTCCACGCCGAAGGGCCACTTCTACATTGATGAGTGCACCACCCTGTGTCTCATAGACCTCAGTAGACCACAGGGCACAGTTGAGATGCACCCACAGATCTACATCAATGTTAAGAAGACGAGCTGGACCGTCAGTAGCTCCATCGCCTTCTTCATGGCAAAAGCAGCACTTGCGCTTATCGCGTGGCAGCTTGTCTGGTCTGAGTGTGATACGCAGGCGCTCCATGAGTTCTGACACCTCTCGACTGTTCTCCTTCTTGGAGCTGCCCTTACGAATGGTGATGACCAAATGAAGGCGCTTCCAGCGCACACCTTTCCACTTCTTGATTTTGGGACGTACCTCTTCGTCCTCTGAGAAAGGCCTGCGCTGTTTAATGGGTTTAGGGGAGCTCTCCATAATTAGAGACTCCTGAGATGCTGCGGCAGAGGCTGAAACAGATGCTGCCTCCTCAGATGGCGCATCCGGATCGGCTAATATGGCCTCCTCAGGCTCAGTCTTAACATGGGAACTCTGATCTGTTGTCAAAGGTTCACTTGGTGGCTCTGTTTTAATGGGAGCACTGGGGCTAGAAGAGGAGGGTGACTTGAGCTGAGCAGGAGGCTCTGGTTCAGGTTCTTGTTGAGCATGAGGGTCAGACTGAGTGACAGGTTCAGGTTCAGGTTCAGCACAGACAGATGGTGGTGGTGGAGGTGAAGGCGGTGGAGACACCTCAACAGGAATAATGGGAAGATGGCGCACATCGAGGTCTGACACGTTGGTCATGTAACAGTGCTGAGCTGGTCGATCCTCTTGCGTGGTGTATTCCTGGGGAAAGAAAAAGATAAGGCATTTATTTTTTGGGACTTTATTACCAAATTTTAAAAAAATAATAATATGATTCTCATATCACTTGAACTGAATGAACCAGACAGCCAACCTGTTTGATCAGAGACAAAATGTCGACTTGCTTCTTTAGAGTACAGCCTGGCAAGGTGACATCAAACTGCTTAAGCCATTCTGCATCTTGGTTTGCAGACGGATCAGTCTTTACATATAGGGGACCTAAAGTAATACAAATCATAAGGGAAATTAAAAAATGTTAAGGAGCATGTCTGGAGTTTACCTATTATACTATAGTCCAAGTTTCCAAAATGAGGTCAATCAAGAACAGTCACAGGCATTACAATTTCAGGCATACGATCAAGAAGCATGAATGAAATCATTGTTTGACAATTTAACTGCCTAGTGCTAGAATAAAAGAAAAAAAAGAAAAAAAAAATATATGAAAAAGTAATAATTTGATAGGCATCAGTTACCTGGATTGGAGGGGTCAGGTGTTTTCCCAGGGCCAACACCACCTGCTCTACCAGGACTCCGGGGGAAAGCTACTTCATAGGACCCTGGCATACGCATGTGCAGTAGTTGGGCAACTGCCACCATCACAGAGTTCAGATTCTGATGAGAGAACAAATGTTCCAGGGTCAAAAACATGATGATAAACTTCCTGGTAAGCAGATTTAAGCAGCTTCAAATGTAAATACCTTGGCTGCAGCTGCTGAGAGGGTGAATGTAACAGACACTTCATTACTCTTTGCCTTGTCCCAGGACCCAGATGAGGAACCAGCCTTTCCCTCTACTGCCTCAAATGGTTTAGTTTCTGCAAAACCTGGACATTAGGGTGAAAAGAATAGATGCTTTTACTGGACAGTAGACAAGATTTAAATATAGCAACTAGAGGAACACCGTCATAAAGCATACTAGGGATAGCAGAGCGTGGAATCATGGGAATGACAGGAGAAATGGCTCTATTTTCCTCCTCTTCTTTAAGCTCCAATAGATAAGGGAAGCGTGAGGTGTCATCCCCCAACTGGCTCTCAGGTGATGATGCAGGAACAATGGTGTCTGGAACGTCACTGTCATCATCACTGTCCATCCTGAAAGTAATGAATCCATGAGTATACCATCATATGTATATATCCTAAATTAGTACACAATGAGGTGAATAATCTTTCTGAATTCTTCTGCATACCTCACATCTTCGTTCTGATTATGTGGAGGAGTGGGAAGCGCAGCTAGTATGTCTACACTCTTCACCTCTTCAGGAACAGAGTCTAAATGGTACAGAAAAGGTACTTTCATTGTACAGTTTGGTTCATGTCAAAATAAGCTAGAGCATTTTAACCTGATGTTGGCATGAATTATCACTACAATGACCTGTGGTGTCCTCTGAAGTCTCTCTCTCTTTCTGGCTTTCTGCTAGTTCCTCTACTGCAGTCACTCCATTCAAAAGCTTGTGTTGAACTGAAGGAGGTGGAGTTGGGGGAAGTGACGAAGGTGGTGTTGGCGGATTGCTGAGGTTATTCTAATTGGAGAGGAGAGTAAAATGAGCCAATAATAAACTCAACATGTAAATTATCTTACAATCCACTAGACACCCACAGACCCTTATACAATAGTGGTTGTCATATTCAGAGATTCACAGTAGCAAGAAATTAGCTTGTACCTTAGTAAGGAGCTGGGAATAGTAGTCTGGAATATTGTCTATTACTGCATTTCCAAAAGAGCCCTTCAACTGTGTTTTGCCATTAGCTGGACTGCTGCCAAAAGGAGCAAACAAATCCAGGCTAGCAGTAATGGAGGGCTCCATCAAAGGAAGAAGAGACAGCCCCTGAATTGATTCGAGGAGGAAAAGTTGATTACTGAATATTGCTCAAACCTGGGATAATAAAGTGCTGCATAACAATTACTGCTGCACAATATATTGTACATTAATCATTGGTGCAATATTGGATTTGCAGTGCCAAAACCTGCACTACTCAAGTGATCACAATCAGTGGTGCAGACAATTTTCTGAATGTGCGCTGATAAAGGATTCCTTTAAAGTCAGTCAGTGTATACATATGTATGTAACTAAATACATACAAACAAAAGCATGTCTTTACAAAGCAATATAACCACAATATGATATTTTTGTCTATATTGTGCAGCCCTAATAACATTCTTTCTCTTGCTTTCACAGTCCTTACTTGTTTAAGCTGCTTCATTATTGCTTCTGTTTTTCCAACCTCATCTTTTTTGTTCTTTTTTCGAGCATTTGCTCCCCGCTCTCCAGCCTTTGTAGTCCGCTTGGCTTTTGTTACAGGCGGTCTTTTAGTGATTGACTGGAGATCCTAATAAAATGGTAGATGAAAAGAGCTGAAATTAATTGTTTATTCAAGAATAAATTCTACCACCTTACATTACTGAAAAATTATTTGCACGTTTTACCTCCATGTTGCGCGGTGTCTCCTGAAGCTTTTGCTCCAACATTGCAAGCTTACTGTTAATATGCCCATTTATTTCATTGTGGATACCATCAGATGTCCTCTGTGATGGCAACTGAAGACTCTTGGTTCGAAGGAGCTTCTGCAGAAGTTGTTGGCCCGTCTCTGTTCTGGGAAATTGGCCCATAGTGTCACCTGGCAGATTTCCAGGGCCTGAGATATTACTGGTAATAAGTGAGTCACCAGTGATTTCTCGCTTAATAGTTGCAGAAGAAGCCTCTCCACTTTCTCCTGAGTCACAATTAATCTCTCGAGGTTCCTGTTTTATATTTTGCAGTGCGATCTTGCACAGATCCCTTTCATTAGACACTTCACCTTCAACCAAAGCTGCTGAAACTGATGGCTGTGGCAGGTTTGACGCTGACTTAGGAGATGGGCCATTAAGTGGAAAGGCAGTTGTTGGCTTTTGGGCACCTGGACCCTGAGGCTCAGACTTGAGGCCTGATACTTCTTGTGGGGCCTTAGCTATAGGTGATCTTAATGGTGAGGCTGTTGTCGCTCCAATGTTACTAAACGGACTATTTTTTCCAGCACCACAGTCTGATCTAGATGCAGGTGATGGGTGGTTAGAGACAGAAGTAGTACCAAAATCGTGTTTATTAAAAGATGCTGGACTTGAGCCAGCTTCTTGAACAGTAGAGCCAGCAGGAGAGCCAACATGAGAAGGAGAGGCCTGAAAGGGGCTAAGTGCTCTCATGCCAAGACACTGTCCTTGGCCTGGTGGAGTCTGGCGGATGCCCAGGATTGGTCTTTGCTGACCAGAATGGGGACTGCCAGGTGATCCCTGACCCATAAGTTGACGAGGAGACATTGGTCTAGCCATGTGACCTAGAGGTGTTGGGCGAACCTGGCCGATCATTGTTCGTGCCAAAGGTACCTGGCCTCTCATCATTTGATGCTGCTGCTGCTGCATCATCTGCTGCTGCTGCTGTTGGGTGGTTGTGTTGTATTGAGGTGAGACTCCTTGTGAGGTTTGTTGAGGGTGCAACGATCCTGCATTCTGAAACTGTGGAGCCATAAGAGAGGACTGGCCTATTACTCCTTGCTGCTGTGAAGATCCACCTGGACCTTGCTTAGCAGCAAACGCATAGGGGTGTTGCTGCTGCTGTGCCTCAAGTCCTGGCATTCTTGGACCAACAGGTTGTGGGCCTTGAGGTCGAATTTGGCCCTGTGACTGTCCCTGCAATCTCAGCATCTGACCCTGCTGTTGAGCATGCCGCTGAGCAATTATTGCCTGAATTTGCTGTAACTGCTGGTTAGGAGGTAGGTGACATAACTGAGGGTTCTGTGCAATTAAGGCTTGAATGTTAATAGGAGCTCGTATTTGCCCAGGAGGTGCCCCTGACCTCTGAGGCATCATTGTTTGTTGACTTCTATTTAGCTGTTGTTGGGATAATACATCTTGTTGCTGATTTGGATTACCTGTTATTACAGCCTGATTCTGGCTACTCTGCTGTGCTAGCATGCCCTGAATTTGTTCAACATTTTGACCTCCCTGTTGTAGTTGCTGAGCAACATAGCACATCTTCTGACCTTCCTGTTTCACTTGTTCTGTATTAAGAGAGTTTTGCCGTTGTAAAGCAAGTTGCATCTGTTCTTGAGGTTGTAACCCAGTCTGCTTGTTGTTTATATAGCTATGCTGTTGTGCTGATCCAGTATTTTGTCCTGGTTGCTGCTGTGTCGCTTGTTGTTGTGGAACCATATAAGCAACGGTTGCTGGCTGCTGACCAACTGCCCCCTGGATTGGAGTTGAGGATCCAGCTTGCTGGGGTGGGGGTTTAGGGCTAAGGATTCCACCATCTTTAGGCATAGGGTTTTGAACTTCTTGAGAGAGGCCTGGAACTCCCTGCTGCAAATTATCAACATTCCCTTGAATGCCACTTGAAGGGGGTGTTCCCATTGTTCCTTGTTGTTCTGATGCACCCATTTGGGTCAGTTGTCTCTGCTGTGGTATTTGCTGCTGTTGGAGCTGTGCAAGATTCTTTGCTGTATTCTGCTGCTGTGAAAGAAGCATACGCTGTGCCATAACACTCTGCTGCTGAGCAGTAAGCTGGCCCTGTGGCCCTCTAAGCACATGCTGTGGTTCACTGGAAACTTGTTGGCCCATCAAACCCTGAGGTCTCTGCAGCTGCTGCACTGGTTGATTTCCAGCCATACCTTGTTGACCTGTCATGATATTTTGATTCAGAGTCATTGGCTGAGCCATGATATTTGATTGTGCCTGCCCAACTGCCTGGTTTCCCATCATGCCCTGAGGAACCTGCATAAGGCCTTGTTGATGTTGCTGGTTAGATATTAATCCCGGTTGTAAGTTTGGTTGCTGCTGCCCCATTAATGCATTGCTCATCAATGCTTGAGGTGTCTGACCACCTATAGGTCCAGCCTGCTGATTCATAACACCAGACTGTTGGCTTTGATGTGTCACAGGTTGCTGTCCCATCATAAACTGCTGTTGCAGTTTTTGAACCATCTGCATCCTTTGTTGCATCTGCCTTTCCTGAAGGAGTCCTTGTGTACCAGTCCCTTGTGGAAAAAATCCACCAGTCGGGCCAGGTGGCCCAGTGCCAAGTGCCCCAGGGTGTGGTGTTTGGCTTGCTGTAAATGAATGGACTTGTGGCATTCTAACTGGCATTCCCCCTTGAGGAATGCCTCCAGGTACTTGACCCATCATCGGCCCCCCTTGTTGACCCATTATCATCTGTCCTGGCATCTTAGAAATCATGTGGGGTCCCTGGTTTGAGGGACCAGGTGCTAGCATGGAGGAGCCTTGCTGATGTTGCTGCTGCTTACTTCTGTATTCAGCAATCAGATTGGTGTGCTCCTTCTGTTGCTTACGTACCTAGGAGAAAAGAAACTTTGTAATCTAGGAAACATACAACAGACATAATAGACAGCCTAATTGATGTATGAAAAAATGTTCACCTGATCCAACTGTTTCTGGATTTTACTTTGCTCTTCAGTGACCAGTTTCAGCTTTTCAGCATCTGCTTCTGCAAATTCACGTCCTGCTTTCTTAGCCGTACGTTGCTTAGCACAAAGTGCTTTGCGGGATTTGCGATGTGCTCCTATCTGTTCCTCCAGAAATTTTAGCTGCATCTGTAGCAGCTGCTGGGTGTGTACAAGCCACTCTTCATATTGGTGCTGTTCAGCATCATCTATTGTGCAAAGGGCATAGGTACATTGAAATTTATGCTATAACAAACACAGGAAAAAGAAGACCAAGGACATTCAGCACTGAAATATTTTAGGAACAGAATGCAGAACATACTGATGATGCCTTGGACAAACTGTGGAGGATTAGGTCGTGGCTGAGCCTTATCACTGCTGTCCCCTTCCTGAAATTAAGAGAAGTGTGATCATCAATGAAACTCAAACTTGTAACCAAGCAGAAAAAAGGACAATTCACTGACCTTAGATGATCCAGAACCAATGTGGGCCTGAGCATCTATGCTTCCTGGTGCTGAAGCCAACCTCTGGGCCAAAAGGGATACCTGTTGTCTAAAAAGGTAAAAGGGCATAAAAGTCAATCCCTGCTGTAGGAGGGCACAGCTACATATGATTTTAACCTCAATCAACAAAAATTACCTATTGATACCAGGAGGTACATTCAGAGGATCCTGAGTCAACACCCTCTTGATGCCTTTCAAAGCCACCATCTTTGCTTTGGCAATAGGGTCCATTATGTCATCAGTCATAAATTTATCCAGGTCTGAAAGAACAAGGTCATATAGTCGTGTGAACATGTATGGGGAACAGCATGTTACACAAAAGAACAGGAGATCCACAGACTATTACTCTACCTTTATCTGGGAAGAAGTTGGTAGGGACAGTTTGTGGTTTTGGATGGTGTTGAGGTGGTGCTGCTTGCTGCTGCTGTGGATCGAGAGCTGGGTGAATGCTGCTTGGCTGTCCAGCTCTTATCATGGCTTGTGGTTGCACCACTGCCACATGAGCAGGTGGAGGCATTGGCGCACTAACCATCCTCTGCTGCTGCGGGGCTAGCATGTGTGGAGGCCTTTGCACCATTCCAGGTTGGCTCACAAGACTCTGAGGCGGACGATGATGGGGTAGTAAGATCTGGCCTGGTCCCCCAGAAGGTTGTTGCTGATTCTGAATATTATGAAGATGACTACTCAACCCCCCTTGTAAAGCATTCAATTGCTGCTGCTGTTGCTGTTTCTGAAGCTCCTTCTTTTCATGCTCCAGTAGATCCTGAATCAGTAGAGGCAGTTCACTTGCCTCCAGTGAGCTTTCTACTTTGTCAAGATCAACTGCAGGTGAGTGCTGGTCACCACCATCTGGGAGACCAAGTGGATCTTCGGGAAGGTCTGGATGTGGTGTAGATGGAGGAAAAGTCATAGCATTAGCTTGGGTGGGAGGAGGAAATGGAACGCCACCTAAGCGGACAGTACTTAGTGAGGCAGATGAATTCTCTTGCTGAGTTGAGATCTTGGACGGTGTTCCACTAAGAAGCAAAGAGACAGCTTCACCCATCTCATCTTTAACCACAGCCTGTGCTGACTGTTGAGGACCAATCGAGCTTTTCTCTTCGAGTTTTACTGTAGTAAGTTCACTGGTATCTGAGGACTCTGCCTTGGGAGGAATAGAAACATTGGAGGCTGTGGAAGCCTCAGTCTTTAAAGGTAGCTGTGTGGAAGCTGTGAGTGACTCCTTGGCAGTTATACCAACTTTAGGTTTCTCTTCCACCTTAGTGCCTGAACCCTCACCTTCTGCTTCAACAAGCCGTAACTGGTCAGAAAAAACGTCCTTGGGGTCACCTTGATCAAGCTCAGGGTCAGTGTATGCAAGCAGGTCAAACTCATCACTGTTAAGCAGATCATCCAAATGCGGATCATTTGTTTCAAGGTTGTCAAGGTTCCCCAAATCATCATCACCTTTATCAGGATCCAAGTCGAGTGCAAGATCATCCTCGTCCTCTACTCCAGCTTCTGCCCCTGCTTCTCCAAGGTCTTTGGCTGCAAAAGCATCCTCAAGGTCAGCCTCTGGTAAGTCAACAGTTTCTTCCGCAGGCTGCTGTTTTCTCGTAGCATTGTTTTGAGAACTCTGCTGCTGAATAGTTGAGTGGGAGACAGGTGTGTTTGAATGGGTCGATGGGACCTCCTGTGACTGTAGTTGGGTTTGAGACAAAGGTATATTGCCCTGCTGTGTCATTAATTGGCCCAAGTTAGCTTGTGGCAACCCAAGTCTGGGACCTTGCCCACCTTCTCCCTGAGCAGCAAAAGAAGGTGGTAAGGATGTTGGGACAAATCCAGCAGGCAAATCCTGCTGTGGTATAAACAGGCGTGGTCGGGGTTGAGGTGCCCTTGCCAAAAACTGAGGTCCAATTGGTAGCCTCTGGGCGTTATGTTTTAATTCTATGAACTGTGGTGGAGGTCCAGACACGGAGTGTTGCATCGTCTCGGGCCCAGTGCCTTGTGACACAGCAAGAGGATTAGGCATGCCTTGCATCCCTTGCAAACTAAGAGGGTTGTTTAAAGGAGCATTAAGGTGGTGCCTGGGTCCAATTTCCATCATGGATGGTTGTGGGAACCTCCGTGGCCCAGCAGCCTGACCTTGCCACTGTGTAGGAAATGGTGGACGAGGATACAGCCCCTGGGAAACATTAGCGCCAGGTTGCCTATAGACACATTTTTTAGACATCTACATGTATTAATGCTGAATGTCTTACTTATTAATCATGCATTTGAAATATAACATGTGATACAAAAGAAATTATATGAACATACCTTAGCACATTAGGGTCAATGACACCAGGTGTTCCAGGAGGAGGAGGATGAGGGCGGCACAGCTTCTCATCTACTGTTCCCATAGGTGGAGGTAGCTTACCAGGGATGGCAACTTGAGCAAGAGCTGCTCTGTCCTAATTGGCATATTATTTTTACAAGACAATCAACCACAACAACTAATGATGCACATAACATTTCTACATTAGACAAGATACCAAAAAAGAACATCATAGTTCACTACATTAGAAATTATGTGCCACACAGACCCTTATTTCAGCAGTCATTGTGACTAAAAAATACCTGTGGATAAGGAGGTGGTGCTCGCTGGGATTTATCTTGTTGAAAAACAACCATTTCACTTTCTTGCCAATTTGGAGCATTATTAATCGGTGCATTTGCCTCCTTATCTTGCCGAAGCGAGTTCCTTTGCATTTTCTGTCTGATCAAAAATTCTCTAAGTCTCTGTTTCTGCAGTGAAAAGGGAGACAAATTGAAAAGAAAAACAGAGGAAACAGTTAATGAAACTTGATCAGTTGGCTCGAATGATTTTGTATCACTACAAATTGCTTCTGTACCTGTCTATGTTTTTCAAGCTCTGATGGACTAAGGCCAATAAGTGACTGGTCCTGTCCAGCTGAAAGGTCAGGCAGCTCTTGGGTGCTTGGTATGACTGAGAGATGATGCGCATCTTGATTTCCAGCTGGTAGCTGTGTCTTCTCATTTAAATCAGCAGCCATGGGTGGTGGCACAGATGATTGCTGGAGTTGAACCTGAGCTTGCTGCGAAGTTATTACTTGTTTTGAGCCCACTGCTTGTGGCTGGCTAATCTGAAGGGTATCCATGCTGGGGCTGCGACTAAAACCTGGTGGTCCAGGTGGTTTTCCACTTAATGGATCTCCTACTGATGGTGAACAAGGGGGCTGCTGGTTGGAAAGAGGTGATCCTCTAAAGGGGGCCTCTGTGACTGCTGAGGTTGGCCGAGGAGGTTTGTGCAGCGAGGTGAAAGGGTCTCTGGACTGAGGCCGTGAGGGTGGCCGTGAGTGGGGGTCTGGAGACTGAAAGAGTGGGGTAGCTGGTGACTGCACAGAGAGTCCATCATTAGAGAGTGCTCCTGGAGTAAGAGGAGAACTACTCTGTGACTGAGGGCTAGAGGCAACTTTTGGATAAGATTCTTGTTGGGGTATAGGCTGTCTCTGAAGCAAGGGGGATGAACCATCTCCTGACTGGGGCCGGGGTGTAAGAGGAGACTGGACACAGGAATCAGAAAAACCAGAGGGAGACTGGCGATAGCTCTCAGGTGGATGATTAGGAGACAGACTAGGGGGAAGTGGAGTAGATGAGGTCCCAGCATCACCCTGATGCATGCGTGGTGTCAAAGGAGCTTTGAACAGGCCATCTCCAGTGTCCCCAATCCCTGCAGGGGAATTTGTGCCTAGGCCAGTAGAGGCACGTGGAGAAGGGGCACTCATGTCTGCCCTGTTTTGCAGCATTCCTCCTGGTGAAGAAGCAACAGTAGAGGGGGATGAAGATGAAGTGTACTCTTGTCGGCCACGAATTGGGTCTCCATGGTGAGTTGTGTGGAGTGGGGAGAACAAAGGAGGGTCTCCAGTCCCAACTACTTTTGGTCGTGGACTCTCAGGTAGGCCAACAGGTTCCTGAGATGCCTGTTGGGGGTGGGTTGGAAGAATCTGCTGCTGAGGTTTAAAGAATGGGTCAACCTGTTGAGCCTTGCGAGGCATTCCTGGCTGCATATCATGGGAACCAAGACTGGTCAGCCGTCCCTGAGGAGCACCCTGTGGGCCAGGTAAAGGGTAACCTGAGGAGGCCTGCAGAGGGCTAAAGGAGGGCTGTGAATAAGGAGTTGATGGCTGAGATTGAGCATGTGGGGACTGAGATGGAGGCTTGGGAAAGGAGTCGGTATGAATGTCTGTTGAACCTGAGGCCTTCAGAGATCCATCTGGAGAAAAAACTGACGATGCAGTATCTGGGGTAAAGGGAAATGCGCTTTCAGCAGAGCTAGGCTGAGAGGGAGTGGAAAGAGAGCCAGAGGGTGGCGGAATTTGAAGGTGCAGACTGGGGCGCTCCCCTTTTATCCGTACTGGCTCAGTTTTAACAGGCCTTAACACCTGACTCTCTGCTTGCTGTCAATAACAGAGGAGGAAAAAAAAAAAATCAATTAATGCTTTCTCTGACTCCGGAAATGCATCAAATTTATGTTAAAATTATTACCTTCTGCGCCTTGCTGATTCTCTGAGCTGCCCTGTTATCTTTGGCCTTTTGCTGGAAGAATGAAACAGAAAGTAAGGAGGGAAATATCAATACTTGATCTTATGTTAATGACGTTATACATTACGTCTATGTCCTTACCAAAAAGGGAACCTTGTCAGGAGCCGATACCTTCCTCCAAATCTTCATTATCTGCTTGCAGCGGCTTGCCCAATCTGTCAAAAATTATGTACAATAATTTTTTATAACAAGAGCTGACCATTTTATTTTAATCTTGTATGTCTTCATGTTTCTGTAAAGTGATTACTAACCAGGGTAGTCTTGCTTGAGATTAGGGAAATTGATGTTAGCATAGAGTACAGGGGAAATTGTTGATAGATTTCCAAGTTCTTCATCTTTTTCCCAGCGCTGTAAACTTCGCTGATTGTATGACAGGCCATCTCCCTCCTGTTCAGTAGGAGTTGGAGGAGTAGTGGGAGTGGCTGGAGTGGAAGGTGTTGCCCAAGGGCTTTCCTCCTCCTGTTCTGGACTGAAAATTCCACCACGATCACTGGGTCACAAATATAAATAAGAATAAATATATAAAGTAAAAATAAATACTGAAAGTTTTGTAACAATCAAAAAATTATCTTGTCCTTACAGTGGATCAAAAAATGGGGATTGGGAAAGTCCTTGAAAAGGCTCCATCATACTAGCTGAGGGCAATGAGCCAGATGTGGAAGCACCTGTAAAAAAATTTAAATTTTATATTATACACTTATATTATCAGTCAGTAGCAAAAGACTAGCAGGTGTGCATTTGGTTTAATCTTACCAGGAACGTTTCTTAGGGGAAAACCACTGCGATTACTCTCCCCTTCTTGGACGGGCCTCATACTAGTTTGAATAGTCTCACTTAGAGTGCTCCCTTCTGAGGGTCCAAGTACCTTACGGAAGAACTGCTCAGAGTCCTGCTTTTCTGTCCCCTGTGGAAGACCTAAACCAAAGCAAAAGAAAAAATTTTTTTCATAAAACATGTTAGCTCTAAACAAAAATGTACTGAAAAGTTCCTATGCAGATTTTACCTCCATTTTTCTGTATGTTTGAACCATGGGTGTCACTTAAACTCTGATCGCTGACAGAGCGTTGCTCACCTGCTCCTGCAATTACTGAAATATGCAAAAGTGCAAATGCAATAGGTTTATTAATATTAAACATTAAACCATTAAGAACATATTAAATATTTAAATATTAAAGGTATTCCACTGAGCAACTCACAGTTTTGTAACTTACATTTTATCTCTACTTGAGGCTTTAAACCATCACCCTCTCGCTTAAGCTGCAGGGTTGCTTCAGGTGCTCGATTTTCAACCTCTACTACAACAGAGTGCATGTAAATGATTAAGTGTACATAATGTGGAGATTTTTTAAGAATTACCTTCAGATACCCAAATTCCTACTGAGCATTGCCATACCTGATTCTGAAGCTGTAGGTCTACAGCCAGGAGCAGGTAATGACGGTCTTGGCATGCCCTGAGAATGTCTCTGGGCTGGAGGAGCCAGAAAAGCCCTTTTACTCAGGTCAAGCAACGCCTTTCCAAAAAAAGCTTCCTGCAGGTATGCAGGAAACATGTCTTCCAATTTGCTTTTCTTTCTCCCTCTACGTTTTTTGGCAAGTTCACCATCTCCCTCTGCTGCTTTAACATCAGGTGGATCCATGTCAGGATGAGGGCCTTAAAAATACATATTTAGCCATTAACACCTTGGTCTAAACATAAATGCATATTTGTATGCTTGGTAGTCAAGAGATGTTTTCACTTGCCTTCCTCAAGTTTTGGCTCTGTTGCCTGTCCTTCAGACACACCATCACCAGATGCAGACAGACTCTTTCTCATCCGTGTGTGACATTTTCTCTGCCGGACCATGAACCCTCCAATTCCTACAAAGGATCAAAAAAAGTCCTTCAGCACTCATGTGACCCTTTGTGGTAATAAACATATACATAACATAATACCAATATCAGAGGATCCACGGTCACCTGGCCTGTATGGTTTACGCTTCCTCTTCTTTCCTTCATCTGTTTCATCCGCTCCTTTAAGAACGTCACAGTCAGCTGTCCCCTCTATACCTCCATCTGCCCCTGGCTCCTTGTCCATACCACCATCACGATCTGGGCTACCAGGAGCTTCCAGTTTAGAGTCACACTCCATTGACTCAGCACAGCCTGAGAATGCAGATTTAGCACAACTGCACCAAAACTAACAAATTTCAAACTGGTATTGAGGTAATGGTATTGTTAACCTATCCATGAGCAGTTCTAAAATATTACAACTGAGCAGATAGTTACTGAGTCAAAAGGTGGACGTACGTTTAAGAATACAGTCCCCTCCAGAATTATTGCAGGGAAAAAAGAATAAATGACAACAGTTTAACCCTATAATAACAAAAATTATTCTGGAGTGTTTACCTTTCTCTTGTTGAACAGGTAAGGTATTTATTTGCTCTCAAACTTAGTGGATATGTGGTGACTGATAATCAGGTGACTGTATTGTTACCTAGTTGTGAAGTTTTACACATACATATTAAAAAGGTATTAAGAACATACCTTTCCCCTCCTCTCCATCACCATCGCCCTCTTTCAGCTCCAGGCCATCAGGAGCTCCATCAATACAGATGGTACCCAGACGGGAACGTCTCTGTCTGCGCTTATGCAGGGGTGACATGGAAATACTACGCA
Source organism: Pangasius sanitwongsei (assembly GCA_037576675.1). Taxonomy (NCBI): domain Eukaryota; kingdom Metazoa; phylum Chordata; class Actinopteri; order Siluriformes; family Pangasiidae; genus Pangasius; species Pangasius sanitwongsei. Next base: position 5,993,774 of record CM075018.1, read on the forward strand.
GTAAAGACATTCCTGTCTCCGTAAGCCAGACACCTTCCAGGCGGTAGAACTGTGGCTCTAGAAAGGAAACATTTTAAATTTTATCAGACATTTATCTAGGATGACATATTGGCATGTACTCACCAGGATAAACCAAGTGAAAAGGTATACCTAGCAAATGACACATACCAGGTTCCTTTATTTTGAATGCTGACATCATTGGGGACTCCACTGTACAAACAGTATGAAGGCAGACAACAAACAACAGTAAGAAGGGATTTAAAAAAAAAAAAAAAATAAAAAAAAAAATAAAAAAAAAAAAAAAGCTGCAAATTTCATATGCAAAATGCTTTACTCATATCTGCAACAGAGCAAAAAGACTCACCAACAGGTCTGGGAACATATGGAGTACAAGCTGTACATGCAAAGCCCTCTTCAGATGCCTGTTCAACCTCGTCCTCGGTATAAAGACTCTCACACACAGCATGTACCCATCTACACATAAAAGACAAATTTAATTCAACGCTCTTGTTTCCAACATAAAACTACTGTATTCGTCCATTTATGACTGTATGTACCTGTCACAGTGCTGGCACTGCAGAAGCAGTTCTTCTTCCATGAAGTTCTCATGACATACAGGGCACGTGACCAGACTGGCACAAGGGCCACAGTGGTTATAGTTATTCTGCCACTCGCAGTGAAACCCTGGTGAGCTAGCCCCACAGTGCATGCAGCACACACACCTATCACAAACAGTATGGAAACAAAGCCAGTGCTCCATTTATTTATGTCCACACCAGCAGTAACAAAGCAAGGAAAACATTTTTCGTGTTGGACAATTCAGTAGCTCAGAAGCCCTGTACAAGCAGATTATGTGTCCGGGGTATTGGTTTTTCCATTTGCCACTACCAGACAGACTAGTGACTTAGCTGCGAATCAACCCTGCTTCATATTAGCTTTTGGTACTAAACAAAAATGTTTAATCTGCTATGTATTTCTGGATCTACTCCAATTGGTTCATTTATATCTTGGCACATGTACTTACTACATTTTTCTAAATCCTAACTACTGCTGCACCATATGATAATATGATAGTACAGAAAGTAAACGGCATTAAGGTACATAATCCATATGTTTGGGGAAAAAAAATGAACTGCTGTGTCTACATTTGAGTGCAATATTAAGAGTAGATTTTCCAGGCAACCAGTACATGAGACTGTAATTACAACGGAGCAATAACATGCAAATAATTTATTATTTGTCCTCTCCTGTAAATTAAATCTCACTAAATTATAGTCACTTGACAAATAACATATCACAAAAAAACACTACTGAGAAACAAGTTAGGTACCATTTGCACTTCCAGCCTCCCTTTGGCACTGTGTGCAGCGGTGGATCCAAGCAGTAGGTGTGATAGCTGACATCACAGTCATCACACAGCAGCAACCGTGAAGGATCAGAGGCCTTCCCACACACCTCACAAACAATACACTCAAGACAACGCCAGCCTTTTCTTAGCATCATCTTAGTGATCTACAGAGGGAATGGAAAAACAAAAGAAATAAATTCTCCACATGAGCACAAACTGCAGCTGAAAATAGCATCAGTCATGGCATGCTTACCTTGCTGTTTACACAGTATGGATGGTAACACTGGGAGCACTGAGCACAAGCTAGCAGCTGGCCCTCTACACCTCGCCCAAAACTGCCACATACCACACACATGTCCTAGGAAGCAGTGAAAGAATGCCTTGTGAAATTGTGAACCTGAAAAGTGTCATGAACATGCACCAGACAACAAAAAGCCATATTTTACCTGCAAAAGAACAAATTTATCAGTGTTGGAGAAGAGCACCACTGTATTCTGCATTGTGTCATCCTCCTCCTCCTCATCCTCTTTGCTCAGTCCAGTGTCTGCATTCATGGTTTGCTATAGGGATGATAAAATGTATTTCAGTTAGACATGCAAAACAATCATCTAGTTGACCTGATTTTCTGTGTAGAGTCATTTGCGGCTGAGCATATGCCATAAAAAGGTCTGGCCTTACAAATATATTTTAGACAATATAAAACTAATATTTTATTAATTACAGTGCATTATCCAGCACTGAATTATCTGTACAAAAATAAAAATTTTCAAACCCCAAAAAAGGTCAACATATTTGACATAAGCTACATACACAAACTGAACTACCCATTTGGTTACACACACACACACACACACACACACACGGAACCTGTCTGCCCTGCACTAGCTACATGTGCCACAACTGCAAAGAACTGAAAAGTAACAATTCAACAAAGCGATATAGCATAAACATGAGAGAAACTCACTAAGAAAGCATCAATGCAAGAGGCCATAGCTTTGAGACGGGATCGCCCTCGTCCTCTTCCACTTCCTCCACCTCGCGGCCGCCTCTTTCCTGGGAAACCACCACCCCTTCCCTGCTGTATCATTCATCAAAACAAGCCATAAATGTGTATTTTCATACATGCAAAACTATACCGGCATATGCAAATTATGAGAGCAATATCATACATATAAGCATAAAAACACTCTACCTGTTTCACTCTGGAACGACCTGGAGATCCTCGTCGCTTTAACTTCTCTCCATCAGACTTAAGAGGGTCAAAGGGCAAAAACTCATCACTCTCGGTGAGCAAGGAATCGGAGCGCGCCCTGCCTGCTGGCACTACACTAAGGTCCATGGACAGCATCTGGGAGTCCACCTCTGCTGGTGAGCCTAGGAAGCCACTGCTGCTCTCATCACCGTGGCTCATGTTCGACATCTCATCCAGGAGCAGTTCTGACTTGATGCACGTTTCTTGAGCATCAGCATCCTGCTTTGTAACATCTTCAGCCTGACTCTCATCCTTGCAGTGCCCCTCCTCTAACAGCTCTTCCTCCTCTTCATCGTCCTCTGACTGACCCGCTCGGTCATCTGTGTCTGAGGCAGAAGGTTCCACCTGAGGAACAGGTGGAGAAGTCCTGTCTGACACTTCCAGAGTCTGCACCTCTGACCCTGCCTCTGAGATGTCCATAGCATCAGGCTCAGCCTCATCTAAAACAGTAGGAAGAGGGATCTGAAGAGCAGGTGATGAGGAAGAGACCAGAGTAGGTTCCGCTACTCTAACATCCATATTACTGCTCAATTCCTTTCCCTCCTGTCTGCTGGCTTCCTCTTGTAGCTGAACATCTGCGTGGGGCTCTTCCACTTTAGGTTCAGCTTCCAGCATGGTGTCGGTGACACGGTTAGCAAAGCTGTCCACTGTGGCCTGGGCTTTAGGTTTATCCTCCATACAAACAGCACCATCAGCAACAGATTCACTACAGCCTTGTGTGACTCCGCTGTCATCACCTACACCTATTAAAATGAAGACAGATAACATCCAACACAGTGAGGTAATGTCTGCCAACAAGATATAACACCTGATAAATCACTTTATGAAAAGGTTAAGTCCAAGAGCTTACTACACAACTTCCTATGCGTCACAATTTCACTACAACTACACAACTTCCACTGTACCAACTCCATTACACAACAAATTTGCAAACTGTTATCTGGCTGATGAAAAGGTGTGCACTAAGGATGGGAAGACTGCAGTCTTCAAGCACTCAAAATTATTGACAGCACAATCAAGAACATTTTGTTCTACACAAAGAATATCTGTGGCAGCACAAGCACCACTTTGACTCTAATCTGGGATTTCTATTGCAGATCTCAAATATTTCTCTAGAAGAGGAAATCCATGACTTGTGCACGCTTGCTTAATAATTACCTGAAACCCTGGCCACAGGGGTCTGCTCCTCAGTAGAGTCTTGACCATCTAAGTGTGGATCAGTAGAAACCACAATCTTCTCTTGCTGTGATCCCTCTTCTGTAATGCTCTTGTGAACTTCTTCCATATCAACAACCTCAGCTTCTGTTTCTAAGTCAGAACAAATACACTATTTACATGGACAGAGACCACCAGCTAAAAATACCAATAATTCCCGGAGAATCCAAGAGTAATTTTGATAGTTCGTATACACTTCAACAAAAAGTACATACCCAACTCCATGGGCTCCTCTGGAACTGTTTTTTCATCTACTTGTGTAGATGACTGTTCTGTCTCAGAGACAACAGTCTGTGCTTCTCTGCAGATAATGCAGATGCATTTTTCATCTGGAGGTTCCGAGACTGAGGCACACTCACTGTGTACCCACCTATAAGAGGAAAACAAACATTTTTATTAAGCATCTTAGGATGAGAGTCACCATTTTATTACCTGATCAAATCTTTCTTTTTTCTTGTGTAGTCATGCACAAGAATCAGAATATTGCCTTCAACTTTAGAGTAAATAATGCAGAAATTAAAAGAAATTATACCGGACTACTAACTAACCTGTGTCTTCACTGCACACCACCAAGGTACTTCATCCAACTGTTAAATATCAATCTCTATACTTTAACAGCAAGCTTTTCTGAATACTATCATTCTGAAAAATACAACCCCTCCCATTTATCTCCCCCTCCAAAGCCACACTACAAGGCTGCTTATCCAGAATTTGGTGTTAGGGCAAAGTATTAGTTCAAGAAACAGAGCTTTCTAAAGTGACTAGCATGACTGACAGTCAGGTAGACACTCCTCTTTGTTTTGACTACTTCATTGTTGCTAGACCACATCATGTTATTTCGCTCAATTACAAGTTGATTAGAATATAAGGATGAAAACTTATCAAATGTGGCTATAGCTTGAAATTATAGAACACAAAAAAGTCCCACAATAGAATGAACACAAAAAAAGTTGTCTAGCCAGCCATATCCATTCTTCAGGATGGAGGTACAGAGGTACAGACTCACCTGTGACAGATGGAACAGCGGTGTTGTAGTGTGACAGATGACTCAGTGACCTTACTGCAAACCCCACAGATAGACATGCGCCGTCGCTGACAGCTTTCACAGAGTGAATAGCTCTCAAACCACTGCTCAGACCCAGGGAGAGAAAGTCCTCGAGCCCCACAGTCATTACACACACGACACCGCTGCAATGATAACACACAAAATACATGTTTTAAACTGGCTTTATACTAAAAGTATTAGATTGGATGTCAGTTTTGTACTACTTTTATCAGGTGTTAGAGCATCACAGAGCAGCAGGTGTGTGAGTTTGTACAGTTCATCAGTTTGATACAAAATAAATTTTTACGGTAAATTTGCTTAGCTTATTTATTTTTAAATATACGATTTAAGATGGAGAAAATAAAGCTAGCTGGACCTTACTTTGCACTTCCAAGAGTCAGGGGGTACAGAGTCCATGGCTGGCTGCAGACAAAATGTGTGATAGCCCTTGTCACATGCATCACAGACCAGCATCTTGCTGTCTTCCCCCGGTTGCCTAAACACAAGACACATTTTTAAAATCAGCAAAAGGACCATGATGTCGCGCAAGTGTAAAACAACCACACCTATTTTTTACGGTAGAATGACAGGGCTCTCTCAAACATACCTGCAGGTTTGGCACACCTTACACTCTGGGCACTGCCAGCCAGAGCGCTGGAGCGGTGTGGCGCTGATCTCAAGACAGGCATCATGGTAGTGTTGCCCACAGCCTGTGCAGTACAGTAACCCTGACAGCTCTCCTGCAGAGTCACATACCACACAGCGCGCCTCCTCTCCAGCTGAACGGAAGGGTGGAAACAATAGCCATTTAGACATATCCAACACGTGAACCAATGTGAACCAATGTGAACCAACCTCCTCCTGTTCCTTACCCATCTCTTCTGCCTGGTCTATGTGCTCAGGACACAGAAGAGCCAACTGCTTCATGGACTGAAACGATCCACTCGCAGCCGAACAAGGGAAGTGGTAGGACCGTGAGCAACCCGCAGCACGGCACCTGATGGTCGCACCCATCCTTTTACAATAATCACACTGCTAGAACAACAAAAATAACTTAGTTCACGAGACCTTATCATTTTACACTCCATATCCTTGTGTCACCTCTAAGCATAAAGCGATTTTTACTCCACCTGCTGTATCCCTGAGATGACCGCTTTATCCACATTTATCAGCTCTTCTCCCTCGCCCCTTTGCACCCCATCTGACCATACTGCACACCAGTGGTGAACCCAACAGCTCCCTGTATCAAAAGATATAAACAGTATGGAAAAACACTACAATCATGTTTTTATGAGTCCAAAATAAAGGTCATTTTGAGCATACCTTTGTCATCAAAGAAAGACGCAGGACTGATGGGTTCAGAGAAGCCAATGGAAGACAGGTCATCATTTCCAGCTAATGGCAGTGAGGAGGTAGACGGCTCCAGATTGGGCCAATGGGAAGAGGGCCCGAAACACCGGAGCTCCCTCTGTCCATGAAGACTTCTCTCAACACAGTTGCAAAGCGCACAGGCTCTGACAATCTCCCTGAACACATAATCCAAAACTGGGAGTCATCTACTAATTTAAGACATCTAGAAATCTGAGAATTTTAGTTCTCAAAATTTGTGTGTGATCTTCTGATCATTGACACCTGACTGTTCATAATTTGTTGGATTCAAGTGAAAACCATCTCATGATGAGCTTATCTATGCAAAAGAAAGTGTGTAATATTAATAAAAGTCTCACGCTGGTGCATTGGAAGGGTCCACAGTAGTGCCTGAGATGTCCTCTGCAGCAAAAGAGGCTTCCGATTCCCCCTGAGACGGGACGGTCTCTTTTGAAGAGGCACTGTCATCAGCTGGGAAGCACAGACCCGATGTAGGTTAAAGTACATGCGCAAGTCAAGAAATGAGATGCAAAAAAGTTCACAGACAAGTTCTTTCATGTCACAGAAAATGTTCTCTACACACCAGCCTTGTGAATAATTGCCACATAAACATTCAAAGAAGAAAATAATAATCAGAAGTCCAACAGAAATCTATTGCTGACTTTGCATCTCTCAAACGTTTGTACAAATATATAAATATACAAAGGTCAATTACAGGTCCATACAATAAGATGCAATCTACCAATGTACAGTATAGTGCAAAGACAATCAAGAACATCCGAGAAACCAGCATCTACATATTTTTTTTTAAACAACAGGACACACAAAAGTACAAGAAAAGCAACAAACAAGCCAAAATAAGTATACATTTGCTCGCTAACCTGCTTTTTCCGAATCATTTTCTTCGCAGTTTGACTTCTGCTCGTCCATTCCTTTTCCCGAAGATGATCTCCCTAAAAGAGATCTGAACCAGGCAAAGATTTATGTAAAACCTATTATAACTCCTTCAAATGTTAATTTTAGAAATGTAATTAAGGTTTGAATCTATTAGGTTCAACATGATCTATGAAGTTATATACATGGATAGGCATCTACACAGTTACCTAGTTTTCTAACGACCTGCAAAGTTTATAGATAAACTCTTCCTTTTAAAAAGTTGCAAAGTCTGACTATTTCATGAGGATTAATTGGACCGTGCATCCTACTAATACACTGCTCATGCCACATAGCACAATAATATTGCAACAAGACAAAATGTGGAATACAAACCATTAAATCGCATTCGTGTTCTCAGCTCATTCTCTTAGTTAACAAGGAGGAGCGACAGTCAGCTACAAACAAAAGCTAATGATCTGCGTGTGTTTGGTCCTAAATTCGTTTTATCCGCCAGTTAGCTACAGATTACAGGACATGTAGCTAGTTTAGCTTAGCTCGATCGCTAGCTGGCTAACCGGGGTTAACAAACTCTCTGCACAAAAATCCGGTCACCGCTCATCAATCCAGAAATAGAAAGCACCAAATGCATTGGGATATGGTCGCTAAGCGTAACGCCAAGGCAATAAAATATTTAAAATGCGTACATAATTAACAAGTAATGCTACTTCCTCCATATAAAACAACACTAAACGGAGATACACAAAGAAAACACAACTTCCGAGTGGCCCTCTTCCTGTGACGGTTCATAACCACTCCGGGCTGAAACAAAGCTGCTCCTAGTTAGTTCCGTTAAATCTGCGTGCAACACAAAACGTGCAAGTAAAGAATGAAACGGAAACGTAAAAAAAAAAAAAAAAAAGTCTAAGAGTGTAGGACGGGGTTGGAAATGAGCAGCTTACAATATTCTAATGAATTTGTTATTAGGAATGTACATTACACTTTCTACATTATTCCTATCTGATATGCTTTTTTTTGTCTATCATGTCTCAACTTTCATCTGAAATGCCCTTAGTTGTCATTAATACAGATTGTTAAGTTGTAGTTATTAACACAAGACTTTTATATTATTTAAAAAGCTAATAACATAATGACAAATTTAACAAAAACATAACCTTAAACAAATTTACACTGCCTAATTACTCGCTGTTATTCTGAGTTATGCTGGATTCTAGTTTCTTAACAGATCAGATTAAGGTGTTGATTAATTTTCTTTAACAGCAGCTCTGACAATAGTCATGGTTGTAATTCAAATCAAAGGTTTATATTTAATGTGCTCCTTCTAGTACCTTATCATTTCTATAGTAACAACTCATTCAGAAAGACTTGTATGGCAGATGATCTTCATAATCTAAGGATAAGGAAAATAAATGGATTAAAAGCATGACATGCTGTTCATTAATAAATAAAAAATTGTAATCATTGACAAATCACTATGGTGCTGTTATAAGAAAATAATCCACGACAGAGTGGTGTGATACAGCCATACGCAACGCTAGATTGTGTTTTAATCCTCAAGTAATTTATTTGTGGGTTGGATTTAGGCTTTTGAGTCAAGAGACATGATGACTGCTTGTACATATAAATAAACCATCAAAAGAACAGTTATACCATGAGGTTATTGAGGCCACATAAAACTATTTAAAAAAATCACTCCTATTGCCAGTACCGTTAAAAATCGTTGTTCCCCCACATCCCTTGATTTACATGTGTTTCCTCCTATGACAACACACCGTTGAGTAAAGGAAACTGAAGGGAAACTGCACTGGTTAGACGTTTAAAACTTTTTTTTTTGGTCTCTCTTGTGGTATTTCAGATCCAACACTTTTTTCAACGTACATCACCAAAACCATGTTGATCACAACTGGTGAATTTCTTGTCAATGCTTTTGAAAGCTACTGTATATATATTGTATATATATAATGTATATATATTAAACATAATTTGTGCCTTAAGAGGGTGTGTAGAGAAACTGCAGTCTTTTAAATGTGTTTAAATATTTCTGTTCCAAAAAATAAATGCTTTAAAAAAAAGAGACCTGATTACAGTACAGTCCTATACGAAGAGATGTGATCTCAGCCAGGCAATGTAAATAAGCTGTAGTGCCTGCAACGTGCACATGCAAATGTGCTCCTCACTGTAGCTCAAAACAACAACAAAAATACAGCCAGCGGTAATAAGAAAAATCCTGGAAGTACTACCTAGTTATATTAGCTAGCTGGTTCATAAAATTCTAAACTAAAATTCATACCAGACCAATACACTAATGCAAGCTGTCAACATTAGCTTAATTATGAGAGAGAGAGAGAGAGAGAGGGAGGGAGAGAAAGCAAAATCCCAAAGAGTCAGCTGGCTGCTCCTTTATTTTGAATTTATTTATTATTCTGAAAATGGACATTTATTCAAGGTGGACGTTTAATTTATACAATACCACCATTTACCACTTTACGCAAGTCTCTGTGTGCACGATATGCACTTTCATCTATCAGAAAATATAAGTACGCAGCTAAACATGGCTAGCTCTCCTAATCCAAAATAATGGGTCAGTGGACTGCTAGCAAACTATTCAACACACACGGCGGGGAAAGTTCCTCTAACTAGCGACCGAGCATTAAACTAGCATCCTAAATATAACTAGAAGACCACGAAACACATGAAACACAACAAGGGAACTGGTACTGAGAAGTTCGTGAACTTTAAAAGTAGTCAGCAAAATATAACAAGGCCAGGAGTGTGCTCAACAGCGAACTCGAGCTAGTTAGCTTAAAAGCATATCCATCCGCGGCAAAGTGTGTTACCCAAAACGTTTCCTCAACATTCAGGAAAACATTTAACACGGAGGCATTTATCACCTGTAAACCTAAACGTAGTGTGTGTAGATGTAGACACTGCCTAGTTAGTTAGCTACTATTACCCAAAAACAAACTTAACATCTTAGTTTACAAAGCTATATGTTTAGCAAACGAGTTAACACTTATAGCACATTAAGCTAGCGAGACTCCTGTCAGTAAAACAGGCCAAAGTTGGCCACAAACAGTGTCCATTTGCCAACATACGAAGACTCAGTGTGGTGAAAACAATCCAGCCATTAGCTAAAGGTACTATTTGAACTTCATCGATAAGCAGGCAGTTAGCTAGCTAAGCTAACTTATCGCTTGCCTTTAACACCAAGGGCACACCATTCGTGCATCTTAGCTAGGTATATAAAGTAACGATGCGATTTGTTTTCCTGCCGAACGAGTCTCAAAACATTTAGACATATGAGATAGCTAGCTAAGATGTACCTTTTTAAACTTTGCTAGCTGGTAAATCAAATACATAAGAAGCTAGCAAGCATTTCATGCTGATACTGTCTTGCATAGTAAACTATGCCAGCTCAGGTACGAGGTTAACTGCTACAGTAAGGTAAAAGACATGAATAAACACCGTGCACCACTTCATCCTGCTAGCTAGCATGGCAACTTAATTTCCAAACTAGCAGGAAAAAAAACAGGTTATAAGAGTTGAACTCACCTTACAGAACCACACTCGCGTCCTCATACATCATCAGAAACAGTCCTACGGACACAAATCCGTGTGTATTGGTTTCATTTCATAAAGCTGAGCAGGCTGAGCGCTGTGTTGTGGATTGGGGGAAGTGCCCGAAGCCCTTAGCTGCTTGTAACGCCTGCTAACTTGATCATGTATTAGCTAGCGTACAAGATGGCTAACCAAATTAATCATATTGTACTCCTATAGGCGAGCCGAATCCAAAAAGAAACTCAGATCCCCACACAGGAGGCGGGATGGGACTGGAGCTGCTAGTTTGCTCGCTTCTTTGCTAATTTGATGCCGTTTGAAAGGTTAACTGCGTAGCTGGCTTTTCGCTTTTCCTGGCTGTATGTTTGTGTGTGTGTGTGTTTTTGTAATAAAGCTTGACAGACTCGCTTGCCTTGACTAAGTTTTTTTTCTCGCTTATCTTTTATCAAGAAGTATTAATTCCTCTATCGCTCACCACGGTTCCCACGACTAATGTGATCTAATGTTGTTGTTGTTGTTTGCGAATGTTTGAGCTTAGTTAACTAACGTAAATTCTTTGTTTCCATTTGGAAGTCATTTGAATTCTCAGTCACCGCCACGTCCATTTTAATCAATCCCAAAGCGCCAGGGCTAAGACTGGGCTTAGCCGGGTATGTTGCTTTTGTTCATGGTTCTTCACCAAAATCTTACGCAGAGACACGAAGCAAGCAAATATTTGTTGCCTTTTCTGTCACCAAGGCTTTAAATATTCCTTTCCGGCCGTGTGCTGATGTGAAACAGTGTAACGCAGATCTACTCATGGCTCGCTACAAATTGAATTGCAGCCATTTTCCAGCAAGCTTGTTTACCATCAATAATCATTATGGTGCGCTCGCTTTCACTTTGTGTATACTAGAGCGATGCAGATATTTCCCTTTCAAAGTATTTCCCCGCAATGAAAAGGCGTGCATGACAATGATTTTTAATCCCTGTGCTCTGTTCGCGTCTTACAAATGGATGCACTGTTCACGGGTCATAATGACTTTGAGCAGCTGAGACAGAAAATATTTTGTCCTGTAACCTTGAATACATCAGTGTTTTTGAGCGCATGTTCCTAACCCTGATCCTGCATATTTCAGTGTTTTTTTTACCTGCTTCAACAAACCCACAACAGCTTAAAAAGGGCTGTTGATTAGCTGGTTAGTTGAATTTGGTGTGTTAGAAGGAGGGAAACATTAAAGATGTGCAGGACCAGGGTTGGGAACCTGCTCCACCCAGCTGCTGTTGTGTAATCAGGTATAAGTTCAATTAAGACACGGAGGTCCTGTATATATATATATTTTGTAAAAAAAAAAAAAAACCTTTTGGTGTCAGGTCAAAATGACCCCAAAAATCCACTCATTCACTCATCTTTAGTAGCCGCTATATTCTGGTCATGGTCTAGCTGGACCTTGAGCCTATCCCAGCAACACTGTATATCCATCGCAGGGCTTCTTGCACACACTCATTGATACCTACGGACATTTTTTTTAAGCCAATCCACTTATTGACATGTTTTTGGGAGGTGGGAGAAAACTAATGAAGCTAGAGGAAACCCACATGGACACAGGGAGAACATGTGAAACAGCACAATACTCCCAAAAACATGTCAGTAAGTGGATTGGCTTTAAAAAAATTGTCAGCGAGTGTGTGCATGATGCCCTGTAATGGATTGATGTTCCATATGCTCCAGATCCACATGGACACAGGGAGATGAAGCTGATGAAGCTAGAGGAAACCTACATGGACAACATGTGAAACAGCACAGTACTGTGCACAGACAGTAACCAAGCTCAGGAAGCTCAAATCAGGGACCCTTGAGTTTTGAGGCAGTAATGCTAACCACTGTACCACAATGCTGCCCAAATGACCGTTGTAATATTAATATGAATCAGGGGTATAGCAGATGTGCCAAAAGTAAATGTGTCCGTTTTCAATTGAGAAAGTGAGCCAAACACACAAATTTTAATGTTGGAAAAAACCCAAAATGTTTTAGTATGGTTATACTTTAAGTAAAGAGTTAAAACAGATCATTTTGATTCAAACAGAACAAAAGGATTAAAGTTTTGGTAGTGATTTGAAAGTGTGTAAAACTTCAAAGTATTTTAAGGAAAGCTTTTAGTGAGCTCTGATACTTAGTGTCCTAATGTCTGAATGTAATTAGTGTATATCTTTTGATCCATGAATGATGCCATATATATCCCTTAAATGTTAAAGCCACCAAATACAACACAAGGATTTCCCTGGCAAACTAATCTAAATAAATATGGTGATGTATTTCTGTACTATAGGCTTTATGATATGCACATATAGACTATAAGCCATAGTCAATAACTATTTATCACCTTGAAATATTATAGATTAATTATTTGTATATACTTGATAGGTCCCTGGAGGACTAATGGTTAGGCCTTGGCAATCTCACCGCCACAGCCTTGGTTCAATTCCCGGCCAGGGAATCACAAAAATGGTGCACTCCCAGTGCCAGTCCCAAGCCTGGATAAAAAAAAAAAAATGGGGAGGGTTGCATCAGGAAGAGCATTCGGTGTATTAAAAAAAAACAAAAAAAACAACTGTGCACAACTAGGACTAGTAAACACATACATGCCTCTCTTCAGGATTAGAATTAACCCTGAAGTCTAGTACCCCCAAGACCTGATTGGTTAGCAACTATAATTGAGGGTGTGGTTTCCTGATGTGGTGTCTCCTATTGGCCACATGCAGATGAATCCCAGAAGCTGCTTAGGTGGATTTGTGCCCATCTGCAGCCTCCATCAAAGGGATAATCCTCTTTAATACATATCTCAACAGCTGTCCAAAAATACTAGAAAAAGACCACAGGTTAAATATATTGTAAATTCTGCTACAGTGACTTTATGACTTTGCTCAGGGTATCTCTGGACTCTAGTTAGTTGATATATTTTTCACATTAAAAAAGCTTTTCCTTATTCCCTTATATTTTTTATTTACATGGTATGTACATACCCATCTTGGTGACAATTATGTTCCAAGGAGACACTTGAAGAGTAGCTTGAATGTTGTCTAACCTGATTAAGATGCTGAAACCAATGCTATTTGTCTTCACTGACAGAGACCTTTAGATTTTATCATTTAAAGGACATCTGTGAATAACATACATCACTGTAGGTTGTACTGCTTGTAATGCAGCTTTATGAAAGTGCTTCTTCATATTTTATGTAGTATACTGGTAAAAAAAAAAAAAAAAAAAAAAAATCAGAACTATAATTAACAGCCTGATTGCAATTTTTAAAGCCCCTGTTTGCCATTTGGTGAACTTTCTAACACCCTGCACATGTACATAACCAGTTGTCTGAACATTAATAAACCCCTCCTTTAGACTTCAACCTCAGTTACATATTTAGCACATGTAAAATGTATAATAGCCATGTTAAACATGTTAAATATTTTTTATAAGCAGTCTATAAGCAGAGACCAGTTAATGATCAGCTCAAGACGCCTTGTATAGCGCATATTGTCCACAAGGGGGTGTAAAATATTATCATTAGGATGAAGTGGTGTCCAAAATAAAAACACTTTCAAGATCAAAATAATTAAAAAAAATGTTCTGACACATGTGGCAATCTGGACCTTGTTAATTCTTCTAAAATTCAAAATTAACAATGCAGAAGATGATCACAGAGAAATGGAAGAAGACAAAAAAGGAGAAAAATTATACAGATGCTTCAAAATATCCACAAATTAACCAAATTCTAGACTCAAATATCAACCATGAAAAATGCCCATCTCATTTGAATTTTATCTTTCAACAAGCTGTTCTATAACAATTCTTGTTTAAGGCTTTTGTGTTTTAATCTTATATTGTACTAAAATAGAAGAATTGCATAGAATCTGTCTGTAAAATAGCATACTGATTTATTTAAAACCCAAATCAGAAATCAGCTGTGCTGTCCAGGGTTAACTATGAATTATTATTATTATTATTATTATTATTATTATTATTATAACTGGCCTGCCAGTTACTCCAGGACTCCAAAGTGAGACGTTTGCAGCAGGACACTAACAAAGGACGGCTAACAAATATAACAAAGCCCTGTTATATTTTTGAAAAATTGCATCAGCCATTGCAACCCATGGAACGTTAGCATAGCCTACAGTTCATCATCAAACACATGATTTCTCAGTCTAAAGGGCAGGTGTAAAAAAAGACATGAAGTCATGAGATTAATTACTATAACTTGAAAATGTTTATATATTATAAATCCAAAAGTATAAAAATAGCCTTTTTCTAAGAAATATTCCCTCTTCTGTATAAAAATGTTTGCTCTGAATCTGACATGAACATGTGCCACAGTCAAAAAACAACCGTTATGCTATACAGTGTACTTCAAATCTATGAATGACCACAACAAAATATCAAATTGTACACTGAAGGGAATTAATAATACTACATTACATATCAGTTCATTCTAATTTGTATTTGTTTGTTTTTTTGGGTAAGTAGCCTTTATTTGGTTAGAATTTTCTGACCCTAACAGAAAGGAGTCACTGGTATCTCTTGTCCTGGATCTTCAGTCACAAAATGAGGTTTCCAGAAAATCTGAGCAATCGTACATAGCAGCCTTGCATACCAGTGAACCCCTACTTGTGTGCCACCCAGACAATCAAAATATAGCTTAGAACGATGTTCTTTTAAACATGTGCTGTTCATTTTGTTCATTGCATTGTGAACTACACCTGAACTGTTATGTATCACATTCGTATGTTCTCTGGAAAGAATTTGGTGAGACGGACAGATTGTGTAAACCTCAGCAGCACCTTGCATCATCAGTGTTAGTGGATTCACTGCCATGAATACTTGTGACAGTCCAACCAGGAAGCGAAGAGGCCCAAATGCCCAGTGTGCCAGCCTCTGATTCTCTATAGATGCATAACTGGATGCCAGCACACCATCCACAAACAAGTTGCCGTGTTCCGTCAATGGAGCATAAACCCCAATTCTTTCTTCCTGTGAGACAGAGACTATTTTGGAGGGATGCACACGACCATCCCTTCCACAAATTAATACATAGGTTCCCCTTGTGACTTGACTAGCAAAGCTAGCATAGTACTCATGGTAGTATAACTTGAGGTTGGGAGCCATGAAGATGAGGTGATTGGGTGTAATTGTAAGTCTGTGCCCATTTTCTGTGCTTAGAATCAGGAAAGTGGACCTTTGCTCAGCGTCCAAATGTAGAAACAGGAGGACACGGCTGAAGATTATGCCACCAGACTCAGACAAAGCAAGCACTGAGTCTCCAGGCTGCAGATGAGACATAGGCCTTTGCACTCCTTCAGCCACAGTCACGAGTGCTGAAGCTGAGAAACAGCCTCCTTTCTCCACTGCAACAGAGTGATCTGAGAAATGGAGAAACAGAGCAACAGCAGTAATTTAGACTAATTCACAATGTTATATATATTATGAAATAATATGCAGACACGTGACAAATTAAAGGAAAAACAGGGTTCCTGTTATGCTATTGCATGGCTTTTGCTGGCATGGTTTGGGTTCACTTGTCCCCTTAGAGGGAAGCAGCACTGCAAATCAATACAAAGTTCTGCTGACTGACCAACTTCATCCTATGATGAAACATTTATATCTTGATGGGAGTGATATCTTCCAGGATGACCCCGCCCCTATCCACAGGCCACAAGGACTCACTAAATAGTTTGATGAGTATGAAGATTATGTCAATCATATGCTATGGCCTTCACAGTCACCAGATCTCAATCCAGTCGAACAGCTATGGAAGGTTTTGGTGGCTGTCTACCACCAACATCATCCAACAACAGTTAAGGGAATATCTCTTGCCAGAATGCCATTCATCCCTCCAGTTTCAGAGAATCTGGGTCAAGGTGCATTAAAGCTGTTCTGGCTCGTTGGCTTGACACCTTACTAAGACACTTTATGTTTGTTTTTTCCGTTTAATTTGTCACTCATGTATATAGGTGGGGGGCCCCCCCCCCCCCCCCAATATAAAAAAAAAAAAAGAATAAAAAAAAAAAAAAGAAAAAGAGAAGAAAAAAAAAAATAAAGTGCTTATTG
>CM075018.1:6010545-6023247 GCA_037576675.1 Pangasius sanitwongsei
ACAACCAGTGTCGCCCTGTCTGGCTTCAACACGCCCAACGCCACTTTTTGTTTTTTTTTTCCTTTTTTATTTTCATATTTTTTTTTTTTTCCCCCCCCCCCCCCCCAAATAAATAAATAAATAAATAAATAAATAATAAAAAGCAATCATATAACATGTCATATAAGCACATTCAGACTGAAAGAGATTTACCAGCTTTGACAGAACAGTGCACGTGATACTTGGACTCATAGTATACCCAGTCGAACCCGGCCTCGACGGCCAACTGAGCAAGGAGGCCATACTTTTTAATGTCTCTGTCTGAGGTGGTTATGTCCACAGCACGGCCCTCATAATGCAGAGAGCCAGATGGATGATTATCATCCTCGTCCCAGGCTTCGGTCACTCGTAGTCGAACACCTGGCCATTGGTTCATAACTGCAATGGCCAGTTTATTTAGGCAATCCTTACAGCGCTGCCAGAGGAAAGGAAAGATGTTATTCAGAGAATCGGGTTAAACAATAATAGAGCTATGAAACCACCATAACACCACACCTAGGCATGATTCTTTATTCTCAGCAGAATACACTTTCACATTGCCTTCAGCAACATGCTCAAGTTGAACAAAGACTAAACACCACAGTGTTGGGTTGTGTTTTGTCTCTCTGCCTTGGATTTGTTCACTGGTTGACATCAGCAGATTTTGTCTGTACATTCAGCTCTGATAAAGGCCATCTACAACCCCTCCAAAAATACCTCTAACAATCAAAACAACGCTACTGTAACTAATCTCCAACATTCTTTGGCCATCTTCAGCTATGTTAGAGAGTAAACTCAAGGTCGCTTTTTTTTCTCACAAGATAGTAATATTTTCACACAGCCTTTTATGCATGGTTAGTCAAATGGTGGTGTTATTACAGTATCTATTCTGGCTTCCGTCTGTTCTAGAGGATGCACAAATTGTGGTTTGGTTTTTAACATTTCAGGAAAAAAATGTGGTTTGTCGTGAGAAATCTAATGTTTTACAGTGGAGTATATTGAGACCATTCAAACAGAATGAGAAAGGGCAAGTGAAAGAGACAGGGGGTCAAGAAAAGGCAAGCAGAGAAGAAAAGGCAAGACCCAGTCTGAGTGAGAGGGCAGATTGGTGGAATGTTTGGGCATGCATTTGTGAATATGACAGAGAGAAGTGAGAAATTAAGCCAGGCGAAAAACAAACCAGGCCCATTTTTCTCGCAGTGAGGTTCGACAGAGGCGTTTCATTGTCAGAACTACAATAGAGGCTTTTCCGATGCTGACATTACTTCAGCAGGCGGGAATTCTGTACAGACAACCCCGCAGAACTACCAAAACATACACAAAGGACAGCTTTCAGTGCTGGACAAGGAGAGGGCACATGCATACATACACATACGCCAACTCTCAGCCTTGGCATCAGAAAGGCACCTGTGACTCAGCAGGACACACATAATGTGTAATCAAAATAATTAATAATTGTCCCAGCTATGACTTGAAGGACCCAAATAATGGTTATCTAATGAGAAGCCCAAATATTATTTTGTGATTGATATCGTGTGTTATTGTGTGAAAGTGTTCAGCAAATTACCCTAAAGTCTGATTCTGCTGCTGAAATGCATCACAGATTTCTTTTACACCCACTAAGTCTTTGGGAACCCATTT
Source organism: Pangasius sanitwongsei (assembly GCA_037576675.1). NCBI lineage: Eukaryota > Metazoa > Chordata > Actinopteri > Siluriformes > Pangasiidae > Pangasius > Pangasius sanitwongsei. The sequence goes on from CM075018.1 coordinate 6,012,205, forward strand.
TACACATTAATGAAAAACCATTTACTGTTCCATCAAGACACCTATATGTTTCAGTTAGTAATGAGTTTGCACCTTTTTAATCATTAAAGGAATTTGTTTCAGTTGTGGACTTCACAAAGTTCAGTGCCTCATCTACTATTTTAATTACATGAACACAGAAGGGAAACAAGAATTTAATAATTTCTTAGCACCAAAGACCTCGGTTAAAGATTAATGAATGGCTGCATACTGGGCATACACTTGTTAATCCATTTTTTATGTGATTTGACAAAAACCTGGCTTGGCATTTTAAATATATTAGGCATCTAAACATGTAATTAAGATCCACATTGCCTTGGAAATAAGTGTGTGGAGTGTCATTGTGCTCTCCTGTTTCCTAAATCACTCCAAGGTGAGTGCTCAGTACGCTGGTAAGCACTCCATCTAATACAGATGCGACATTGTACTACACTGAACTTGTAGTTTATAAGAAAACCTAGAAATAAATAATGTGTGGATAAAAACATGCATTCATGAATGAGTAAACGTGCAATGGATGACTTGGAGGAAAACAGCAGGGATCTGCAGAAACAGTAGAAAAGTGCATGTAAAATGAAATACACTTCACCAGTGAAAGTTCATTAACCATTACCCAGCTTCCCCATTACCTTGGTCATGAACCGGTCCGCTTTAGTGCGCTCCTCGTCTTTGAAGTCAATGTCAGGGTTGTAGTTGCACACCAGCTCGTTGAAGCGCTCCGAGTGGCGCGTTATCTTTCCTTCGGCCCTGCCGCTCGCGCCCAGGTTGTTTTCGGAGACGTTGGGCACGTGCTGCTTGTAGGCTAGCGGTGTGAGCCTGCGCGGTCTCGAGCGCCCGCCGTATCCCGGACCGGGCCCGCAGCCATGCACCAGCAGCCACGCGCAGGTGCACGCCGCCGCCAGCAGGCCGAAGCGCGGAGCCGGCGTCATTTGGTGCGCGCGCTCAGGACGGCCCGGGGACTCCGCGGCGCGAGCGCAACAGCACTAAGCACCTGCTGGCATTTCAGCGCGAGGCAGTATTTTCCACGACGGTACCGCGAGCCCAAATTAGCAATGCACGCTCTCCCGGGGATTTGAGGTTGTAAATCATTAACCAGACTGAGCTGCTTGACGGAAACTCATTGTTTGCACCCGCACGTAAAAGCATTTAAAATTGGCCTACAAAATATTACAAGATCAAACAATTTAGTAAACAAGTGTCCTTTTTTCTTTTCTTTTGGGGGGGGGGGGGGGAATGCAAGAGCTATAGAGGCGTTCAAGGACGACTCCTAAGTCGCTTCCATTTACACCTCATGCTGACAGCAGGTCAGACACCCTGAGTTACCTGCTTACTCTTCATCCTCTGAGAGATGTGCACAGCCGCAGGTGTTTCATCCTAAATCCCATCGTTAGTGTTCTCCGCACCTTGGACAGCTCCGCACAAAGAAGTCTCTTCCAGCCGTCCTTGATAATCTATCTCTGTAAATCACCAGGCTGGCGGTGAACGCGCTGGAAATCACAGTGGAGACTTCCCGCCGGTGCTGGAGTGCCGAGGATTTGCCGGTGTGTCGCGAGCTCTTTTAAACAGCTCCGCTCTGACTGCATGCTTATGTGAGCGGACAGTTCAGGACAGGACAGGACAGGGCAGGACCGCCCCCCCTCCCTTCCTGCGCGCTGTCCGCACACGCGCCTCCACTTCACCGACGCAGTCTATAAAGACCTCAACTTAAGAATATCCTGTAAGATCATTGATTCATTCCGCAGCACTCTCAGAATGTCCGCATTTTATTATTTTATCTTTTACAAGCTTTTTTTTTTAATCTCATGAAAGTTCCACGTTGTACCCCCTCAGAAAAAAATAGATACTGTATTCCTCTATACCCTTTTTCTCCCTTTGTATCTTTTACCTAGAAAGATGCATGTACTGTACCTTTAAAGCTTCACACACAAAAAATAATCATGGTACATTTATGTCTTTGTATCATTTTAAAGGTACACTGTAAAAAAAAAAAAAAGGCTGTAAATTCTACCGTAAACAACTGTAAAATATATTTACAGTAAAGTACTTACATAATATATGTATTTACAAAGTACATATCTTACATAGTATAAAATAACACAGAATTCAGTATATTTGCTCATTTGGCTGATGCTTTTAACAAGAAGAAGCATCTTACAACTGATGCAGGATACAACTGAGCTGAAGGTTAAGGGTCTTACTCAAGGACCCAACCAAGGCAGTTTGGAGGTGCTGGGATTTGAACACATTACTTTCTGATCTGTAACTCAAAGCCTTAACCATTGAGCCACCACACCTAGCTCAACTAGCTTGCATTGATTCAATGCCATCTTTTAGTGTGAGTTAGTTCAGTGGTGGAGGTTGAATTAATGCCATCTAGTTGAGCTAGTTGTGGTGGCTCAGTGGTTAAGGTTTTGAGTCACACCGTTCCAGTAAATTACTGTAAAATTTACAACCATTTATACAGTGCATCCATGTTAAAATTCATATTAAAAGAACAAAGAATGAACCACACCAGCAACAAGAAAAGGTACAGTTTATTCATACATACAGTTTATTCATTTATCTTCAGTATCCACTTTATCCTGGTCAGGGTCCAGGATCTGGAGTCTATCCCAGGAACACTGGGTGCAAGGTGAGAAAATTCACCCCAGATGGGATGCCAAAGTGTGCCAGGGCACCATTGACATACACATTCCCACCCTCATTCAGACCTAGGAGCAATTGTACATATTTTTGGAATATGGGAGGAAACCAGAGAACCCAGAGGAAACCCACACAAACACAGGGAGAACATGTGGACCCCAAGCTCAGGATTGAACCAAAGATCCTTTAGCTGTGAGGCAGCATTACTACAGTTTTTTTTAATACTACATTTAACTACATTGTTGAATTAACAGCTTACAGTATTGGATTGATTGTTACTGTGTTGAAATCATTCTTACAGTTTTAAAACTTTTAAAGCATTCATATAGTCCAGCTGCAGACAAATAAGACTATAATAATTCAAAACTGCAAATATTGCTGTGCAAGCCTATACTTTAAGCCTATACATATTTGTTACAACAGCATGGTTTAGAGTGAGGAAAATATAACAGATATAATATAGCTGACATAAACAGGTATAATCATATAAATGTACAGATATACAAATAGAGAAGATGTGTATAGCTTTTGTTATGATATTCACCATTGAATGAACACCTCAGTATTTAGCAAATACATGGCCTACTCTGTAGTGCATTATTAAAAGTAACATTGAAAATAAGGGTTACAAGTAAGAGTCCATGACATTAAATTGACATTTCTGCAGTGACTTCCTGCCTAAGAATATGACCAGAAGCTTACAGACACTATCTGGCTTTCCCTTCCTTTGTTTGCGCCTTTTCAAAAAAAGATGCTAACTAATTGTACTCCATGTGCACTTAAGGCTTCTGAATGGGGAACACCCATGTGCTCTAAAAACATTATATATATTTTTACTTTTCTAGAACAATGGATTTAGATGACCGTAAGATTCTTACTGTCACAATATGAATGAGAGGGGGGGAGAAAAATAAAGCCGAGCAAGATATTGCAGTGATTTCCGCTGACCTCCAATATGCATCCAGAACTTTGGCAACTAAGATCATTTATTTAGGCAAAAATGACAGACAGGACAAAGGTTAGGGATTGCCCTGAACATCCCCAGGAAAACTCTCCTTTACTCTCTATTCAGTGCTTGTGACTTTCCTTTCTGCTGAAATACTGTCCAAGACAGGACACTGTGTTGTGAGAGGGTAGAGAAAAACACAGTGCAGTCGCAGAAAACAACATAGCTCTTCAAACAGGAACATTTATTCATTCATGTTGACATTGAATGTCAATGTGAACATTTATTCATTCATGACCACTTCATCCTGGTCAGGGTCATGGCAGACCTGGAGCCTATTCCAGGAAGCCTTGGTGTGAAGTAGGATGTGATACCAGTTCATCACAAAGCACCATGCACACATTCACAAATAGGGGCAACGTAGCATAACCAAATCCATTAACCAGCAGCATGTTTTTTGGGTTGGAGGAAACCCATGTAGACATGGGGAGAACATGCAACACAACACACAGTAACTTGAACTCAGGATCGAACTGAAGTGGGAACAATATCCACTGCACCACTGTGTCCCCTGCAAATATGAACATATTTCATATGTCATCATGAAAATATAATATCTTAGATCTAGAGACACCAATGATATTTATTCAAATCATTTATGTGCCTAATTGCAAATCTTTATAGTGTTCAAAATGTGTATTATTAAAATAGTGACACAGCATCAAAACATATCATTGTACTTTATAGGAAAATGAATCCTCAATGTTTGAGTATGATGTAATGCCAGACTAACTAGCCCTTAGATTTTATCAAAGGTTGAGTCAGTCATGACATGACAAGTGAAGAATAAAACACGATTGGGCAATCTGCTGTAGGAAAATAATCAACAATGGGGTGGTGTGGTGCAGCCTGACAGAAAGCGGAGTTGCTGTTCACACCTCGAAGAACATCCCAAAGTGCTTTATTCTTCTTATATTACTGCAATCTGCAAGTAGATACATTTTCTAAATTATTAATGAATGACATCATACTTTTTACCCATTTATAGTTATATGTAATAATATTGAACGTCTGCAAGGAAAGTAAGCTCCAGTTATCACATGTTGTAGCACCTATAAAAAATGAAATTAATAAGACAAAAATGCAACTTGTCATGTAACCAAAATAAACCGCAACGTTTTCTAGTTCAATAGGTATATCAACTATGCAACTTGTATTGCTTAAAATATATGCAGAATTATTTAAAAAAAAAAAAATTATTTATTATTTTCCTCACAAATGAGAGAACATTACTGGAGAAATATAGTCCATACATGGTACTGACTATTGTCCAGGTACTAATTTATTATAGATTAGAAACCAGGAAATAGCAACTATGAAATATTAAAAGAATGGTATGAAAAAATAAGCAATTTTTAAAAATGAAAATAGTTTAATTGTTTGTTTTTTTTGCCCCCTCCCTTGATCTTGGCCTGAATGTCTTGGGTTTTACTGACCTCACTCCCCTATTTCAGGATGGGAGTATGTAGTGCCATGAATGGCCATGTTTCCTGAGCAGCCACAGCACAGAAAACGAGATCTTTCCTGCCAGAGTTACTCCGGCTCACTTTGTTCCCCGTCACAGTGGGTTTGTGACTGCACCTGGGCTCAGAATAGTATGTTGCTGTTGAGCTCATGCCAGCATGCTCAGCTTCAGTAAAATTAGATGCTGAGTCATTTATAAAGCTCTTAGTTCCACTGGCTTCTAATCATCTGTCATGAGATGTCCATCAGATAAGGCTTGTAGCTGAAATCGTAGCCATAACATACAACTGTGTATATATTGTTTGTGTACTCCAAAGCACTCCAAAACTAGGACTGGTCAGAGGATGTATGTTAGACTGGGGGAAAAAAAAGCTGATTAGACACTCTGAAGGGTCTCTATTTCCTGACAGTGAAGCTGATGGCAAGGGCGGTCAAGGAGCAGACTCTCCTTGCAGCAGTTCCAGCAGGCCATTCTAAGCTGTTTCAACTCTGTTATCAGTCTGCGTTAGGTTTCAATAGCAACAACACACAAACTCTGATTCTGACTCACATAACCTTGTCACAGCTTAACGCCATGAGACAAAGGATGACAGAAGAGGATGATCTGTAAGTGTGTTTATGACAGTAAGCTGTGATATATGTCGTACCATGATCGTGGCATCCTTTTAGCCCTTACGTCATGTGTCTAATATATGGAGCCACTTTTCAACACGAGATTTAGATTTGCCATCATGTGACAGCCGTGATGCTGCAAAAGGCTGGACAATAGCTAACCAGGGTGGAACTTCCTGGCCCCGAGGCAAGCAGGTTAGAGGTCAAAAGAAAAAAAGTTTTTTAAAAGATCATTTTTCTACATTGAATCTAAGAAATGATGCATTTACCCATTCAAAATTGCCATTGGGATTGTTAGCTGAAATGGTTTAACATTTTTATTAAGGTTTCTTTGCTGAAAATGACTGCATTTTGCTCTTAAATAAGTAACAGGGTTGAAGTTGTAGAATAGACTTAGCAAAAACACAATTGTGCTTAACTAGCATCCATGCTAATGGAATGAAGTCAATCAGGGCAGTCTTATGATTTACTTAGCATATTTTTTAAATCAATCATTTGCTTTCAGTCTATAATTTGTGTTACAAGGTTGTACAATCAAAGTGACCACATTATTCAATATGACAGTATCACTGAAAAATAAGAAAAAAGAATGAGAATTTTCTTCTTTTCATAATCTTCAGGAAATTTGGATGATGCAACTTTCTGTTGAACATGTTAAACTTGTAGTTTATTCCAACTATTTAATAAGGGTGAATGTCTAACAAGGTTAAGTGTAAACTTTTCCTAACATATAATGGATGACTAATGCAAAAATTGTGTTTCAAGAATGAGTTGTTAAATGGATTCACACATTAATGCAAAAATTATTTTGAAGTATATTACTGAGTGTATTTGGAAGAGGCAAGAATTGTCCTATAAGTGCCGTAGAGGTTTTATTGATGTTTTATTTATCTGAAATACGCACAGAGGTTGTTGCGAAGGACACTTTGCCTGTGAAATGTTTAAAATGTCTTATATTTACATGCATATTTGTAAATATCAGTTGAACACAAAAAGGTAGAATCACCCAACTGTGTTCCCAAAATTTCACAAAATCGTGCTCACAGTGGGGGTATTAGTCTCTTGTGAAGTGTGTGAAGTAAGTGTGCTGTGAGTGTGCAGTGAGGGTGTGGGCACGCACCGGCAGGCGGACAGTATGGCCCATTATCAGCTGATTAGCAAGAAGTCTCGCCTTTTCCTGCCACCAGTTTTCTATTTGCCCGTAGGAATAATAGCTCCTAGTGCACTTTGGCTCACACTTCAAAAAGCTAACTGTCAGGAAAGCTAATCTAAGTCTTTCCCCCTCTTCATTCTTGTGTTTTGACAATAAAGATAGTCTATCACATCCCACGAAAAGCTGGCCGTCTCCCGCTTTGTGTCTGATATGCTGAAGTAATTCTGACCAGTCAAATGGTCTCAGTTACTCAAAAGCTGTGATGTGTGTCCACCCTTTACACCAGGTTCAGGAAGAGAAATACAATGAATTTGTGACAAGGACTTCTGCTCCCCCCCCCCATAAGATAAGCTGATAAGGAAAGAACATGCACGCAAAGAACAAGAGTTTCCATACTTTCCTAAATAATCTAATCTAATTAACGGTAACCAAGAGGAATATGACCTAGGTGCATTTTTTTTTACTTATTTAAAAAGAAAATAGGACATGTACACAGAACGTCTGCTGTAGCTTAGGCTCTTATCAGCACGTGCACAGAGGAAACTCAGAGAGAAAAAAGCTGCAAAAATCAAAACTATCCCCAATTAAGACATCCACCAAGAAACAGCAATCAGAAGACCGGGGCTTCTTTTTCTGTTGTGATTGATGGACAAAAAGGAAAAGGAAATGAACACTAGCCACAGAAAACAGACGCTAGTGATGTAGGGGTGAAGGAGAGAGTGCACGTGACCAGGGCTCTGCTGATGATGATGATGTAGAGGTTTATGTGCCAGGGGCATCTGCGCGGAGGAAAGCAGAGGCTGGAGAAGCAGCGGCGTCCCTTTCCACAGGAGTGCTGACAGACTCTGGACACAAAGACGCTGCTGATTAAAGCTGGACAGCTCAGCATATGGGGTAGGCGTATAAAAAGACACGCAAGCCCAACAAAACAAGGATGCAATCAAAGGGGTGGCATAGTGTTTAGCATGACAGGAACTCTAGTCCTTTTACGTAACACTTCTGGAAAGATGTACTTCAACTCTTGCCCTTTACAGCCATTCAAGTAACTAACAATCCTCCTATACAAAGGACAAAGAGACAGTGTTTAGAAAAACAGATGAAAATACATTTATTGTTCTTTTGTGTGATTCAAAAGTTCATTAACAGATGATGTAAACAGTGTGTAATTGTGTTTCATTTTAATTCATTACTATTTTTCTACTCTTATCACTGTATTGTCACAGGTTGTTTTTTTTTTTTGGATTTTTTTTTTTTTTAACAATTTAACATACCTACGCATGATTTCCGTACCTTGTAATTTCTAATTAAGACAGCTCAAAATGTCTTTCAGTCTTTCTACTAGCTACATCAAACACATGTAATACAAATGCATATTGTGGAAAAAGTGAGCTCATCACTGATAACGTAGTGTATGAGAGCAAAAAAAAAAAAAAAAAAATGCCATGCCATATTTTAATGAAATATGAAAAAAGGGCATATTAATCAAAACCTTGTAGAGTGACTGAAATACACTGTCCCCTTCTGGCCATTACTTGTAGAACATTTGTTTAAAACATGCTGATACAGCACATGAAGTAAACGTGATAAGTATAAATAGTTTTGTGTAAAAAAAAAAAAACTATTATAGAAGAAAAGCAGTATCACTGTCAGTTATGACAGCTAATTCTCCCTGTATATCTGTAATTAAAAATCATTTGCATTTCACTGACTAGACAATGCAGGTCATGTATTTAGGACTGGCATTGATGGAACATAATATATCCAACAAACTCTCCCAATATATTATTGCACATGGTTACCACATAATAAAAAATATTCACAGTTACAATGGTCCAAGACAGTTTTTAAAACCTGGATTTATCACAAAAGGATCTTGAAGGCAAGTTTGAATTAAGGTGCACATGAAACTCAACTATAAAAGATAGACATGGCTCTTGTGTAGAACTCAAAGCTTTCTGAACACTGAGGGGAAAAAACTCCACGAGGAAAAACCTACTCTCTATTCACTCTAACAAGATTGTTTCATCTAAATGTAAGGAGCATCCTGTATCCTCCCCTCTCTCATCAGACTGCGCTTCCTGCAACGGCCTTTTTCCAAAAGTGTCATTAAGACCCACTGAGGAACAGCAATGGGATGGATGCACACTAAAAATAGTGGTGGATGGGAGGAAGGCGTCTTGGCCGAGCTCTGCTCTACAGAACTCAACAGGAAAGGGACAGTCGAGTTTGTGAGGTCATTCTCTGAAATAGCTTCAGTGAATGTCTATGTGTCAGTCGCACCTCTGACAGCCAGTGCACATTTTTCATTAAGGCATTTGTTCAGAAAATGTAAACACATGACCTTTAGAGAACATGAAGGCAGCCTTGACCCCTCTTTAAGAACTTCATGTGTTTGTGGAACCACATTAAGACACACGGTACCTGCAATAAAAGCTGCAGTGAAAGCTTAAACACTTGAGGTCCTGTAGGTGAAGCTGTGAGTATCACTTCACAAGCAGCTGCTTTGACCTTCACCAGACTGTAAGAAACCTCATTCCTCCACCAGCCTTCTGGTGATCTGTTCACTCGTAGGCTGATAGACTGAACACATCTTGCCTCTGGTCTGAAATCTTCCACTGGATTTAAAAACGCTTCCTCAACTGGTCTACCACAACAGTTCCATCACTGGATTTTTGAGAGTCCACTTGCCAACAGGAGCCTGAAATGGACTGCAGGTCGGGACACGGTAAAAGGCAGGCGATGGAGACCTGTTTATGGAAAGAAGAGAGTTAGCAAAAAATGTTAAATTACTTTCATATATATATATATATATAAACATAAACTGATATAACTGAAAATATACACTCACCATCCACTTTATTAGGAACACCTGTACACCTGCACATTCATGCAGTTAGCAATTCAATCAATCATGTGGCAACAGTGCAATGCATAAAATCATGCAGATACAGTTCAAGAGCCTCAGTTAATGTTCACATCAAACATCAGAATGAGGAAAAAGTGTGTTCCTTCTGACTTTAACCATGGCATGGTTGTTGGTGCCAGATGGGCTGGTTTGAGTATTTCAGAAACTGCTGATCTTCTGGGATTTTCACACACAGCAGTCTCTAGAGTTTATACAGAATGGTGCGAAAAACAAAAAACATCCTGTAAGGGTCTGTAGGCTGAAACAGCTTGTTGATGAAAAAAAATCAGAGGAAAATGACCAGACTGGTTTGAGCAGACAGGAAGTCTATAGTAACTCAAATAAGCACTCTTTACAACTGTGGTGAGCAGAAAAGCATCTCAGAATGCACAGAACATCAAACCTTGAGGTGGATGAGCTACAAAAGCAGAGGACCACATCAGGTTCCACTGCTGTCAGCCAAGAACAAGAATCTGAGTATATCATGGGCACAGACTCACCAAAACATGACAGCTGAAGACTGGAAAAAGACCAGGTGATTTACTTTCTGATCTTCAGCTGTCCAGTTTGGGTGAGCCTGTGCCCATGATAGCCTCAGATTCCTGTTCTTGGCTGACATGAGTGGAACCCAATGTGATCTTCTGCTATTGTAGTCCATCCACCTCAAGGTTTGATGGTTTGTGCATGCTTAGATGCTTTACGTCTCACCATGGTTGTAACGAGTGATTATGAGAGTTACTATATCCTTTCTGGCAGCTCAAACCGATCTGGCTATTTTCTTCTGACCTCTCATATCAACAAGGCGTTTCCACTCACAGAACTGTCGCTCACTCAATGTTCTTTGTTTTTTGCACCATTCTATATAAAGTCTAGTGACTGTTGTGTGTGAATATCCCAGGATATCAGCAGTTTATTAAATACTCAAACCAATCTATCTGGTACCAACATCCATGCCACAAACAAAGCCACAGAGATCACATTTTTTCTTAATTCTGATGTTTGATGTGAATATCAACTGAACCTGTATCTGCATGATTTTTTGCACTGCGCTGCTGCCATAGGAATGGCTGTTTGGGTAACTACATGAATGAGTAAGTGTTCCTAATAAGGTAAGTGTGTGTATGTGTATATATATATATATATATATATACACATACACACACACACACACACACACACACACACACACACACACATACATACATACATACATACATACATACATACATACATACATACATA
>CM075018.1:6028634-6046421 GCA_037576675.1 Pangasius sanitwongsei
TTTTCAGGGGCTCAAAGGTATTTGGACAAAGTGACAATTGTAAATATAACCATAATTTTAATACTTGGATGAAAATCAAAATCAAAATTCTCTGTAATGATGTTCTAATAATTTGCACCTGTAGTGATACACCTGTAGGTAATTTTAGCCATTTTAAGTACAAATAAATGGGGGGCATCCTTACTTTTTCCTCACAAGAAATTGGATTTTTTTAAATTACATTTTACAGATCATTTTAAAAAGGCTTTTCTTTGGTTTTATTTGTTTAGTTATATTACTTGAATCTCCCAATACTGTTAAAATGAAGATTAAATGTCCATATGTTTAACTATGTTTAAAAAAACACAGGCTTTCATGGGGTGTCCTAATTTTTTCACACACACACACACACTTATATATATATATATTGTCTGGCTTGTTGCGTGTGATACTTTTATAAATATATAAAATTTATATTAATAAATATATATTGCTTTAAATTAAACTTACCTCCATTCCTCTGGGCATGGCAGACTCATCAAAAAGCAGTTCCAGCACATGGAAACACACCATCAACACACACACCACCTGAAAAGCAGTACTGACATGCCTCAGCATCGTAACAGCATGAATTAACATTACAAAAAAAAAAAATTAAATGGCAAAATGCTCATCCTTACAGTTAAGGCTAAGAGCAGCAGCATGACCAGTGGGTAGCCCAGGTTACGCTGCCATGCAGACGCCTTCCTCCGTGTCTCTGTGGGGGGAAAAAAAAGTGATGAACGCTGAGTGAGATACAGTTAAGATTCATGTAAATCTACAGTCCTACATGTGAGTTGCAGGTTCTCACCCAGAGCCATGCGCTTGGCCTGTATGCTCACAAACTGCTTCTTCATCGCCTCCATATTCAGGCTCAGCCAGCAGGAGGTGCTGTTACCTAAGAGAGAGAAAGAGAGTGAGAGAGAGAGAGAGAAAGCAAGCACGTTAGTAATTAATACATAAGTTATAGAGGCTCATGTCAGCCACAATCCCATACTCACTGTTGATTTTCCTGGAGAGAGAAGCCTCTTCAAACACAGCACAGTTCATCGTCTCCTCCACATCCTCCAGCAGCTGTCCAACAAGACACAATCATCAGCTTCATCACTTCAACTTTGGCCTGCTTTTGCCATTTTCCATTTTTTTTTTGTTTTAATGAAAGGCTTGTTTATTCACAAATCAGTGTCTAAAAAGGCTAGAATAATTACACATCTCCACACATGTCTGAGTTCAAGTACTTTTTTTTTCCATAAGTTCTAAACTTAAAACACATTTAAGATTCACTTAGTACAGGGGTCCCAAACTAGGAGTCGCTTGATTCACAAATGGGGTCACAAGAGAAACTAACAATCTCCTCTTTTGTTTTATTCTCATGCATGATTTTATTATTTATTTTACAAATTAATATTAGAAATATAACTATAAAAACAGATTGTGTGCTACTATTTTGAAGTGTTACTGGCATTCAAACAAGCCATATTTAAATGAAGAGTGTACATGCTATTTTAGCCTTTTTCACTCTCTTGACACGTGGCAGTAGTGTAGAAATTCAGCCAAAAAAAAAAAAAAAAAAAAGGATTAAATTTCCCATCCATCTACCTCCACTAAACAAATAAACTTTGTGTCACAAATCATATACTTATGCACTATTCTAGAACGAATTATTGAGTACGGTTTATGTTTACATTTTAAAAACCTCTCATGTCGCCTTCATACCTACTGAAACGTATATTTTGAATACCAGTTTTCTGAATTTTCTTTGAATGTTTTCTTAGAATTTTCAATTTGAGACACAGCTCTTGACAACAGTCAAGCCGATGATGGAAAAAATAAACAGAATTCGTCAGTGTGTTTAACATGGCTGTGCATGAAACAGTTCGACTTGGAAACCTGACAGACAGGGATGTTTTGGCTCTGACATGCCTTCTCGCGAATGTCACGTTTAATCCTTCAGATGTAAAAGTACGCAAGTGAGTATTTGAACAATGCTGCTTGTGTTGCCATCACTACTGTCACGCTTCAAGTATAAACCAGGCCTCTTTGCTTCACATCAGACTGGATTATTTTCCTATAACAACAAACCCCATAGTGTTTTGTTCCTTATGTATTGTTTGAATCTGGAAGTGAGGGCAGAAAGAGATGCACCCTTTCAAACACACCCCCTGACGTTCTGAAAAGCTGTGTCATGTGTGTAAGCTCACCCTTCCCACTAGACTGGTAAATCAGTGCAAGGAATAAGCCTTTTTTTTTAGTGACTCATATTACACATATGTTACTGACATAATAAAATTTTCAAATGTTACAGTAGTCCTAAATTAATAATTAATAAATCTGGAATTTAATAAAATTTAGGGTGGCTTGTGATCTCAGAAAATTTTGTTTGGGAACCCCTAAACCCTACATTTTGCATGCTTACCCGTGGTTTAACCAATAAACTTCCAGTGATGCTGAACATGCGTGACATTCCAAAGGGAGTGCACACTGTTGAAAAGAAACGTAGAACAGTCAGAACAATTAGAGAAAACCAAAAAAAAACTTTACCCCACTGCATATCTTAAAGCAAGAACTAATCCAAGCAGGAAGCAGTGGAACTCTAGTTCATTTGAGACACGATTGGACACAGTGGCTGGAGTACAAGCAAATGTATCAACATTATGGCACACTCTGACACCACTGACATTTTGCTTGACCAGCTTATACTAGACAAGTCTGTATTTGAGTTTGAATTTAATCAAAGATGACCAAAAAATAAATAAAAATCTGCACCATGATAAAATTAACATAAACTAAATTTCAACCCACTTTGACAAAATGAAAGTAACATTTTAAGGATATTATAAATGTAATATAAACCTCTGTTCACTCCACCCAAAATACACTTACATAATAGCAGCAGCACTCCAAACAGTGAGATGCAAGAATAGAGGTAGGGCAGGTAATACTCCCACAGGTCTGAAATAATATACAAGAGACTGAGATTAGCAGCTGGAGACAATAAAGCACAAAGAATTTTACACTTTATACAAACCTTAGAAGCTTTGTTTACTGCAATGTTTACTGCATTTCTCTATTCAGTAAGAAATAATGTAACTGGAGAAAAAAAAAATAGTCCTTTTCTCTTTCAAAAATAATTATACCACAGCACTGATGCTCGATTCAATAATTAAATTTCTATAACAGCAAATTCTGACAGCTGCAAGGTTTATATTAATTCATTCATTCTAATACATTATTATTATTTCTATTGTAACAACATACAAGGGACTTTGTGGCTGATGCTCCGCAAGAACAGATTTTTTTAAAAGAATGTATGACACCACTTTGTAAATCAAAGATAAAGCTGTAATTAGAATTTTTCTGACATGATAAAATCTTCAGGATAGAGGGCTTTGCAGTTTCTCTGTAACATGACAAGCTGTATTTTTTTTTTCTTATTAACTTCAAGCGATAGGGGAAAAGAGGCTGACAAGGAAACAACTGTGTATAGCTGCTATAACGTTGAATGTTTTGCAAACTTTCTACACAACAACATAAATGTTCATTAATTAATAAAAAATATAATTGTTGGCAAATTGCTGTGGTATAGGATGAATAAAACACTTCAGATGGTAATCAGCTTCAGGGTGGTAACAGAATCTCACTTTGCGTTGTTGATTCATTTCTTATAAACGTGTTTTATTTCTACTTACACAGAAAACTATATATGTTAAAGTACATCAGAAAGAAAGGTGTTCTCTAACATACACACACACCATAGAGACTTTCCCGGGCTGTGTTATCGTGGAGGAGTGCTGATGCCACCCACACAATGCCAAGCACCAGCAGGCTGAGCAGAAGCAGCATCACGGCAGTCTCGTACACACGGGCCATGACACCCTGTAACAAAAACACATACAGACATGTCACTACACACACAGGCATGTTGACTCAATGTGCTGATTTCCCTAAGATAACATCAATGGGCAAATCAATCAGTGCATTCATGATACATGACTGAGGAGTTACAAAGTTAGAAATGCTGATTACCTTTTTGGAACCAACAAAGCCTTCTGACTCTGTAAAGAAGTAAGCAAATGGCATGAGGAAGACCAAGGAGAGGTTGGAAAAGAGAAAGACCAAGTTCCAGAGACCTGCGTAACAAAGCATGCATAAAATTAGATAAATAATCCAGCAGCAACAAATGTATAACCATTTAAAAATATACTGTTGTTTAAAATAATTGATGTGTCCTCAGAGTGAATTGTGCTTGACTTTATTATATAAAACTCTAATAATTATAAAGAATTTGTCTGTAAGTACATGAACTGATTGCATTGTAGGAACACAGTGTCTTCAGAAAGGTTGCTAGAAATCTTTTGAGCCATGGTGAGGTAAAAGAAAATTACTTTGCACATGCTATCTGAATTTCCCACATGACACTGAAGTACTACTGTTATTACTAACACTTTGGCCATTGTGGTTAGTGCCAGTGCTCACAAGTGAATGCATGCTTAAGATCTGCATGAGCAAACTCCTGGCCTGATACCAAAAAAAAAACAGCCCTATAATGTCAATCATTGCTTTTTATGTTTGTGCTTTCAGCTTTTACATCAATCAAATCTGAGTGGAGTCATTTACTGGTGTTCTAGATTATTGTCCATGAGAGCGTGTGTGTGTGTGTGTTTATGAGAGAGTGCGTTTTTGTGTACCATGGATAAGCGACCCGTTGAGCCACTGCATGTAGTAGTTGTGTGGAAAAGTGAGCAGGACTTCATTGGACAGGATGGAGATGGGCAGGAGGAGAACTGCACCCACAGCTACAGAGAGAGTAAACGTGCACAACCACAGCCTAGAGTGGGCACAAAGCAAAAGAAAGAGAAGTGGTGTGTGTTAGTGTAGTGTCTTCCCACTGACACAAGTCCAGCTGTAAAATGAGGAGGTGTAAAACACCACGATGGAGGGCCAAAGGGCAAACCATTGCAGATATTAACAATCAGAACACAGAGGTAATCATGCACAAGTCTTTTTATTACTTAAACACAGCAGTTCCAATAGTCCATGTCAAGCAGTTTATTACTTACGCAATTTTATTCACAATGGCATCCTCAACGTCATCTGGAGACAGAGAGAGAAAGAGAGAGAGAGAATCATAATGACTTTATCAGTGTGTATCAGCATTAAGCAGTACTTAATTTCATATGTTGGAGTCAAATCAACCTGATATGCAAGTTTCCTTTCACTATGAAAAACTTTACTAAACCATTTTGGCCAAATGTGACAGCAACAGACAGACAAATATAGACAGACAGCGAGAGACAGAAAGGCAAAAAAAACAAAAACAAAGAACAACAGACAGCAAGACAGATGGCAAAACAGACAATGTGACAGAAAAAAATGACAGGCAGAAAAACCCAAAGAATGACAGGAGGAAACAGACAGACAACAAGACAGACAGACAGACAGACAGACAGACAGACAGTCTGACACAGACAGACAAGGACAGAAAGGCAGGAAGAAATATACAAATAAGACAACAGACAGCAAGACAGACAAAGAAAGAAAGAAAGAAAGAAAGAACACAAAACCAAAATAACAACAGACAGCAAGACATACCATCAGCCACAAACTGCAGGATACCGACACACAGTGACAGAAAGAAAGGAAGAAAAACCCAGAGTACAGAAAGACAGACAGCAAGACAATGAATAGTAGTAACAAAGTAATAAATGGTTTCATTTTGAAGAGAAGATGTAACTAAAAGCTGTAGGTCAAAGAAATACATTTAAAAATGACAACATGCTCTCACTGAGAGGAAATCTGAGAGACCTGCCTCCTAAGTATTGAAATCAACAAAGCTTGCGCAATTCAATTCAGCCACAAGGCAAAATGTGAGACCTTAGAAACAGACAAACAAACTTGTAAAGCAGATTTCTTGATGAGCTCCTGCCAAAACGCCAATCAATCTGGAAACAATTTGGAAAGTTTCCAGCCAATCCAACGACAGCTAATAAAACTACTCTGTTTTCCAAAATGGTCAGCAAGTTCATAAACGATATTCAGAATGGAGGAAAAACCTAACTGTTGTTACTGAAAGAGCAAAGAAATAGTGCTTTTTTTGTCTAGATAAAACAGAATAAGTGGATGCATTTTGTCAGGCTTGGGGGAGTTGAAGGTAAGGAGCCATGTGCTTATTATCTCTCACAAACATTCCTCACAACCCCCAACCCCATCATGTTGACAGGGACATTGCGTAAAGCCCTTCCACTGGCATCTGCAACACTGATCCTGGCATATCATCTTAGCTTCCCTGAGTTAGAAATGTTCACATGCATAAAACCCAGTCTATATGCATGGCAAACATGCCTGTAATGCAAGGTGCAAATACGGTATTAGTTATCCAAAATACTTCAGACATAAGCAAAGGGTTTTTAGGGTTTCTTTACTGCCTTTGCACTACAAATCACTTATACTACCTCTTGAAATCAAGGTTGCAAAACAGCATTTATGCTGAGAAGGTGCCCAGGGCGACTATACTTACCCGTAACAAACTCAGCATTTTTCTTGAAGTGTGTCAGAATGAGGTAGGACAAGATGTATAGGCAGACAAAGAGCTGCACGCAAATCTATAAGAAATGAATAAACAATAATTACCAGGTGTGCAAGATGCCTGTACAATGTACTATTGGTCTGCAAAAAAATTTCACACATCATAAATCTACTGCTATTGACTGTGCAACCAAATAAACCTTAAGATTTGTATGTGGAATTTAATGCAGTTATCAGTCCCTATGTCAATAGAAATGGATATGTAACTACAATGAACTCTAATTAAGCTCACTACTATGGCAGGCAATTATGTTTCATTAATCAAGGAAAGCAAAAATCATAAACTATGATTAATTGTGCAGCTCTAAGTGTGAAGCAAAAGAAAGTTGTTAATCTGGCACATCGGTTATGACACATAGCCCAGTAATAAAGCTGTGGAACTGAGAAGAGTTAGCCTTCAGTACATTATCAGTATTGGAAATGAGCTCCACTACCATTCAGAGTACTAAGTAGCTCCTGGAACCTCTCCCATTACACTGTACACACACACACACACACACACACACACACAATCGCAGGCTTATCATTCCTGCACCACGCCGCTCTCATTCACAGCTGACCATAGACATGGCCAGCTTATCAATAGAGAACGTGCGTAAATGTGAAGCTATTAAAGGACTGAGCAGGTCAGTAAAGGAGGGTGAGGAACACAATGCAACCATGATGATACTAAGTCAGAGTGGAATACGTGGCATACCCGGGGCAAGCGGTTATAACAGGGGACACTATGGAAAGATAGAGGGCATTATGTAACTGATCGTGTACCAATATATACTCCGGTGGGTGACAGAGCAAAAATATATCACAACACAAAGACATTTTCTTGTATGTGATACACTAGCTCTGCTAACAGATCAACAGTTTTCACCAGGGTAAAAATAAGAACATTCCCAACCTTTATTCAGGGCTACCAACAGCAAAGGCTAACACATGCTAAAGAACTAGGCTACTAGTTTTAATAGCACAATATAATTATAATGTTAGCTCGTTTCTAGGGCTGGGTTTAAATTACATAAAATATTAGTTAATCTAATGTTAGCTAGTTTGCTGATGCTGGGTTTAACTCTCATAATATAACATTTAGCCTAATGTCAGCTAGCTTGCTTGATGACTTGGCTACAGTTTTTACTTACAAAACATAACACATAGCCTATTATTAGCTTTTTCAGAGACTTGGCTAACAATTTAAATGTAATAGTTAGCTTAAAGATAGCTGGTGTACAAGTCATTGGTAAGCCTAATATGAGCTAACTTCTTCACTAACTCAATTAGCTAACTCAGCTATTAAAATCAAATAGCTACTGCTGGAGAACTAGTTAGCTGGCTAAGGTTTGACATTAGTGCACTGCAGAGTTTAGATACATTCTCTACCCTTATCAGGGTGTGACAATTCTGTTACACACACTCCCTTTTGTGTGGGTAATACTATTTTCACCCGCATTCAACTTAAAAAAAAAAAAAAAAAAAAAAAAAAAAGCATTTAACAAGGAAAGGGAGGGGAAATGAAGTGATTGGTACAAAAAAATATTTTAACATTCAGTCAGGTACACTTGATTAGATATTACTGTTGTACTGCGCTATGTAAATACGAAACATTAAACACATGCCACTGAACTAAACTGCATAGTCAAGACTCACTCTGTAAATAGCTCTATTGATTTGATCATTAATATGGTGCCAGTCGATTTTTTACATGCATGATTGACTAATTAAAGGGCTGAATAATTGATTATTCCACAAGCAAATAAAGCTAAAATGATCATGAATCACGAGATGAACTGTTTTTCTTTCCAAGGGAAAACCTGCATAACTGTCAGTACTTATCACTGTCCTGACATTGAACAAATTGACATGGGTCAAAATGCCCTACAACCGCACAAGTCTGTCTTGTTTATTAAGGAAAAATGGTGTAATTAATTTCATGTAACATGTAATTTCGGAAGTGTCAGGAATCTGCCCTAAGTCTTCATGAGTGACAACTAGGAAATGAAAGAGCAGTGACAGATGGAGGAAGAAGATTGTGGCTCAACTCCCAGTGGATAGTAAAAGCAGATGAAAGTGGCTGACCAGGATTAGAGGAGTGAGTGCACCGATATTAAATCAGCTTGACCAAATGTCTACTTGTCTGGCAACCTCTAACATTTAATCCAAAGTTTACCAACACAGCACAGTATCACTACAAAATGTGTTTAAATATTGCAAGGGAATCAGATATAATATGGCTTTTCATCAGTATTCTATTTCCGGTATTTTGTCATTGTTCTCTAGCCAGCAATGCAAGTTTCAACACATTTTCATTAACAAAGCAGTGCGAGAAAAGAGGAACTACTTGAAGCAACATCCTTTTGCAATTCTTTAACCCTTTGACTATACAAAGGCACTATGTCGTGATTAAGCTTCATACAGATTTCATTTCTTCGTGCACTTCCAGATTGATTACATGCATGAATTCGAAATCTGGTTTTAGTTTTTGCGGCGATTTCAAGCAACACAAAGAGAGACTCAATGCATAATAAAAACGCATCCTGCCGCTTCAGGTAACACCGGATGAAGAGCTCAGAGAAAGGAAGAAGGGCAGGAAACAGGAATTTCGACCCCAAAGTGTAAACATCAGCCAAAAAAAAAAAAAAGGCAGATCACTGTGACGGATGTCTCCAGGTTGGTGAAGCATGCGTTCAGATGCACAACTGACTAACTAGAGTAAAATCTCTCTACCTGGCCTACTGCTGTCAGTAAAGAATCTATCCTTCCTCCCTGTAGTAACAGATGTGGCTTTAGGAGACGTAATAAACCACAACCAACGTCACACATCCACCCTGTTCTCAATGACACCATGTCAAAGCCTTCAAGGAGGAGCAGCTTATGTATTC
The DNA here is from genome assembly GCA_037576675.1 of Pangasius sanitwongsei. NCBI lineage: Eukaryota > Metazoa > Chordata > Actinopteri > Siluriformes > Pangasiidae > Pangasius > Pangasius sanitwongsei. The sequence continues at coordinate 6,038,108 of CM075018.1, forward strand.
TACAAGCTATTTACATTAGAGGAGAAGTAGCTTAGAAACCAAACAAAAATTTTGTTCTCCTAATTCAGGCTTCTTTGACGCAACCGCATTGAACTGGAACAGGTGAAAAATCAGGCTGATGTAAACAGTGAACTAGACAGAAAAAAAGGTTTGAAAATGTTTAAATACAGTCAACTTGTTTTTCTGATACTCAGTGAACTCAATGTAGAATGAAATGTAAAACTTAAGTTAGACAGGAACTACACTCAGACAACAAAATATTGGTTAATATATGTTGTAATATTTTCCTTTGTAATACTGATCTCAGTGGTTTTATATAAGATGTCTGTGAGCATTTTGGTAAATTATGGCATTACTGCATTCTTAAAAAGGAAAAAAAAAAAAAGGAACAGTCAAATTAACCCTGATAACTGATGCTGTCTAGCTTGCTTGAGGACGTGCCTATTGTTTAATTACAAAATAGAGAAGTTAGACTACTGTTAGCAAGAATTAGTTAGAATTAATTGGTTTAGGGTTATACACCCTAGGGTGTACACCTAATACAATAATTAGACTAGCTTGTTAGCTAACAGTTTTATTATTATTAACTTTTATTATTAATTTATTATTATACCGCTAGAGAGATAATATTAGCTAGGTCACTACATCAAGGAACGGTGGTGTAGCTGGTCGAGTTGCCACCTCACAGCTCCAGGGTCCCCAGTTCAGTCCTGAGCTCAAGTTACTGTTTGTGTGTGGTTTAGGATGTTGTCTCTGGGTTCTCTGTTTTCCTCCCCCCTCCCAAAATATGGTGGTTGGTAAAGCTGTTGCTTGCCAAAATAGTCAGAATGAGTTGCATTGATACAGTGAGGAAGAGCTACACTGTGGTGTAAACATGATTTGGGGTAGATTGTCTGTTCACCAAGACAAACATGGGACAAAGGTAAAACTTCTAACTAGGCTAAACAAGAAAGGTCAGAGATATTGCTCACTCCTAACCCTAATTATGTTTCTCACCAACTCTGACCCCAAGTATGTGAAGTCTCTTTTTACTGAAGTTTATTGCTAGATATACAAAACAACAGAACCCATTCATGAAGAGGATCGCCGCTCTGCAAACTACCTGGAACAAGTTGTTCAGGCTGGATCATAAAAGCACACTATGCAGAGTGGAGAGTGGTGTGTTCCTATGAAGCACTACAAAGTACATCATGTACATAAACACACTTAAATCATGGGGTCACTATTACCCCACTCTTTTACTCCATTCTGTATCAAGTGTGCTTTTTCCACTAACAAATTCTACAAATAGGCATCACACTGATTACAAGGAAAGTAGCCAGCGTGTCTAATAGGGCTGACAGGATGCTGTATTACAGACATCTTCAAAGTTTGTGACATTTCTGTATACATAGAATTCTAACTTGTTTCAACATGGGTGTGTACAAACTGTTACTGATTTCAATAACTACATCTTAAACTTGTAGATGGTCCTTTATATAATCTGGTCAAGTTTACTTCTTCACTGACTCTCAAACAGACTCAAGGATTAGTCTAAAATTTTGATATATTGTCAAGATCCACTGATTCTGATGTGGGGTCCATGATTTTTTAGTTACAATGTTGGAAACCTACTTTTATCATAGTTATTATATTTTTTAAGTTCTTACAGTTAGTGGTCTGTTTGACTGGTCCCTTGAATTGAATGAGTTTAATCCAAATCGCAATCATTTGAAAACAATGCCTATAAATAAAGTCAACTTGGTGTTCTGTCTGTGAAAAGTTCAGAAATAAAAAGCTCCAAGGCTCTAATAAATAGAAAATGTATTATTGTACACAGAAATGAAGGTCTATGGAAATTATTACCCAATTAGCTGGGTGTCTGGCAACAAACAGCTTGAGAAATCCTGGTCTAGATATAGGAGTCCAGTTCTTAAAGACAATGACATATTGCAGGTTACAACACAAAACAATTTTAGTGCAGACTTTGCAAGGTTAAATGATTATGGAAAAAAATATTCCACATCCAGCAAGAATGTGACTCAGGAGAACATGGGGGAACCGTGTGCATAGGAAGTGCACGCTCAGAGGGCTAGCAAAAACAAGTACAGTTCAGTTTTACAAAACCACACAGGCCAGGTCGTGACAACAACACTGACAGCTGGACTCAAAGACACCAGGCCTTCATCTGTGGATTTCATTAGACATCGATCTGCTCCGGCAACAGCCAAGTCAACATACAGGTTGGATTTCCCATCCGACCCAGATCTACCCAATAACAATGCAATTTATTTCAACCTGATTTGTTTTTGACATTGTTGTATATGGCTGTCTCGAATTATTCTCTGCAGAGTTCTGAAAGTTGCTGAGTGTAAGATTTGTGCGGTCCAAGTGTAAAGGTCAGCATCACTGCCTCGTTGTAAGTTTCTTCAGGACTGAAGTTCACTTTGCGTTATACAAGGACAAGTCCAATAAAGACATCATAATAACACAGGTGGCTGATTATCTCAAGAATTTGCAAGCCTCAGATATCATTTTTGAAATGCAAATGGTTATGCGTTTAAATTTCCATTCTGATTTATATTAAAGATATGTTAAGCATCAGTTCCCTAGTGCTTGAATAACTACAGGTCCAATGGGTTTAACTAATCATAATGGATTAGAAAGAGGAAAAGAAAGATAAAAAAAAAACATTGAAAGGTTTATCACAGGATCTCATATTAAACATAAAACCCTAAACATTTTATAGTATATCAAGAGTAGATTTTAGAAGAAAAAAAAAACCTTATAAGCACACAATGTTCCAAAAGGTAGTATCTGGATGCACCCTCTCCCCTTTTTTATTTATTTTTCTTGCATTTCACAATCATTAGGCTCAAATCAATCAACATGCTGGCAAACATCCTCTTTTTAGTGTTGTCTTTCTTGGTTAATGTTATCCAGGAGCTCTGACTATGTTACATATCCGAGATCAGAGTTAAAAACAGTTTGTACAGTCAAACTTACGATGATCTCTCGGACCCGGTCGTGGAAGAGCTGCTCTCTAATCGACACGTCGTCGTTTGTTTCCATCCTCCGAAATCATATCCTGAGGAACTGAAATTAAGATACAGGCATTTTAACTAAAGCCACCAGAAAAAAAGTTGAGGCGGTAGAGGCGGTCGCTTTGATCAGATCGTTACATGTCCCTTCAAACCAGAGAAGTCACAAGTGGAAGAAGATCCTAAACTACATTTCTACAGCTTTAAAGACATTACTGGGCACGACATGCTACAGTTGTAAAAAAAAATGAGCACTGCATTAATCGTGAGCAAGCACAAACAGACTGCAAACATTTTAACCCACGCTCTCATACGCCTTCTATGGGGGTTGCGTTAGAAGGGGGCGGAGAAGGGTGGATAAGGGGGCGGTGCTATTGTGTTTAAAATCAAGTGGGCGTGGTTTTCACTGAGACAAAGGTTTTTGTTTCCCTGCAGATTTACTTTTCAGTCTTAATTAATTTCCAAGAGTATATTATGTACATTCATTTATTTTATGTATTTAGGTATTTATTTGTTTAATTTTGAGGAGAAATGTGTAAATCCCATCAGCAGAAATCTCTACATCAATGTATATCAATCAATAAAATGGAATCAAGAAGAAGAAAAAGAATATAGAGGAGTATAGAAATAATATTAAAATCTAGTGCTGGAAGAAAAGGAGACATCCAATATACAATATACTGTGTCAAGATGTATGAGATAAAATGGTTTTCATTATATATATATATATATTTACACACACACACATATATATATATATATATATATATATATATATATATAAATTTGATTACATTTTCCGTTTTGATTTAGGCTTACATAAGGCTGATGTTACATGCCTCTCTTATTTGCTGCCTAAAATAAAAATCAAATCTATAACACAAGAATCAGCCTTTAAATGTTCCACATCTTCAGTTTGTGTGGCGCTTGCTAGCTCACTCAAGCTCTGCATACACAAAATATGTGATCCGTACGCTGTGTAAAAATAAAGAAAGGTTTTTACATGTTCTCCTGGTGCATGGAGCATTTCAGATTCATAAACAGAGCAACACTGCATGCCACATCTCTGATCTCTGGTCTTTCATTGCTTCCTTTCAAATTGTAAGCCATGCAGCACTATTGAACACCCGCCTCAGTGAGTCTGTGGTATGCTAAGCATCTTCCTCCTGGAATAAGAACACAAGCAGCTGGGGTCCTCTAAGACCTTGTGTAGGCCATGGAAGTATACATAAATGAGACTTGATATTGAATCTTGTCTGCAATGAGGTAGCCCATTTATTACCATTTCGGCAAAGTTAGCAATATGCTACTTTTTCTAATTTTTGAGGACCTTGCTGTGTAGTGCGCAGTCATTTTTGGGAATTCAGAATCTATTTCTTATATTGTCATTAATTGTCTTTTATGATGATGTAAGGGCAGCATGTCACTCCACAGCTACAGTGTTCCTAATTCAATCTTTTGCTTGGGATCCTCTTGAAGTTTCCCATGTTCTCGTCACGTCACTGTGGGTTTCCTCCCACCTCCCAAAAACGTGCCAATAGATGAGTTGGTGACTCTAAATTGCCGCTAGGTGTAAATAATTGTGTGACCATGTGTGTGAATGGTGGACTGGCATGTCCTCAAGGGTGTATTTCCACCTCGTTTCCAATGTTCCCTGGATAGGTTCCAGTGCCAGCAAAAGCCTGACCAGGATACTGAATGAATGTTGATGGAAAGTGTTCAAAGTAAAATAAGACATTTGTCTTTGAATAAAAGTATCACACGCAACAAGCCAGACTATATATATATATATATATATATATATATATATATATATATATATATATATATATATATTATAATATATATATTATTTATACTGTCAGTGGGTGCTATGGACAAAAATCCTTTTTAGGCCTTGAAATGAAAAGCCTGCATGTTGTTTGTAAAAATTTTTAAAAAATAATATTGTGCTTTGAATGGTGCTGAACTCTAGTCTAATCAATATATAATGTGTTGTGTAAGACATCAATCATTTATTTATTCAAAGTATTTCTTCTATTTGTAGCCTACTTATCAATTAGTTCACCAAAAAGTTGCATATTCATGTACAGTCAGGTTAAAGTTCAGACAAACCTTTGGTGCTTGATCAGTAAGGGTATATTACGTTAACATTACAAAGACTGCTGCAATTTCATCTTCCAAAGTCCAAAGTCTAAACTGACGCCAATATGGAAGGTGTCCATTTCAGGAGAGATTGGATTGGATTTGACGGTGCAACTCCTACAGACTTTTCACTGCATTTATTTGTTTTTCTTCAGAATATGACCGAGCAACAAGTTTGAAACCGTGATGTGTGTTATTTTGTGCGTTCATATTTCTGCCAGTAGTGAAACTGAAGGAAGCTGTTTTAAAGAAGCTGTTTTTACAAGCCATCTTCACGTAGGTAAGGTGACACGTGACTTGAGTCAAAATGTTTTGTGAGAGTGTAATTACATGTAATCTTACTGAAAATTATAAATGGTAGCAGTTTATTCATTTGTCTGTTGGTTTGTTATTACTTATTTTTATTAGCAGTAGTTGTAGTAGAAGTTTAATCATGTTATTATTTTTTTTAAAAATTCATGGTGATAACGCTGATGTCAAGTGTAATTGTGGTATTGTAGTGTTCTCTAATGCTTCATTTATCCTGGTTTGTATTTAGTGAGTTAAAGTGCTTTCTTCCTCAGGCAAAATAATTAAATGTGACCATTTGAGTTGAGTTACACTTACAGATCCTATCAGTCACATCACTCAAAGTGAATGTTAAAAAAATGTAATAATAATGCTTTGACTTTACATTGACTTCTCTGTATTTTATTATAGCAGGTTTTTTTTGTCTGTGTGTGTGTGTGCAGATATTTTGCAAAATTACTCTTCTCAGTGAAGAGGAGTGTTTTCCTCTGCTAGCTGAAATTCTAAGGATGCTCTTATGCCTAAGCGACTAATAACAACCTATGCCCTCTGGGCAGTGGGAGGCCCACTGGGTCTTCATCACCTCTACCTCAGGAGGGATAGCCATGCTCTCTTGTGGATGCTCACTCTGGGTGGGTTTGGGTTCGGCTGGCTCCGAGAGTTCTTCCGAATCCCAGCTTACGTTAGCGAAGCCAACAAAGAGGCTGAGAGAGTCAGACGCCCATCTGGTATGCCTCCACCAATAGGCTTGGTTCGTTTTGCTGGCCAGATTTGCGTCGGCATTTACTTTGGCTCAGTTGCTTTGATTAGTCTGAACTCTCTGAGTTTCTTCTACCTGCTGGTGTTGCCGTTGAGTGTTGGTGCGGGGGTCCATCTGGTGTCCTGCGTTGGTCAGCAGACTTCTGACCTGCAGAAGACCCTCACTGCTTGTATCATGACCTCATCCATATTCTACGGCAGCACACTCTCGCCACTACCCATCAGCATAGCAGCTAGTTTCACTGCAGCACAACATAGAAAGTTTAAACCTCCCCAACATGCAGGATCTCCACCAGAGCCACTGGGTCAGTCTTATACACATCCAATTCACACAATCCAATTCTCATATCTTATATCTAATGTCTAATTCAAGATTGCAATATTAGAAATAAACATATCTATGTTCTTGTTATGTCATTCACTGTTAAGTGAAGTTTTGTTTCTATGGTTCCTAGGACCTCGCCTCTATCGCCTTAGCCTAGCTCTGCTGGCTTTCTCAGCTCCGCTGGGATACTGTGTTTTTCACAACACCACAGCTACTTTATACTACATTTCAGACTGTGTGGCAGCGTTTCTCGAAATGTTTTGGTTCATTCCTTGGCTCAGAGGGGTTGTGGAATTCTTTCTGCTATTGCCATACCAGATCTTGTGTGCGCTGACTGGAGGGAGTTACTACGAGGAGAGCTGGAAGAATTTTCTGGAAATACTTCTTAATGAATACAGCAAAAGAGAGATTGAGGCAATGAAGGTGAGGCCAACTAAACAGCACTGAGTGTCAAATCAGTTGGTTTAAATCTTGTCTCAAAACCCACATGTTAAGCTCAAAGCACAAAATAAAGCTCCAGATTTATGAAGCTGCTGCTCAAACACTTCACACCCTCAGCAGGTATGAAGTAAGAAAGGAACTGGTTTGTATTTTAATGCACTGTTTCTCAATCTTGCCCTGCATGTTTTAGTGTTTTCTCTCCTCTAATACACTCTGGTACACATATAGGGCATATATGGACAGTGAAAAATGTGCATGGAACAGCAAAGATACTCCAGTCCCCAGACTCAGAAATTTTTTTAAATGACAAATTTTAATACTAGTTAAGTAAAGAATAAACCGACGATGATTGTTTTTCTATAGCAGCACGTCCCAGCGTGTTTTATTACCCCTATACCACAGCAATTCATCAATCATTACAGTGTCTAATGTATTCCTGAACAACATACTTTTTATCTGTTTAAAGTTAGTTCCTGTTGTTACTTACAATATAGCAGCTAGAAACAGTCATTCCCTCACCAGACTGTCTTCTGTCTCATAATAAAAAAATGCAGCTTTTTGTGTCACCAAAAAACCAGAAAGCCCAAAGTCCTCTGTCCTGAAGACTTTCCCATGACAGAAAACTTATTGACTGGTACAAAGTGCTGACACCAGAGATTTCTTCCATAAATATTAAATATACGCCTCCTTTCAGAAAGTTTCAGCATATCAATGATTATACATTTTCCTTTATCGTTAGCTTTAGATTATGTGTAGTATCTGCCTACAAGTCCCTGGGAATGAGTAACTATAGAAACAATAAAGTATTAGAATTATTACAGGCCTAAATCTGTGATTTGAATTACTGGCAGCACTATTGTCAGAGCTGCTGTTATAGAAAATTAATCAACATCTTCTGACTGATCAGAATTGAGCATTCAATAGCACTGTGGCATAATATGTTTTTATACTATAATCATTTTACAGTCCCCTATATAGATTCTGGATTAAAAGGCACTACACATTAAAGGACTAATTCAAAACACTATTTTCAATGAAAACTAACTCATTTTTTTCTGCTATCCATTATAGAGGTCAAATATTTTAACAGTTTGCATAACTTTAGGACAAAATGAAGATGAATTTGAAGAATAATTTCATTTACACCAACAAAATGTTTCGTGTGTTAGGTGCCACAGATGTTATTTAAAAAAATTATCAGTTCAAAAGTTTGCATTTCTCTTCCTGAAAGTGATATAAATACTCTCCAAAAACATATGTACAGTTGAGGACAAAATTATTAGCCCCCCTATGAAATTTTAAGTTTCCTCAAGATATTCCCAAGTACCTATTTAAC
>CM075018.1:6048217-6091774 GCA_037576675.1 Pangasius sanitwongsei
CACTAATACACAAAATCATTATATACACATTTTTATTATATATATATATATATATATATATATATATATATATATATATATATATATATATATATATAGAAAATGCAGCTTTTTGCCTTCAAGCAAAATAAAGTTGGCTAAAAGATATATCACTATTTTGCTTTCATTTCTATAACACATACTCCTATGTATTACTTATTGAGTAATTCATCATGATAATGTTTGCACCAGCCTTTTCCAAAGCAAAATCCAGTGCTTTGTTTGTATGCAGCAAACTGGTCTATACACTTTCACATGCTGTTGATTTTTGATTTTGAAATGAGATAAAAAGCTAAGGTTGAATATCTTATTGAATATATTTCCTGTATAGACTAGTGATCACTACCTTATTCTTGATAGTAACTGTTATAAAAGCTGATAGATTTCATAACATTTAGTTAGGGAGTGCAAGACAGTTGCGCTTCCACACCTGTGGTTTATGTGATAGAGAGGTGTATTAAATATAACTATGTATTTAATCACATTTCATCTTTCCATAATATCAACAATGAGAACTAAAATAAACGCCACAATAATGCTTTGTTTATCAGAATATAGTCACTTTATCATTTTAATGTGGTGGCATATTATGATTTCAAAATACCTTCATTACATGACTTTACGCAACCAGCACTGTTCATTTCTCAAATCTGATTGGTCAGAGGTGTTGATTAATTTTCTCTAACAGCACAGCTTTGACAATAGTGCTGCTGTACTTCAAATCAAAGATTTGTATTAATACATTTGTTCTAATATGTTATCGTTTCTATACTAACAACTTATTCATGGGGTACGGAGGACACTCCACATAATCTAAGACTAATAATAAATTGGTTCAATAATTATCTTGTTATTTAACAAAGAAAAATGCATAATCATGTTATGGTTAAGCTTCTGTAAGGAGAGGTTTATTTAAAATTTATGGAAGAAGTCTCCAGCGTCAGCGCATTGTAACTGTCAATAAATTTCCCAGCGTGGGAGAGTCTTCAGGACAGAGGATTTTGAACTTCCCAGCTCCTCTGTAACATGACAAGATGCATTATTTTTGTATTATTAACTGCAAGAGAGAGAGAAACAAAGAGAGGCTGGTGAGAGAATGGCCATTTATAGCTGTTCTAACAAGGAGCAACAGGAACCAATTTCTCTGACAGATGTTCATCAACATCAGGCTGAATGTAACTATAAACAGATTAAAAAAAAAATATGATTATGGTGTTCATTAATACATTGAAATTGTAATCATTGGCAAATTACTGTGGCATAAAAGATACAAAACACTTAAGGATATGCTGTTATAAGAAAATAATCAATTTTAGACTGCAGCACGCCACCCCGTCGTTGATTATTTTTCCTAAACAGTACACCCTGTCGTGTTTTAGTCCTTACTTAACGTCAGTATGTGTCACCTACGAGGTATTCTGTCCATTCTTCACATTCAAAACAAAGGATCGATGCTCTCGGTGTGATGATTTGTTGATCGTGTTTTCCACAGATGGATTAGTCAGGTCTGAATCCCAGCACAGGCCCGGAAGTTGTTTGGGATTTCAGGTAAAAGATCCCGGAGATGCTGCCTTCGCCCGAGAAAACAAACAGTGCTCCTGTTATATAAATACAGCAACCAGAGTCGATCGCCAGGTAAGGAAAATAACTCAACAGGTGCGTGCTATATTGCTGGTTCACGGAAGGTGACACTAGGTGATAGAACTAGCTCCCCGTGGTGTGTTTGAGCGAGTTTACGTAGCCGGCTAACGTTAGCTAAGCTAAACGGCATCTGGCGAGTGGTGGCTGCCATAGCAACGCCGACGGGCTCTCGAGAAACATTATCCTACTTTAGCTTGTCACGTCCAAATATCGACCAATTTCCTAGTAATGATCAAGTCTTACCATTTACACACGTTATAACTTCCATTATCATTGTTTGTTTCATCAGTTTGAAATTGTCTTTACCTTATTTCTGCTCTGTCGCGTTTTGTTAGCTCCTTAGCTACCCAAGCTAGCTGGTTCGGCTCAACCAGACGGGGGCTGAATCCCAAATGGCTCCCTACTCCCTATACAAGTGCACTACGTAGGCAATTAAACAACGACTTCCATACTTTATGTAGTGCACTATACGTCCCACAGGGAGTTATTTGGATTTCAGCCAGGATGTCAGCGACGGTGCTGGAGACGTGACACATGTCACTGGTGTTTTTGTCAACAAAAGTGTGAATAGTTTTGTGGTTCTGCTCACTCTAGACTGTTTTTTTCTGCGGTAACTACATCCAAGAGCTAAAATTATGACTCACTGTGTCTGCTATGCATATAAACATACATGTATTACACCCCACCTTCGCCATCTCTGTGCTCTCGAGTTAAGTTCATGCCTTAAACACTCACTCAGTTTAAGTACCCACTTTATCCTGGTCTGTTCTGGGAACACTGGGCATGAGGTAGGAATACACCCTGAAAGGGACGCCAGTCCATCACAGGGCACTGTAAGCCCACACTTTCACACCTTGGGGCAATTTATCATTTCCAGTCCATCTACAGACATGTTTTTGGGAGGTGGGAGGAAACTGGGGAACCCAGAGGAAACCCAGAACGTATGAAACGGCACACAGATGCTAACTCAAGGCTCAAGATCGAACCGGGGATCCTAGCGCTGTGAGGCAGCAACACTACCAGCTGTACCACTCGCCTAAAACACCTGAGATGTCGAATGCATAACAGCTCTAACGGATCTTGTAGAATGAAAAAAAAAAAAAAAAAAAGAATCTGTAATCACTGATAAGTCATTCTGAGATCAGATTAGGGCAACGTTCTTTTTCCCTAAGTGATCTCAAATTTAATCCATAAACCTAAACACATAAATTCTATCTTTTTTTTTGTGCATTTTGTTTTTCTGATATGATATCACACTCTGTTAATTCTAGAAGATGGGATCACCTCATAGAATATGCTAGAATAATTTTCATATGCTGAGGCAGGTTTCTGTGAATATCTGCTTGTCACAACATTCACTTTTTTTCATTATTTCTCGCTCTGCTCTTTGATAGGTCACACGTGAAGGGGCGGGCATCGTGTAATACACTGCTTCTTATTATTATTTCTTGCACTGCTCTTTGATAGATCACACGTGAAGGGGAGGGCATCTTGTAATACATTAATTCTTCGCTTCTTTCTTAACAAAAATCTTTGTAGAAGGCAGAGACTTGGGTCTGTGATTAAAACTAGGAGATATTTACTTGCGGTAGGATTTCTGATAAGGAATCAAAAATTTGCATAATCATATAGTAAAGCCACAAGGCTCGCTATGAAAAGTGCTTTCTTCTAGTTGCTGAGAAGAGACAAAGATTATAAGGTTTAATAAAACAGAATGTCTTGAAACTTCTAGACCTAAATCATCTGAGAGTAGTGTGATTTTCTAACTATATTTTGAGGCACTTGTTATGCTGCTGATAAAACCAAACCCCTCAGATCTCTTGTGGCTTCTTTTCATTTACAGGCAGCTGGTGTGAGAATGAATGCTGACGATTGCAATGGCCGTTCTTACATGTCAGGTATTAAGTGTTCCTGCTGATTATATCTGGTATAGTTCTCTGCTTAGTAGCTTCATTTGATTTGTATGTCTTTGTCTGCTTGTTTTGCAGGCAGCGGAGATTCTTCAACAGAACGGGAGTTTTTTGCAGGGCTAAGGGGACCTACAGTGAGCACTCCTAACAGTCAGCACTCCTCTCCCAGTCGCTCCGTCAGTGGTCCGTAATCTAGCTACAGACTGTTGTACTTGTGTATTGCTTGCAATGAGCATGTTTATGAAGATTTTATACTGCTCTCTGTCCAGCAAATTCCATCAAAGTGGAGCTCTACAGCGATGAAGAAGCAGGTAGTGCCCCACTTGCAGAGAGAGGAGGAGGAGGAGGAGAGAGGGATGAAGGATGGAAGCAGGATAAGGGGGACATCGCCGAGGAGGTTGGTGGAGAGGTTGGCGGAGAGGTTGGAGGAGACGTGGGCGGAGGAGTGCTCGGTCAGGGAGGCAGCGGTTCACCTGGACCCATTCGGCTCCCTAATGGGAAATTGAAGTGTGATATATGTGGGATGATCTGCATTGGCCCTAATGTTCTGATGGTACACAAACGCAGCCATACAGGTGAGTTTCATGGAATTGTTTAAATGTATGTTCACTTTATAGTGTGTAAAAATTCAAACATACAGCTGTGTTAGTGGATTAGTGTTGCTTTTATGATTGTAAATGAATTATGGAGTGATTAATTGTGGTGACTTTGCTACAATGGTTGATAGGCGAGCGGCCATTCCAGTGTAACCAGTGTGGCGCGTCCTTCACACAGAAGGGCAACCTGCTGCGCCACATCAAGCTCCACTCCGGTGAAAAGCCCTTCAAATGTCCCTTCTGTAACTACGCCTGCCGCCGCCGTGACGCGCTCACAGGACACCTCCGCACACACTCCGGTGAGTGAATACACCACACAGGGACAAGGCACCAAGCTGTGTTGTGAGGAAATCACATATTTTAATGCAGCACTGAACACCCTTTATAGTGTTGGGCATAATGAGACGCCAGTGTGGGAATGTACTATTGATTTGGAGCCTGATTTATTCCTTGAAAGATTCAGCAGTTCTGCCGGAGGATAGAATTCTGGAGGTTATTTCTAAACTGAATAGCAAGTGACCTCACAGCATGTTCTAGTCATATAGTCATGACATTTAGAATATTATGAAAACAGGATATCCTGCTCATGCTTTCAAAATGTTGATGCACATTCACCTGAAGTAATGTGAAGCAGGCCACTTTCTTACCGCTATTCTGAATGCCATGGTTCAGAGAAATGACGGCCAAGTGTCATGGAGTTCTCTGAAATGACGCAAATGTCTCCAACTGTTCGTGTGGTTTATGCCATTATTTGTACTGATGTCAAACGTCGTTGAAGAGAAACTTCTTGGTACATTCATACATTTGGGGAAAGTTACGAGAACTAGTTTTGTTCTAGTAAAACTGATGATGCTTCACTGAATTTTTTTAAAGGTTTAGCCCACTTCATTTGCATGTATTCACTCTTCTATAAATTCTATTGGACAAACTGTTTATTCTGTTCAGTCTCAGACCATGTAGTAGCTGAAACTAAAATGTACTATATATACACCATAGTTCATAATATTGTATTTATTTATAGTAAAATAGATTTTGCAACTATAAATTCATATTGGCCAAAATACTGAAAAAAAAAAAAAACCCAACAACAGTAAGGCAGCTACAGAACAACAGTTATATACCTGTGATATATAGTGCAGATTTACACATAGGTTTGCATGTTTAATAAGCATGTTTAAGCATTTAGACCCTCTGTTATGACTCTCAAAATTGAGTTCATTTGCATCCTGTTTCCTTTTCATCTGTGAGAGGTTTGTACAACTTGATTAAAGTTAAGTTGTAGAGCACACCTCTGCCTATATAAATCCCCACAGCTGACAGTGTATGTCAAAGCAAAAAAAACAGACATGAGTTTAAACAAATTTTCTGTAGACCCCCGGGACAGGATTTTGTCGAGGCACAGAGCTTTCAGCAGCTTTAAAGGTCCTAAAGAACACAGTGGCTTTCATCATTGGTAAATGAAAGCTGTCTGGATTCACAGAGGCTTTTCCTAGCCAAACCGAGCAAACATACCTCACCACAGGGATAGAACTGGCCAGGTGATGAGCAGCACCTGGTTTCCTTCAGATTGAAGCCAAAGAGTTTAGTCTTGGCTTCATCAGACCATAGCATCCTATGGCCAGAGAGTGCTTTAAGTACATTTTGGCAACCTCCAATCAAGTGATCGTGCACATTTTACTGAGGAGTGGCTTCCATCTGGCCACTCTAACATAACAGGCTGATTTCTGGAGTGCTGCAAAGATGGTTGCCTTTCTGAAAGGTTCTCCCATCTCTCTTTCATCTCCATTTCTATCCATAGCAGGTGATATATTTCAGTGATATTACTGTTTGAGTTTTCTTTAAATACACTTACAAAACGTTGCAAAAACAATTTTTAAAATGAACATAGAGCATTTCTATGCAGATTCATGAACGAAATGTCACCCACTGTAGAGCAAAGTTGTGTCAAAACGAAATGAAGAAAGAGTAAAGTTAAATACATTCATAGCAGTTTTTAAGGCTATTATATTTGTCAGAGTTCAAGCCAAATTAAAAAATAGTGTGTGACTTTGTAGTGATTTGAGACCTTTATACTGCTATACTACAGATGCAGTAAATATGTGAAATGTTATTTATTATATTTTGCCTACACAACACCCAGAGTAATTCAAGCTTTATCATTCATAAACTCTAATGCTCTAATTTGTCAGTTCAACAACAATAATGTACATATACACACATTTAACATTAACATTACTTCTGATAAAACAGCTTTTGTGGAGTAATTATCTATTTCTCCATAAGAAAGAATGATAAATAAATCCTTAGAACATTTTTTTTCTTTGGTAGCACTCACAAGGCTTCAGTTTTGTTTTTAATATTGTCAGCCATTGTCATGTTCTGCATTATTTCAGTTTCCTCTCCAACTGTCGGGAAACCCTATAAGTGCAGTTACTGTGGTCGCAGCTACAAGCAGCAGAGCACACTGGAGGAGCATCGCGAGCGCTGCCACAGCTACCTACAGAGTCTGGACCACCAGCCTGCCCACAGCACGCAGTCTACACAGGGTAAATCATAAACAACTGCTGACCTCGCTGTATGTGTGTATATGAGTGAATCATAAACAACACCTGACTCCTGTTGGATGTGTGTATATGATTGTTTTTTCTATTATATCGCCTATTGTGCAGGTGAGGAATGTCGTAACGTGGATGTGATGGCTGACCCTCTGATCCAGCCTTTGTCAGAAAAGATGACCTTCATTGAACGGGTGGCTAACAGCATCACTAAAAGGAAGCGCTCCACACCTCAAAAGTTTCTGGGTAGGCTTCTTTTAGTCCATCACTTATGGGTTTATATTAGGCATACTCTGTGAATCCTTGAATGCAATAATGGCCTCTGCAATATTGATAACACGTAAAAGCCACGCTGCAAATAAACATTGTGCAATACCACAACTTTCTGTGTGAGCATGAGCATCATGAGGATCCTCCGGAATCCTGAGCTCAAATGTTCCTGATGAGTGTGTGGGTGTTTTGGCAAATCAAGGCATGTAATCTAACAAATGCGAATGTTTTAGGTAAAAAAAAAAAAAATTATTCAGGCCAGTCTATCAATGTCATCGTGAGTGTTCTAATGTGTTTTTAATATCAAGTGGAATTTTGCAGTTGCACTGTGCAGCAAAGTGATTGGAATATCATCTTTTTTTTATATCAGGTGTGTCATATTGATTATAGATAGTGGGTGTATGTCTGCTTCTGAGATGGTATAATGCACATATAATGCAAATGATTCAAAAGTGGCCACAACTCACATACTGAGGCTGCCAGGCACAGAGGTCACTCGACTGACTGGGAGGTTATAAATCAAATCAGTTGTGTTTTTCTCCTATCTTTTTATACTAAGACTAAGACAGGGACAACAGTTTGATTTGGTGAATCTTTGAATGCCTAATTGTAGCCATGTTGGTATCTGCACAGGAGAAAAGCACATGCGACTGAACATGTCCGATGCACCTTATGAGATCAACTCCAGCCCTGAGAAAGAGCGCGATGTGCTGGGTTCTCATGCTGGAAGTGACCCTGCTGCTTTAGCTGTTATGGGAAGCCGCTACCTCCGCACCCACCGAGGAGGAAGCGAAGAAGTTGAGTCTCCTCGCTGCCTGCGCCTGCCTCCTCCTCACCCGGCCTGTGTGTCCGAGTTTACCCCTGTCATCAGCTCCGTCTATGGCCACATCACACCCCTGGGCCAGCGGCTGAACTGTGCAGGGGGCATCAACATGGTACTGCCTGGCCGAGAGGCAGGTGAGGGCCACGAAGACGTGCCCTCAGGGCGCAGCCACGCTGCCTCGCCCAGCAATGGCTGCCAGGACTCCACGGATAACGAGAGCACTACAGAGGAGCAAGGCATCGGCCCTGGTGCTGCCAACCACCGAGGACGCGAGCGCCACAGTCCTAGTCACGCCAAAGAAACAGAAGTGGAAGGGGAGCGAGACAGAGGGGGCGTACCGGCTAAAGGGAGCCCTCGTTCTCCACCCTCGTCCAGTTTGGCCGTGCAGGTGGTGGATGGCGAGGGGCGGCCGGTGCGCTCGTTCCGCTGCGAGCACTGTCGCATCTTCTTCCTGGACCACGTCATGTTCACCATCCACATGGGCTGCCATGGCTTCCGCCAGCCTTTCGAATGCAACATCTGCGGCCACCGCAGCCAGGACCGCTACGAGTTCTCCTCGCACATTGTCCGAGGAGAGCACCAAGTGGGCTGAACCACTTGGGAGTGGGGGTGGGAGGGTTGGCACGCAGGACGGGTATTTCAAGGTGGGAAAGAAGAAGGTAAGGAGGGATGTACGCTGCTTTCAGATGATACGGAGTCCAGTTTGGTCTGCACCAGATCAGGAGGGGGGGGACATACTGAGCACTTGCTTTTAGTATTAGTGAACAGCAGGCTTTCAATTTCGAAGGCTAACTGTCATAGGCACACAGGGAGTATTGCCTGTGCTTAAAGAAATCAAATTTAGAGGAGTTTGATTAGAACCGTGGGACTGAATCCCACTCTCTGATTGAACTCCCAAATCAGTTCATTTGGCAAGACGCAGCTGTTTTGCTTTAGAAGTGCCTTTCTTCAGTGGGGTTTACCTTTTCTGGGTTAGATAGAGAAATTTGGTGCTCGAGCATGCTGCAGCAGGAGGCTGTGGTCAGCGAAATCTTGCCAGCAGCATTTCCGTACTGCATTTTAGAGGTTGTGATGAGTGTATGAGTTTGTGTGAGTGACCTGAGAGAGTGGAACGAGATCCACAGCTGTGGTATAGTCTAAAGTGTACAGACTTTGTGTTCGGACTCCTTTTATGGTCATTTTAAGGGTCTGTGGAATTTGGAGGACTCAGGGAGGACACAGGGGACTGAAGGAAAGAACTATGAAGTAGCAGCATGAGCTGCAGGCCTCTATAAGACTCAGAGAAAGAGGAGATCTGTGTGTTAGCCATATAAACGGAGCACACACACACATTGCCTTAAGTAGTTGCTTTATATTATCCCTGCGTTATCAGTTGAATTCAGTATGCTGTTTAATGTTGTGGTTTCAGGAGGCACCATAAACCCCGTCTTTAAACCTGAGACGGCACAGCACTCATTAGGTGGTTTTAAGAAATAGGCCAGGTCTTAGACATTATATATATCTAAATTTGTTCATGCTAAATGTCTTATTTAAAAAGAAATTAACTTGAAGAAAAAGTTTTGCCTTAGTTTTGGAGCTTACCGCAGTGGATAACCTTGGTCCTGCTCAATTCTTGGACTTGCTGGTTTCCTTTGTGCCTCAGAACTCGATTGTTGTTTTTATCTAGATAGACCTCACCTCAGTGGCGATGATAAAGTTCATTGCAATTGCTCTTCAGGACTATAGAGGAGTGTTTTGCATCATTCTTGCAGTACAAAGTCCCCCTTATATCCAGCCTGTGCAACAAACCTGTTATTGAAACAATTGCCTAGCTTTAGTTAATGAGGTACGTTTGTTAGAGTTTTTCAAAAAATGGGCTAAATGCTGCATACTAGGCAATTGCAAACGGGTGTAACACACCACAGCGCAGCAAATGGAGCCTTAATGTGCTGGTGCAGATCAAACAAAGACCCATATTGCATTCTGTGACTCTGATGAATGATAAGGAGGGGTTGATACCTCGGAGGAAGTTTGCACTTTTCTAACTCTCTGCTTAAATGTGAGTGTTTTCGCTGGGGCTGTCGGGTTGGGCAGGCAGATGGGGATAGGGTGGGTGGGTTCGGGTTTGGTGGGGCTCTTCTTAAAGGCTTTTGGAGATCCTACCTTACTCAATGGTGACTGAGCTTTGGAACATATTCTTTTGCTTTCTGAAATTGCTCGATTGCACTGATTTCTGATAAAAATGCTATTTAGGGAAAATAAGTACAAATTTGATACTATGTAGGTTATAAAGACAAACAGTGTGTTGTTTTTAAAGTTCTATAAATACTATTTTCCTAATGAAAGGAATTGTCACAAAGGGTTTCAGAGCAGAAAATTCTCCTTGTGTTGTAAAATCGGTGCTTGGTTGTTCGTGTGGCTTCTGCCCTTAATATTGGCCTTGTATCCTGTACGCTTGTCCTGTGTGAACATGTCGCATATGAATTAACGTTATCAAGGTACACTTCACTCCCGAAGGCGACAGATTGCTGCGGGACAGGAGTAAAACTATTATTGCAGAATTTTGTACCGTCCTGCCAAGGTATCGCGGCCTGTTTTAGTCCTTTCTTGCACAAAGTGAGATAAAGCACCAATGAACAAATTTTGAGAATATCAAAGAGTTTGTCGTTTGAGGTTCGTTCGGTAACGCCTTTTCAATCGTGGACAGTGCTTAAGGATACTTGGATGTTGTAGCATGTTTGTCACTCGGCGTTTGTGAAGATGGTCGGCTATTTCCCAAACCTGCTTATGTGTGATCCCCTGATCTAGTGTTAGACTTCCTGCTAGCTGAAATGCATCCGGAGACCTCGTAATCTTAATGTGTGTTTGGATCCATGCCAGTGAAAGCCTCCAGAGTGAATGAGTTCAGATGTAGACTCTCAATGAGACCAAAACCAGTATTTCCTCTACAACGTTAAGTCGATAGCTTTGCACCCTTCAGAGCTGAAGAGAATTCATCCTCCTCCTACCAAACATAAAAATGTACTTGAAGATATTTAAGAAACAAAATATCAAATATATGATACTTAATGCACTTAATGGTTGAAATGAATTTATGTAAATAAGTACATGGTATGTATGAGTGAGAAGGTAGCATGTGTGCTTATTTGTTTTGCTGGAAATCTGGAACTGTTCAGCTTGTATATCGGCTGCAAAATTTCCCCCACGTTCCTCCACCACAGCCTCTCTGTTTGTTTTCTCCCCCAAAAGTTTCTTTCCCCAACCCTTATGTGTGATGAACTTAAATGAATATTTTTAAATGAACTGTGAAGCAACCATCACAAGCAAGTGCGAGAGTATGAGCATTTTCGTGAGGCAGGGATTACGCTCCCTTTCATACTTACAGGCTTTCTCCTGGGCTCAATGTTTTTAAAGGCTTTGTGAAAAAAATGTATATGACAAAGAAAAAACTCTTTACCTCAAATTTGTTAAAATAAAAAAAACTGCCTCATGTTCTTTAAAAAGGTGTGTTGGTTTCAAGAGGT
Organism: Pangasius sanitwongsei; assembly: GCA_037576675.1. Taxonomy (NCBI): domain Eukaryota; kingdom Metazoa; phylum Chordata; class Actinopteri; order Siluriformes; family Pangasiidae; genus Pangasius; species Pangasius sanitwongsei. The sequence continues at coordinate 6,059,555 of CM075018.1, forward strand.
GTTGTTTGGTTTTGTTTTTAAGGAGTGACCCAGCATTCAGTTGAAGTAATTTTTCATGTCCAATAAAGTAATGTTTGTCGTATCTCCTGTCCACTTAAACATCTCAGCTATTGTTTTCCACTTTGCCTTTTGTGGTGTTGTGATCTTTGATCTCCATGAGATACGTGGAAAAGTGTGAAAGGACTGAAGACCATTATTTGCAAAACGGCTTACATCTGGAAATTAAGCTTTGCTGTCTTTTAAATCACAAATGGACAGATTAAACAAGATTCTCACAGTATTCTCACAGCCAGGCATGGACAAGTAATTTTTTTTTATTTCTATATTCAGTGAGGAGGGGGGAGCTAAGCAACATCTACAGCACAAAACAGCCCACTGTTTTCTGGTTCTGCTTAGCACAGCCTTTGAGTACTAAAAACTTTTCATCCAAATGATTGCTTTGGTATGTTGAAATGTTGAAGGGTAATAGTTTTTTTGCAGGAAATTTGATTATGCAAAGCATAATCTCATGATTTTAACTTTAAACCACTGCAATCAAGCCATGACCCTTAAATAAAAAAAAAAAAGCAGTTTTATTCAGTAGCTTCACTATTTTCAGAAATGAAGCTTTTGTCTCATTTTCAGAGTGATGGTGAGCAGTACAGCCACCACAGTAATGCACAGTCATCAACTTGAATATTTCGCCTCACACCCTGAGGGAATCTGACACTGATTCAGACAATTATGCAAAAGAAAATGTCCCTGATAGTCAGTTTTATTACCACATCACTATGTGCAGAGACTGTAAAACACTGATCTATGTAGTACACTTACAATTAACCTATTACACTCTGGGATATTTGGATTTTCACCGCCATTTACAAACTTCTTAAACAGTATTAGTCAAATAATCTAAATATAAAGAAGAGACTTCCGTTTTTTTTTATGGCACCTTGTGTATGTTTGGAACCATTGATCATTTCTTGGACCGTAAGAGATTGAAAGAGGTTTATACTACAGGATTTGGCTATAGAATTGTAATTGATGTTACAAAACACACCAGGACAAACTGCTTTCCACAAAGTGACAAACTCATGAACCAGAAAGCAAACCAAAAAATAAATAAATAAATAAATAAAAACAAGCCACATGGTCTTAAGGGGGTATTATTTATTTACGTACAAACATCAGCAAAATGCTCCAGTTCACATGGGCTTAGCAGGAACTCTTGGAGCAGCACCCTAAAGAAAAACAAAAACAAGCTTTCAGTGCACCTACTACCACACATGTAGCATCATTAACGTGAAATGAATCCTTTAGGCAAAATCCAAATTCTTCAGCTTGTCTTCAGTGTGTGTGTTAAACTTACAGCCGGTCTGAAGCGAGGAGGTGGCGTGCGGTCCTTCCTGGCCTCGCGTGAACGGTTCCTCACCACTTTGCTGTGGATGGCGCAGCTCACGCAGTAATGAAGCTTAACATACAGCTTTGGCAACACGTAAGCTGGTAAGAGACAGAGAGGACGTTAGCTTGCTCAAAAGTATTTCAGGTCATTTATATATTTAACACTATGTTTTCATGGGTGATGTGACAAAATTAGGTAGTGGTAATTGGTCTTTTCTCAAGATGCATTCATGATTTTTCGTTTTGCTACAAGTAACAGCAAGTGTCTAAAAACCTACAGGGGGAAAAAAAAAAAAAGACACTGAAATTAAATAAAACAAATTCCAAATCAGATTTTGGTGCATCTGAAAGAGAATGCAGCTGCCTCGATGCCTTGCTGCCCATGCTGTTTCACTAGCCAGAAGGACACATACATGACCAATATACAAACTCGCTAATAGCAAAAGTATGTTATGCTGGTTGGAATTAAGTACAGCGGGAAGAGAGTGTGAATAATATATAGTTTGTTATTCACAGAATAATCAGGGGGAAAAAAAACTTTAAATCTAAAGCAATTACAAATAACTAATTTATCCTCAAACTGTATCCTGTTTTTTTTTTGCCATGTTTTCTAAATAAATTTAAATGGATTGTGGGATATATCCATGAAACTTCCTCCCTCAGAATACAATCTTACTAGGTAACATTTGTTTACGTTTCAGACACACCCTTTATCGCCCAATCAGCTGCTTCTTCACTGCGTGTAATAATAGATTTTGGACAAGTCTACAAGTACCAACATCAATCACAATGTCTCAGAAGACGCATCATGATGCTGTTATTTCAAACTGAGCAGCCGGACACTGAAGGTATAAAAGAACTAAAGCATGTTAAGTAAATACACACAGCATCAACTAGTCACTAGCTTTAGATCTGCAGATATTTTATATAGCAGATGAGACACGCCTTTCAGGATTTTTTTTTTTTTTTTTTTTTTTTTTTTTTTAAGTAGTATTCTGCATTGACAGGTGTGTGAAATAGCTCTGGTATACATCACAACTCTACGCACCATCGAACACACTGGCCTCAGAGATGTCCCTCACAGCTGCTGCCTCGACAATGTTCCTGATGACAAACTTCTTGATGGCCTTGTCTTTGGGCACACAGCGGGCACAGTTGGTGCAGCGGATGGGCTGAACGTGGCCACGGCCCTTCTTGGCACGGCCATTGTTCCTCCTTTTCTTGGTCTGGGGAAACAGATTGACTGTTAATCATGCCATAAGGCATCAAGGACAAAGCCTTTAGTCACTACGGGTGCATGGAATTGTACCAAGAAGGAATAACAAAAACCTCAGAGCTAATGAGGGATGAGTTGGCCCAAGGGTTACTTTAACCGAGTGTTGTGCCAGTTAACCCTTTAACACCTGCAAATAGTTCAGACTATCCACTGTGTGAGATTCACCAGTCCTGTTACTCGTGATCCATGATTATATAATTACTATATACCACAGCAGTGATGAATTCTCAATTCTGGTTGGTCAGAAGGTGTTAATTTTCTATAACTGTGGCTCTGACAGTCGTTGATATGGTGAAGTTTTCTTTTAGGAGACGTTAGTTTGACATTTATGGCGTCTACATTGTCAGTGCTTCGTAATGGTCAGTAAGTTTTCCGGTTTCTCAGTAACACGAGAATTATTGTTTATAGCTGTGCTAATGCAAGCGAATAACAGAAACGAATCCACAGTATTAAATGTAACTATAAAAGGCATGATGTGACGTTCACTAATAAAATAAAAATTGTTACTGTGGGCAGGCTGCTGTGGTGTAAGAGGAACACAACACTTTGGTACGTGATTTTATTGGAAAGTAATCAACTTCGGGGTGCTAACAGTAAGTGTCTTGCGGTGGGATGCATCACACCACCCTGTTGTTGATTAGTTTCCTGTAACAGCAGACCCCAAACTGTTTTATTCCTTTTACAATAAATAAATAAGTATGTATGTATGTATGTGTGCGTTTAACCTCAAGCTTAAACCTCTTTCTTGGTGCAATCAGCCTGTGATTTTACGGTCACGTCATTTCAGACTGTCAGACAGAATCAGGAGACATGCACAGGACTCAGAATTTGCTCAGAAATATTTATCATTGTAGCGATAGAAAACAACCTTCATGTACAGTGGTATTACCACCCTGACATAACCGGAGACAAAAATAAACAGTTTCATATGGACTGCTACTACCATTAGTCTGTGATGTGCTAAACAAACCGGGTCATGCCGCACATCCTCTACCTTCCGTTCTCACTGCAGAGACAGCGCTAGCTTAGCTTAGTGTTCTTAATCACAATAGCTGCATCATATGAACCAGTTTCAGCCATAACCGCTACCTAATGATAAATTAACGTTTTTAAAGCTTAGTTTCCAGCCTCCGGCCTCCAAAGCAAACGCAAAATCCTTTAAAACGATTCGGAAATATCCAAACGGTGCTTGAACGAAAAAATACACTCACCATCTTAGCTTAAGTGGCACGCGAGAGAACCGGAAGCGGTATTACGTAGCTTATAAAGCCCGTGTGATGCCTTGTCTTGCATCCCGTGCACATCCTGCATGCCAAGGACCCTTTGATATCTATCGTGTCCGCCTAACAAAAAATCATACAAACTCTCTGGCACGTACTCGTTTGTTTTTTTTTTTAATAAATTCAGGAAAATAATTTCTATCGCTGCCTCTCAATGTGTAAACTATTTAAACAATAATTTCTGACAAAGCAATAGATTTGTGATAGTTAGTTAATTAGTAAATTCGGGTATTCTATAAGCATGATTTTTACTCCAGTTACTTATCTAATTTATTTCACTGGCATTGAAACGCTGCTGCATTTCTTTAACAATACATTGCCGCTTTGAGTCAGGCACTACAATAAGCTGTCTGATTCAACCAATGAGGTTGCGAGTCCAGTACCGGAAACTAAGGGATGCAGGAATTACCAAAGGCGTTTAAATGACAGCACACTTAAATTCTCGAATCTGATTGGTCAGAACGTGTTACTTGATTTTCTATGACAGCAGCTGGACAACAGTTCCGGCTGTAAGGCAAATCGCATGTGTATATAAATGTGCACATTCTATGTTTCTGTAGTAACAACCAACATAGGACTTGTATGGCGAACGCTTCACATGATCTTAGAGCCACATCACGCCACTCCGTCACTGTTTACGGCACGTCGTAGTCAGCAAAATACCTATTTCAGTTCCATGGACTGTATCGGACTCATGGGTTCTACACTGAACTGCGTAGAAAGAGTTTTCCATAATCATAACCCTCAATATCTAAGTGCCTTGTTTACAGGTTTGTTTAACCCCAGCCCCAGATTTCCAGATTAGATTTTTTTTCTTTTTTTTGCACTTTGTACTGTGCTGTCTTACTGTCTTTATTTTTTATCTCTGATTGTCTTTTGTTAACCACTTTTTTAACGCTGCAATAAAGCATCTATCTATCTATCTATCTATCTATCTATCTATCTAACGCTTCAAAAATGTTTCTAACGTCTTATTAAATTGCTCCGCGTACATTATTTGTGAGTTTATTCTTGTAAAGTTTAGCTTTAACAATGAACATTAACATTATTATTAACGTTAATTAACATAATATGGGCAGTTTGGATAGCAGCGTTTAGCTTGTATAGGAAGAATAATGACCAGAACCTCAGAAATGTTCTGTTTATTTAAAGTAAAGTTTATTTAAAATAAATGCAGTTACCAAACAGCACCACTAGAGGTCAGCAGATGCCTTTTTGTGAGGAGAAAATGAACCCGTCTGTCACTGCCAGGTGGAGTTAAGATGCTGGACTCTCACCCTGGAGCAAATCAGATCTCAGAGAATTTAAAGTCGACATTTTATTGGGAATTCTGTGATGGGAATTCTGGCCCTTTTCAGAGAGTCGGATCACAGTCGGAAAGAGTCGGTTCATTCCGGTTCATGACAGTCTTTTTGGATATACCGTACAAACGCCATGTTTTTTATTCTTCGTTACCTAACTATGGGTAAAATTGTTTAATTGTCTTATTCTACCTTCTAATTAACAAAATCAATACTCTGCATTTGCATTGTAAATAATTGTAAAATCACCCTGCTGAAAAAAAAGCTGACCATTACCATTATTACAAAAACCATTACCATTACCATTATTGGTATCCACTAGACATAACATGCCACCATTAGAAGGCAACAAATTACCAGCAGAGTCCAGCAGGGACCTTTACAGTTTCCATTAAAACCAATACAATTCCCATTATAACCATTAAAACCGTTACAAATTCTATGAGGGTTTCTATTGTTTTTTTGTTTTGTTTTTTCAGCAGGGTAAGGCACTACGAATATGCAATGACAAATTCGATAAAAAATGACAAATGGCCTGACAAAAAGGAAAAAAAAAAAAAAAGTGAGTAGACTGTCACCTTAAAGAATCGACTCAAAGAGACATCTCACTAGTGTTTTACTCCTGGAGATTTTCCAGTTTTACCAGACAAATCAAACCTGCTAAATAACTGGTGAGTTGTTGAATCAGTTATGTTTGAGCGGAAAACACCAAACTGCGGGGTAATGATACACAAAATGAAAATGCCAGTGTTATGGATATGACATTTAAAATCATATTGATTACTACAAGGTGCCTCATAGATTGTGAGACAGTGTGTATGTCTAGTCCCGTGACCTTTCAGGATGCTCATACAAAAATTCTAAATTAGACAAATACAGTATATTCATATACATATCATGGTTACATAGCTTTCATACCTGCTTAATTCTCGAGTCTGATTAGTCAGATTGGTGTTGATTAATTTTCTATAACAGCAGCTATGACGGTAGTTCCAGCTGCAAGGACACATCACTGGTTTATAATAATGTGCTAGTTCTAATACGTTACCGTTTCTATAGCAACAACTGAATCTCAGGGACTTGTACGGCAGACATGCCACATAAACAAATTTAGAAAATGTGTGTAATTTCTGATATGGTGAAGTTTTCTGTAAGAAGATGTTTATTTAACATTTTTGGAAGGAGTCTCCAGTGTCAGCACTTTGTAACAGTCAGAAGTAAAACTGTAACTTTGTGTTTTCCGACATGGAAAAAACTTCAGGACAAAGGATTTAGTGCTTTGTGGTGTCTCTGTAATATGACAAGTTTAATAACATCAAGAGAGAAAAAAAGAGAGGCTGGTGAGGGAATGATGGTTTATAGCTGTTATAGCATAAGTGACACCTAAACTAATTTGTCTTGTGGACGTTCCACAGTGTTAAATGTATACTATAAATGGTTAAAAAGTACAACTTTGCTGTGGTGTGAGTGGAATAAAACACTTTGGATCAACAATAATAATCAACAGTGAAGTGGTATTACATTGCACCTCCCTCTTGTTGATTATTTTATTTTAACAAGACAATGCCTAGTGTTTTATTTCTCACATAATGGCAGGACAGATTTGACATGACCTAGATAGTATGGTTGCACAATATGGACAAAATTAAACTATGAAATTATATTGCTTTATCAATTTAATTAATGATCTGTTCTTTCACTACCAAAAATTTGTCACTCAGTTGTGTGACTGAAACAGTGGTGCCAGTTCTTCCAGAGCAATAATGTAGAAGAACCATCACAATTTTATTTAGTTTTATGTATGTCCAGTAAAAATGGTTAAAGAATCATGGACCTGGAGGTTCTTCTATGGCATCTCTCTTTTAGATTGCATGGTGGGAAGGTTAACTGTTGTATGAAAAATCTCAAATAGGAATTAAAAATAAACTAAAATGAACGTAGTTAAATATAGACGTAGTCCTGCACTTGCAGTTTTTCCAGAGTAAGGCTGACATTTGCATGGAATTGCCCAGGACCAGAGTCAGGCAAATCAGGTCTAAAAGAGGCATGGAAATGATGTGCTGTGTGAAACGAGCACAACGTTGCCTCTGGAAGTTGTTACACTGTGTGATGAGCAAGCGGGTGACCAGGACAAGTTGACGTATGTCTGTCGTGTGTTTGTATCCACAGTGGAGAAAGTTTATATATGTATATATATATATAAGTTGGATATGAAACTCCTTTGGTTGGTTGTCAGCATGCAGGTGCCTGAGGAAACTTTTCCTTGACTGGGTTGGTTCGGCTTCCATAATTGTTCGTGGTTGGGACAACACGTGTTGAAAAGATACTTGCAATCAAATTCTCATCCACTCATGTACTACTCATTCAGAGTTAATGTGTAGCTGTGGTACCAGTCCTTCCACCCCCTGCAGTAGTCAGCTCATTCTCATCGAGGTTAGTCACTTCACCAGGGATGAAACCTGTAATTGCTTCAAGCCGCATGATTATGATGTCAGTGTCATTTCAGCTCATAATGTGTCAGGCAGTAGCACTGCAGTGAAAGATGTGGCCTGAGAGACGCACACGCATGCATACAGAGAAAGAGAAAGAGAGCGATGGTGACATGGGAATGTGTCAGTGTTCCTGTAAACCACTCTGCTCCTAAACTGCAGCAAATAAACATTCTTCTGGTCGTGTGTCACAGTTGAGAACTCGCCCACTGTGCTGTAAAAACCGGCAATAATTAAAACCAAAACACACAGCACTGTTTTCCCTTGTGTTCAGCTTTTTTTGTTGCATTGAATTGCATTTAGTCAAAAGCGACGCATTCTGATCCTCATCTCATGACTGTGCACAGAAAATCAGTCGTCCAGGGTCAGAGTCCAGCACAATTTGTTGTGTTTCCTGCAAAAAGATTTCTCATACAACAACCAGGTTTAGTAAAGTCAGCAAACTGTGCTGGGAATAATATTGTGTCCCTTGATCTAGATCAGGGTGCCCAATCTTATCCGGAAAGGGCAGGTGTGGGTGCAGGTTTTCATTCCAGCTAAGCAGGAGCCACACCTGAGTCTACTGAAAGCTAAGATAAACTGATTAAACAGGTGGAATCAGGTGTGGCTCCTGCTTGGTTGATATGAAAACCTGCACCCACACCGGCCCTTTGTGGATAAGATTGGCCACCCCTGATCTAGATGATCTAGATAAAACACTTAATGGCCAAGATAACAGACGTGGGCTCTCCTGAGTGGTGAAACAGAAATGCATTTACTCTATTATCGGGAGATCACAAGTTTGAATCTCGACGATGCCACAGCCATCCGTGAGTATAAGAGAGCAAAATTGGCCATGCTCTTTGGATTGGCATACTCTCTCTCCTGTCAATCACAGAGACATCTCGAGCATCTGTGAGCTCATGTATGTGGAAGAGAGCAGATATCGCTTTCCTCTGAGTGTGTTACGCAACAGGAGGTTAGGTTCATGTGTCTCAGAATGTGTTAGCTGTCATTCTCGCAAGTTGATAGGTTAGAGCTGGCTAGTGGATTTAAGTTAAAGTTAAAACTCTAATGATGCTAATACTCAAGATGATGCTAATACTAAACCTCTGGCTTTATCAATAGGGATACATTTAAATAAAAATTTAACATATTGATCTGTAAAGCTGCTTTGTGACAATGTTCATTGTTAAAAGTGGTATATAAATAAAATTGAATAGAATTTAATTAATGGGTGGGACTTGGTAAGACAAAAATGGGCAGGGGGAAAAAGGTAGAAAACTTGTGCATTTCTTTGTCTAAATGACATCATATGAAGATCGTTTGCTAATTGTGAAGTCTTCAGCATTTACATTGACAGAATTTGACAGGCGTCCTTTTAAGAGAAGTGCTTTGTGGTCTTCATCAAAAACAGAACCTCATGAAAATACGAATAGTCAGAGTCAAGTTATAGCCTGTTAGAAGGGAAATAATATGAGTTAAAACATGTAAAAAAAAAAAAAAAAGTACATATCAATGTTCTTTTAATTAAATTAGTGGAGAGGTCGGTCTTCAGCTGACTCAGCTGTTCGGACAGCCAAGGGATGTTCATTCCTCAATCTGGGTGCCAGGACAGAGAAGAGTCTTCCTTGTATCTTGAAGGATAGATCTAGATGTAGATTTAGATTTATTGTCACATCACAGTTTACACTATAGAACTGAATGACAAAAAAAGCAGTTAGATAAATAAGAATATAGTAGAGGCAAGAGAAAAGTAAAATACAAAAAAGTTAGTAGTAGTGAGTAGTGTGGGGAACAGTAATAATATATGCATAGCAGGATACATATACAGTTAGGTGGGTAAGTAAAGTATAAAGTGCAGTAGTGTAGTGCACACTATACACTACACTATATGAGATTTTGGCTCAAGTCAAACTGTGCTAAAGACTCGAAGGGAATGTGGTGCAGAACACAATTTAATAAGTACACAAGCTCATTTTTTAATCATCTGCTCTGATTTAAAGATGTCAGTGTTGTAAGACATTGCCCTCTCTTGGTGATGATTTAGGGTATTCAATCTGCCCGCCCTCACCATGTGATAAGTAGATTGAGCTCAAATTGCCTTCATGCAACTTTTCTCCTGTGATTAATAATGACATAACCTACTTTTTGGGCTTTGTTTAGCCGCTAAAATGACTGAACACAATCAGCAACTGAATAAATATTTAAACTTGTCTAAAGCTATAAAAGATCAAAGATAACTGTTGCTAAGATTTGTGTGTGTGTGTGTGTGTGAGAGAGAGAGAGAGAGAGAGAGAGAGGGCAAAAACCATTTTTAAACTAACAAGCACCATTCAGGACCAAGTTCACTTTTTCAAAAAAAAAATCACACATCACTCTGCGGAAGCCCAGCATTCATGACAGTTTATTTCATGCTCAACATGCAATACAACTAGCATACAGCATGAGCACATCTCAAAATAAACTCATACCATCCAAACACCAGTGCCAGATTTATTCAAACGAGAACAGTAAAAAGAAAACAAAAGAAAACCAATGATTGACTGGTTACATTATGTAAACCTTTCCTAACAAGAATACTTTATCAATCAGAGCACAAAACAATGACTGGTTACGTTATAGTAGATAACATATATGAAGTGTTGATTTTTGTTTTCTCTGTAGTTTTGTGGTGTTTAGTTATTTGTGTATTGTTCTTTATGTTGATTGTGAAAGCAATGTATAGATTTTGTTTATTCTTTCCAATACAGTGTGACATTTTTGCTGTATAGAACAGACCACTGTATATGCAACAGAAATAATGTGATTACAAAATAAAACTCCAGTGCTCTATAATACAGAAGAAATTATGGAGTTTATTCTAAACCTAATCTACTTAGTCTGCTTAGTTTGCCACTTTTGTGAACGTCATACTGTGTATTGTGTCCTTTCTGGCTATACACCACAGAACAAAAAATTTACCAGCCTGTCCTTCTTCATCTGATCACATGGATCTGTGGAAAGCTGATTTGCTGTCCATTTACCCTTTTCTTTACCCCATAGAAGATGTGGAAAATGTATCAGCTGATGTTTGCCACAAATGTATTAAGCATGCAAGACTTTTTATACCAAAGGGGGAAAAAAAGATCTTTGAAATGGTGGAGCTTTTGGTTAAGACCTGATGTAATATTATGTATTACATAATATTTATGGAAGGAGTCTCCACTGTCAGTGCTTTGTAAACAGTTGCAGGAAGGTCTTGAGGATAGAGGATATTATACCTTCCGTAGTTTCTCTGTAACATCAGAAACAGAGGCTGTTTATAGCTGCTATAATGTAAGTAATAATAGGAATTAAATTGTCTCGTGGATGTTACATAAACATAACGTAAAATGTAACTATAAATGGTCTAAAAACACAATGTTTCATTTATTAAGAAATGAATAATGTATAATCCTTGGCAAATAGCTGTGGTGTAAGAGAAATAATACACTTACGGTTGGAAAATAATTCACTTCGGGGTGGTAACGGCACTCCACTTTGTGTCATATGGTACTACACCACCCTGGCCTGGAGTGTGGCACATGGTGTGTTATTTCTTAGCTAAATCATACCAAGTCCACAGACACCCTCACACACACTCACACAAGAAGGCTAAGCTCTTTACACTGGGTTTATCCAGGGAAGTTGTGCTGCAGTTTGAGCAGCGTTTATGCAGTGGTCCTCAGAGTGTTGAGGCTAAACCACAGACGTCAGCATGGTCGCTCGGTGTGGTCCAGCGGTCTGTCCACATCCCCCACTCATTCCCTAAGCACAGCAAGCACATCCACGGGAACACAACAGTTTGAGAGTTTCTGGACTCATATACTGAATGAGAATTTTCTTTTTCTGTCTCTCTCACACTGATTTTAAACCTCTTTTAGCATCATTAATCAGAGACATGCAGCTTCACAGTAAAATGTTTTATTTGTGAGCTTGATCTCTGAAGTCTTATGAATGTGGAAAATGTTTTATGACTTTTAATAGCTTCAAATTCTCTAATGGTCACCATGAACAGTAAAACAACACTCTTTTGCCACAGTTATGCCTGGGATTTTTTCATCTGCTCATTCTCATAATTATCAACATAAATCAGTAGTGTTATTTCAAGTATAAAAGGCCAATAATATGGAAATCAATACGCTAAAATGTTTTCTCTGTTGATTCATTAATTTGGTTTATTAACAACCCAAAAACGGTGACGTGCATTTATCACTTTAGTTATTATTGAATGGCATTTTAAATACATTGTCATGCCTGCTATGGGTGCTGGGTGTTACTCGGCAGAGTGGCGGAGAGTCTGAGAGAATGATGGAGATGTTACAAGGGCAAAGCCATTGTGCTGTGTGGTGGCAGTTTCTTTGGAGCCACCATCTGCTGAGAGGGTCAGGCAGTCTGTAGAGTTCAGCTCTCCTGGACCCGGCCTATTGCCCAGCTGCTGTGCCTGGGCACTCCCCAACCCACGCACCACAGCACTTCCACACCTCCCAATTATCACTGCCTCACAAATTATACATAACATAATCCAGAGCGCACTGTGCCACCGAAACCCCTCTCGTCAGAGGGGTGAAACCACAGAGCGTCAGGATTTTGCGTCTCACTGCCTCCAGGCTTTTCCTTTCCCTCAGGCCTTGGGAGGAAACACCAGCTCTTCTAAAACCGCCACACTTCTGATCGGCCCTCTCCGACCGCTGCACAGCGTGTGTTATTCAGTGTGGTGACACAAAATGTGGTCACATTCCACACACCCTGTTTGGCCCATTTCTACCCAGCAGCCCCTCAGCTCCTGCGATGACCCAGTGCCTCACCATGGAAAACAACCTTTCAGGGTTTTAAAGGAATTTTAATGAGTCTTGGTCTGGTCATCATGATTGCTTTTTAGAAAAATCAATATGATTGACTCATGTCTGCAAACATACCTACTATAATTCATGTGTTTTTTCCCCTGGGACCACTCCTGAAAAATCTCTGCTAATTGAAGCACCAGTGGAAACTCTGAAGAAAAGTAGTCTTCTGAAATATGTTCAGTCAACATCTACTCAGTCCAGAGTAATGTGGTTTTGTCTTTTGGCAAATACGGATTGATTTAATTTATGCAATTATTCAATTAGCACCAAACCACTGCTGGCTCTTTTTGGTTAAGTTGCTTCTCAAATTAAAGGCTCCTTTGAGACACATATTAAATTGGGGTTTTATTGTTTTTTTGAAGTCAAAAAAGAAATTGAGTTTGCACTTAACAGACTGCTACTTAATAAATCTTCTCCTTCACTCCAACATATATATGAACAAAAGTACCATTTTGATCTCTTCTATCTTGGTGTCTTAATCTGAACTTCTTTCTATTTCTCTCCGTCTTCATTTTTCTTCACTTGTCTCATCACTCGCCTTGCACTGATAGAAATGATGAATTTATGCTTTTTTAAAGGCTTGTTTTTTGTGCTTCGGTTCAGCACATCTCTCTTTCCCAGCCTCCCTCCCTGCTTGCCGCCTGGCAGGCCTACGTGTCAAAGGTGGCTGCAGGAGAGCAGACTGTGGGAACAGCCGGTCAGCCTCGCTCGCTCCCCTGCTCCCCAAGCAGAGGGGCAGCCATCAATCCCAGCCTACGTGAACCCCCTCGTCTCCCCTCCCTTTCCCTGCAACCCACACACTTGCTCCCCAATAATCCGCGGAAGCAATTTCATCTCGACTCGGGTGGCGGCCCATTGTCGCCAGCCCCTTCAATCTTTCCTAATTAACTCTCGCTTTGTCCCGTATCCGAGCTTCTGGACTCATCTCTCTGACATTCCGATCGGGGCCGATCTCCACACTCCCAGGCAACCCTCGGACCCTAATCCCACCAAGAACCCAACCCCTCCCTCCTTCCAAGAAACTCTTTCCATTTTTTTTCTTCCCAACCTGCCGATCACCTACTTACGGAGTTAGGTAGGGGCATTAACTCCTTGGGTTTTTGTGAAAGGAGAGAACGAAGGAGGGGGTAAGGAGAAGAGGGCCAGAAAGCGACTCCAACCCAGACAATTAGAACAATGGCCGAAGCCAGTAGGGGGCTAACTCGCAGCGTCACGCCTGGACGGTGGGGTATTTTGTCGGTTTAATGAATTGTCCATCAGTCCCTGGCTGCATCACAAACCGTGCAGTGAGAGGACAGCAGGGACCCAGACACTAAGTCGGTATTTATTACACTGCCTTTGTCACTAATTGAGCTAATTATCACTGACTCCTCAGCACTCCCACAATGACAGTACCACTCCACTGCCTCCCTCATCCCTCCAGTGCCTGGGAATGCTGCCTTATTTAGTCTCTTTATCCCTTTTCCCAATCATCTCTTTTCCTCACACTCATGGTTAATGCTCTGTATTTGTGCCCTTTCAGCCTTCCAAAGCATATCTCTGTACCCATCAACCTCTTGGGCTAAGGCACTTGGGCTTAAAATCCATTTTTGGTCTGTGCGGCACTGATTCTTGCTAGCTCACAATTCATTTTTTCCCCTTTCAAGCAAGGCTATTAGGATGTACTTAACGGTACATCTTTGGTTAACTGAATAATAAATTTCAGCCTTGGAACTCTTTTAAAAAAATATATATAAATAAAATTATAGAGCCAGAGGATATGTCTGTCATTAATCTCATATCTCCTAGGCTTTTCGTCTCTCCATCACTCCAGCCCTCAGTCATTTGACCGCTATTTTATGCTTTGTGCAGTCTGACTTGAGATACTTCTTGCTCTCTGAACTATCTCTGTATCAATCTACCACTGACGTCTGGCTTCCTTTTCTTAATTCAAACCTGCAGAGGCATACCAGCATCTTAGATGCTCTGTGCCACTTGTTTTTTTTTCTCTACATCTTTCAGACATGTCTCTCTGTCACTTCACTTCTCCCCTCTGTCACTCTCCCTCTGTTTGTTTCTGTGTTTTGGGTGTGTGAGTTGTTGGATAAGCATGGTTGTGTGGTTCTCTGGCTGGCCGACCCTCGCCGGTCTGAGAGAGGACTGTCTCCCTGCATCCAAACTCTTGTGGTCACACTCGCCTGCCAGTCGGATGGGGGAAAAATGTCCTGTCATTATTTCTTTATTTTCACCGACATTAAGTAAATGAAGCAAAAGCATTGGTGTTGTAAAAACATATAGAATTGACGCTGTGTTTTGGCACCGCTCACTTTCTCTCTCTGCGGTTCACGTGGATTTGGGGTGGAGCAGCCTGCTCATGTGCTTTCAGCATTGACTTTGGGTTTAAGGGAGCTAATCGACTTGTGCACTTGCAGTGTGGATTTATCTTAGAGAAAGCGATTTGCTGTATTTTTATAACATGATATGAGACAGATAAGTAAGTGAATGTTCTCTATATTAAACTGAGAAACTGATTCTAATATTCAAAACAAAGGACACTTTTTACTTGAAAATATAAACTTTATTTAACTATTACACTATTTCACAACAACATGAACATTTTTCTAAATCTTAAACTGAGAAGCTCTAATACTAAAATACTTTGTTTCTTACTGCCCTTCTCTATCATTTCCATCATACAACAATAAATATTTTTATTCAAACACACACAAAAAAAGCAATGTTCAGTGCATGTACAACATTTTGTTTTCAGCGAAAGAAAAATCCAGGGCAGTTGCTTCTATAAATATATATATATATATGTGTGTGTGTGTGTGTGTGTGTGTGTGTGTGTGTGTATTTGTGGTCTAGCACACAATTTTAAAAAAACAGTGAATGAAAATACACATGAAAATATTGATAGCTTTTTCACTCTGCTTTTGGATTATATCATTTTCATAATTTCTAAGTTTTATCCGCATAAATATATATTCATCTATGTTTAGTATTTACAACATTTTGGTTTTGCCAGCTGATATACAAAACAGTTGTTGTGGTTTCACACCCCACGCTTCACTGTAAACTAGGTAGCAGGTAATTTACAAGATTATCTTTTATCTTATCATTTTATTTTACATAGTGGTACAGGTGCCCTTTTCTTGTGCGTGGTCTGTTCCAAGTTCTCAAAATAACTTTCTCTTGTTATACAGCTACTAAAGTTTTAGTGCTACTCCATACGCCCACAAGAAGCGGATCAATTCAGAAGCGTCATTCAGTGTTTGGTCACTACATTCATTCATTTTACGAGAAACTTCTGGTCTCTTTGTTAATGTTTGTTTGCAGTCATTCTTTATCAGTACCAGAGTGTGGTATACCACACAGCAGTAAGTACGAATACAAAATGACAGGACATCGTTAGCCTGGCCGGGAAGTATGCTGAGTTTGAGTGGGAAATCTTAAGAATTTGGATGAAATCCAGCATTCCTGCACTATACAGAAATCGGGAAACAGCACATGCTTGAGATGTACTTCACATAATTTTTTTTGTAAGAAAAGTTGAGCTGCAGCTAAAGAAAACAACACACTGGTATTTTAAAGTACTATCCTGCAGTAGGAGTTTTTCACCGTTTATGAGAGAACATGCTTGTGGTTCCCTGGCCACAGAAACATCTGTCAGAGTTTGTGTCCAGTTCCTGCTTCCCAGTTTCTTGCTCCCTGGAGAATCAGAGAGCAAGAGAGGGAGGAGATGGCAGAAGCCAGAGACTGGTGGTTCTGGCCTCAAAATCCGTACGTATTTTTGGACTGTATCCTTCTCAGTGGCTAGCTTCTCTGTGTGCCATAGTGGATAGCAGTGCATAGTAGTCTCCATTGCATTTCATTCATTTAATTCAATGCACTCACTCTAAATCTACTATTATAAAGTTTAGAGTAAACGCTTAAATGTAGGGTTTATGCCCAAGCACTTTAGAAATGCACAGCTTTTAGGATTTCTCTCACAGTTCAATTTCGATGACAGCTCTGTTCGACGTAGAAAAATAATATCAAGGAAATGCCTGATTATCATATGTCTTGCCATAGTCATGTCATTTGCTTTTTGTTTTAATCCCCATTAAAACAAAATCTCTGTCAGTTTCTCTATTTTTGCACCTGTTATAAGCACTGGTGCAATGTCTGCGTACTGGTGCAGTTGAGGCAGCTCACATGGCAGCACCAGTGGAAAGTGCAGTGACATCTCTCAGTGATCTTCTCAGTCCGGGTCTTGTACCCTCTCCCACAGCACAGCAACTCACAGCCATCCAACGCTGGTGAGGAACTGTTGCAGGTGCGCCCAGATGTGCCAAGCGTACCCATTTTGCTGTTGTAGGAGCAGAAGTTGGGTGATTTTTCAAAGTAGACGAGGTCTTGTACAGAAGGGAGTTTGTGAGCAGGGTTCTCTGGCTGGAGGTGGCGGGGATCAGCTCGATGAGACGCCCGGTTGCTGCCTTTATTGGCGTATACCACTCTGGAAGCACCATCAAAACGGTCTTTTAATAAGTCTCCAACTGTCCTGAAACTGGGCAGACGCATCCAGCAGGTGCGAATAGTGCAAGAGCCCGACATCCCGTGACACTTACACTCCTGACGCATCTCTGAGGAAACCGTCTGGAGGAAAAGAAAAGGGAATCAAAAAAAAACGTTAGAATCCTAGCAGATTTATATCAAAATAACTTACCATTTTTAATAACTGATTAATGGTGTCTTACAATTCTCCCTGCCTCATTATTGTGTACATTAATGAGGTATCGCAGGTCTCGGCCCCTCTCGCTGGAGTCCACAAACTCCCGTGTAAACATCCTGCCAAAGTCGACATTGTCGCTACAGCCTCCCCAGTGCCAATCTGGACCCCCAGGCCCTCGTCTCCGGTAGTCACAGGTGCACGACTCGATAGAGCCTTCAGAACAGGACCGTGCCACTGCATGGGTAACACCAGCACTTGTGATGGCAAACACAAATGCTGTCTCTCTGCAGCCTGACAAAACAAGAACCACAGCATTCTTTAGGAATTCCCTGTGTATATTTGTAAATAGATAAGTCATTTATTCGAAGCAGTTCTTGCAGTTAAATTTCACAGTACAGTAGCCTTATAATACAAAATCTTAAGAGTGTGGAGGAAAAGATCCTTTACGTAAGAGTGCAGAATGAAATATAAGGTAAGCTTACCTCTGTTGATGATTTTCCCAAACACTGTAGGGGTGTGGGACGTCGGACAGTTCCAACGTCGGTTGCGGAATTGCCACTTGCACTCCTTGATGGCTGTGTGAAGACCGGCCGCGATGGCGTGGAGGATGCCGGGGTTTTGCCGAATCAGCCTTCTCTGCCGACGGCTTAGCAAAGCAAGGCTAGGATCCAGGGCTAATTGCACATTCTTGCTATTGGTGAGGAGGTTGGTGGATGATGCTACATTCACAATCCCCCTGGCAGAGGAGAGACAATGGTAAGCCTGACAAGGGTATGCTCTCAGTGTCACAAGCATTGTTTATTTCTGTCATTATGATTATGCAGAATAAGAAGGAAATGTGTAATCAATTGTCAGTGTTCCTTCTTTCACATTTTCACTCCCTGAAGTAGCATGCTCTACTCAGTGTGTACAAGTAAATGTGTAGAAAAAGTACAGTGAATTATTTGTGGTGATGTTCAAATTACAGAGCATCGTTACAACCAAGAAGGCCAGAAGTAAGGTTTCTAAGATCCTCCACATAAAACAGGAAATATTTTCTTAACCTTGACCTAATAAATAAATGTTGCTATAACAGTAGGCTATAATTATAGAGAACACAGACTATTAAGTTAGACTTGACTGGAGATGGGCCAGTGCTATACCCAGTCTATAAATAATGTCAAGTGACACTAAATATTAATCACAAATTAGCCTATTAAAGGCTTTTGACCACCAAAGCTGCTTTTAGTTCTGAGCATCTCATTTTCTTTGCACGATATTTAAAGCAAATTCACATTGGTGATCAGAATAGCTGTCTGTGCTTTTAAATGTGACTATGGTACAGGGTTATTAGTAAAACAGCTATAAGGATTATTACTAAAACTTTTTAATCATGTATTTAATAATGTATATTAAACCAATTTTCCATTATACTTATCTTCATGGGTGTGAAAGGCCTAACTTTTGCACTTCCATTTTCTTAAACCAGGGTTTTCTGGTACCTAAACTGGTAACCTCCTAGAGACTGTCCACTGTTTCTCTCCTTCCCATCTCTAGCTCCCACAGAGTAAAAAAGATTAACTGTATAGGGGCCTACTGTTCTTAAACTCTTTAGGGATGAACTGTAGATTGCCATGAAATACTCTTCCTACTTAGCGAGGCATGATCATTCTGCCCTTGTGCCAAATAAGTAAGCAATAAAACAAAGTGTGCTGTTATAGGAAAATAATCCACAATGGGGTGGTATTATAAGTGATGTATTTTCTTCCTCTTATAATGCAGTGATTTGCAAACTATTACAATTTATAATTTATTAATAAATAATACATCATGCTTTTTAACCAGTTATAGTTACATTTAATATTGTGGAATGTCCGCAATACAAGTTAATTCCCTCTCCAGACTCTTTTTCTCTTTCTTGGAATTAATAAGAGAAAGTAATGCAACTTCTCATGTTACCCAGAAACCAAAGTCCTTATAAGATTCCCAAAACATTACAGGGTGCTGATACTGGAGACTCCTTCCATAAATGTTAAATAAATGTCTCCTTACAGAAAGCTTCACCATATCAATGATTATACTTTTTTTTTTCTTTTTTCTTAAAAAAAAACAGCAGGTTATTAGTATGTTTTATTAGTAGTGGTTTATGTAGATCTTCTGGCATACAAACATCTGTGAATGACTTATTACTATAGAAACACCTGCGCATTAATATCACACTGTGATTTGCCTGGCAGCCGGCACTATTGTCAAAGCTGCTGTTCTAGAAAATTAATCAACACCTTCTGACCAATCAGACTCGAGATTTCAACAGCGCTGTGCAATTACAATCTATTATTAAACACCTAGTTTATAACAATATGTGCAAGGGCGCACCGTTTTATCCTATGTAGGAATGTCCAGCACCTTATAAGAATACGGGCATGAGTCGGATCTGGAAGGGAACTGATTCATCACTCATGATATAAATCCACATTTAATTTAGCCCATATTGGAGAGAGATTGTTGTCACGCTTTCAAGCCGCACTGTCAAAATGACAAGGAGAGATACTGAGAGAAGAGAGAGAGAGAGAGAGAGAGAGAGAGAGAGAGCAATGGCCTCTGCTCTGTGTAAATACACTTTATTTGGCTGAACTCCTTTACTCCTATATTCTCTAGAAAAGGGCCGACCGATAAGGTTTTAACAGATTAACAAGTCCAGAGCACGAACAGAAAACGAGTAAAATTTCAGGGCCTAGAATAAAGGTTTTTTTTAATGTCTTGGCGTTTCAGATGTTTTGTATTTGTATTAAATTGTAGTTTTTGAGTGTAATTTCGAGCTATGGGATTTGATTAATAAATAAGAACATATTTATCCAGACCGCTCATATGGGCTAGATTTTAGCGCTCTAAGAAGTGTAGTGCTGAATTAACTCCCTTCAGTGTATATAGCCTAGTTAGAAATCCAGTTTACACAATAGACTAAGGAAAGTGAGTTCAATCCTGGAGCACTGTATTAAAAAGTTCATTAAAGAGAGAAAAATCCGCGGCAGCCCATCTCAGGAATCTTCCTCCTCCTCCCCATCACCACCACCACCACCAGCATCATCATAAACAAGAAACGGTTATGTACAGAGAGAGAGAGAGAGAGAGAGAGAGAGAGAGCTCACCACCACCGGCCGCTGCTGTTGGCCGCCGCTGAGCTGGAGATGCGAGAGGAGAGCAGCAGCACGCACGCGGCTTTCAGTGCGGTGAACAGCGCGAGGAACTGCATGGCACCTTCAGGAGGGATGAAGAGTGTGTTAAACTACATATGTCCCAGTGTTGAGTAACCTTTGAACTCAGTGTTTATTTGTGTTCAGCTAGCTTTAAAAATTATGTATATGTAATTTGACTTAAATAATAAGACTTAAATATGTATATTGTATAAAATGTGTGTATGTATATATACATACATACATACACACACACACAATATTTTTAAATGCATGCACTTACCACTCCACATTCCACAGAGAGACACGTGTTGAAAAAAAAAAAACTCTTCTTCGCTGACACCGTTTTCGTCCGTTTCTGTGATTAAATGATGCAGGACACCGTTAGAAGCTGATGATGATAATGATGATGATGATGATGATGATGATGATGATGATAAGTGATGCTGCTCCGCTCAGGTCCTCTCAGTGTGCTGCTCTCAGTCCTGCACACTTGATCCCCTCGGTGAGTGATAGACGACACATTCTTCACTTATTGAGCGCTATGAGATGAACAAAAAAAGGGGGATTTGCTGCACTCATCTCCCTCAGTTTTCCTCCTCCTCCTCCTCCCACCCTCCTTTGAAAAAAAAGACTGAAAAGATGGATCTCTTCATAGGCACCAATGAATGAAGCAAAAAAAAAAAAAAAAAAACACACACACACACTCACACGGAGTATGAGGAGAGGAAGACGAATAAAAAAACATGCACGTACAGCAAACAGCATACCAGACGGAAAAAAAAGAAATCATCCGTTAGATCCAATTAAGGGTCAGCTGATGGGTGCAGTTGCGAAATTGTTATTTTCCTGCTTTGTCTTTGCGTCTTCCATTTGTAATTTAGCAGGATTTATTCCTGAGCAGAGTAAAAAGCTGTGTGTGCAGAGTGCAGTGGGTGTGCAGCATCTCTCTCTCTCTCTCTCTCTCTCTCTCATGTACAGACAGAGCGCAATATGAACCATCTAATCTGGCCCGTTTTTGCCCAGTGTTTGGATTACTCCCTTTAACCGCGTCTCCTCCCTCTCTCACACCCAGAAAATAAAGTTTTCATGAAGTCTTCATGAACTCCAGCTAATGCTCATCAGCCTTTATTTTATTATTGCACGTGAGTTATGGATAGGGCTACTCCGGTTATAATTCCAAAGTCAGTCCCTTGTGGAAATTCATATTTTGTTTTTGGTAACAAATTTTAGGTGAGCGAGAGGTAAATTATGCAGGATCTGGGAGAAATACCTATTACAGATACAGTTTATCAGCCTAACAGTATTTTTCTAAACATTTATCGAAAGTTTCTGGGAACATTTTTATGGGTTGTTTCGAGGGGTACGGATGAAAGGGCAGTTGTTTTAGGAGGATTAATAACTCTTTGGATGAAAAAAAAAAGGTTTTAGGGGTGACACGAACTAGAGAAGGGAACTAAGTGGAGATATGGCTTCCAACATCTGGACGGCAGACGTTCCTTCATGCAGCATGGCCACTGAAGCCGTGGCAGCAGTCAGACAGCGCTGGATATATCAAAAATCTTTTGCACTGAGAACAACCCCTGGGGAAATTTTGTGCCGTCTTGCTTTTGTTTAACTTTTTTTTTAGGGTGTTGACGAAAAAAAGGGTGGTGTCCTCCTACATTCTTCGGAGTTCACATGCACCCTCATCCACGGGTGCGCAGTTTTATCGTTTGTTCATTTTATCGCGATTCTGATATTGCATGAGGTCATGATATGCAAATGTTCTCTATAATTAAAAAAATAAAAAAATAAATAAATGTTTTATTGTGTGCTGTGATCAGTGTGGCCAACCTCAGACGCTCCACATTTGAATCTACTTAAATCACAGCATGCACATGGAAATCATTTTGCTCTAAATAAAAACA
Source organism: Pangasius sanitwongsei (assembly GCA_037576675.1). Classification (NCBI taxonomy): domain Eukaryota; kingdom Metazoa; phylum Chordata; class Actinopteri; order Siluriformes; family Pangasiidae; genus Pangasius; species Pangasius sanitwongsei. The sequence goes on from CM075018.1 coordinate 6,081,904, forward strand.
ATATTTAGCCATGGTCAGATCAATGCGCTTTTATTGCAGGCAAACTTCAGCACCATCGCCAGTATAGTGCGCTGGGAATTTGGCATTTAATTCACATGGTACAGTGCTGTAGGCTCAGTGGTTTCTCTGAGGGCTTGCACCAAATGGCCAGCTGAAGGAAATGCTCTTTTTGTTTGCGGGTGTTTCATTCTGCTCTTCACTCTTAGCTCTTGAAGGCGCTTAGACTGGTTTCCTGGTGCACTCATGCGACTCGGAGCAGATTAGCGGCAATCCGGTTAAAGGGATATGTGCCTTTTATACACAAATCAACTTCAAATCACTTTTTAAGCCACTTAGAATTTACACGCCATAGCAACAAAAATGCTAATGCACTTTTTATTGCTTAAGATTAAGGAATGAAACAGAGGAGATTAGACGAGGAATTGTCAGTGTCTCTTGTTACTAGTAGTTATAGATGGCTTTAACTTAATTTTATTAAATTAATCCGACTAGTTTGGGGCTTAGGTTTCACATTAAGAAAATAAGCCGATTCTCAGATATGTCGTGAGCTCAACGCGCATAAAGCGTATAGGGTCGTTATTAGACGTTATAGTGTATTATAACAAAATAACACAGCGTATATTCTTGAATACTCTTTATTTGTTTTGTAGTATGTATCTTTTAGGAAGGTGCAAATGATGTACCTTTAGGTCCAAGTAGCCAATGTGCCTTAAATTTGTTCCAGGTAAAATATACGTACAAAAGGTACAAAACATGCACTTTTGCGACAAGGAAAAGTACCTTTATTTCTGAGAGTGTATATGCTACTTTGGTTTATCAGAACCTGGGTTAGTACCTTTATTTCTGAGTTTTATTTATTTTATTTTTATTTATTCTTTATTTAGCCAGGAAAGTCCTATTGAGATACAAGATATGTATAGTGTTTTAGATTTGTGTATAAGCAAAATCATACAATACAAAATATGACCTCTGTGAGATGATTTCTCGTTCTTATTCGTTTTAAAAGCAAAACTTAATATCCACTGAACATATCGAGTATTTGTGAATAGAATTTAATATCTTCGTTGTTTTGTAGGTACACTTGATTGTCTCATTACCTGCAATGTCCTTTTCTGGCACTTTCTGTAGCTTGGTTTACACACACACACACACACACACACACACACAAAATGGCACCAATAACAATCATTTATGTTCCTGGTACAAAATAGACTAATAAGTGGAAGAGTGTCAGTCGGCTGCGCGAGCGCGAGCGCGTGCAGGCAGAGAAGTGTCTGTGGGTGGGTGCCTGGTGCATCAGCCGCTTATTGTTAACAGAAGTGCACGCCTGCCTGCTGCTGCATGCTATTCGGGTTAATGCGCACATTTCCACCCTCAGCATCTATCATTGCACAAAAAAGTGTTGAACTAAATGCATGTAATTTTGAACTTTTTTTTCCCCCCTGTATTACTCCCTTACAGAACAGCCACATGAATTTAAATTTACGCATGTGTTCTTTACTTCACAAGCCAGTGTTTCACACATTACTCCCATGTCGTGCATGTTTTTATTTTCACATGTATGGAATATGGCTTTATTTTCCACATGTGATATGTCACATTATTCATTATTCTGACGTTTAAATTTTTCATATGTAGTGTATGTGTTTTTGTTTTCACTTGTAGGGCATGTGTTTTTATGGTTTTATTTTTTCCCATGTGATATCTCGATTCATTTATTATGTTGGGCTTTTTTTTTTTTTTTTTTGAATTATTATTTTTTTCCGCATATGATCACACATGGTTCACATGTGTGATCACGTGAACCACGTGTGATCATATGTGGTTCACATGATGCCACATGTGTTTACATGTGCAATGTCAGGGTGTAACATGTTAAATTGCACCTTCACATGTTTTCCACACGTGAGCGCATGTATTATTCACGTGGAAAAACTTTATGAGCAAATGTAAATGTATTGTAATTATCCATGCTTATTTGTGGCTGGTGTGGTTCCATTATATTTTCATTCCCCAATTATTTATTCGTTATTTACTCGGATAGGATATACATTGGGTCAATTAAGCGGAAAATCACCATACTATAGCTTTTAATTTTGGCGTTGTGTAGTAAATGCTGTTAGATAAATAAAACATGCGTCACAACTCTTCTTGCTTTAAGCAAGTATACCCAGCTTATATTTAACAAAAAAAAGTAACGACTTTTTGACTAGTTTCTAAAACCATTAATGCATTTAAATTCCTTGCTTAATAGTGTAACCGGATCCTTTCAATAGTTCAGTGTAAATCTGCGGAACTAGCCGCCCACCCGTGCATGGCCCCCTCCTCCTGCTTCTCCTCCTCCTCCTCAGTGCAACGCGCTCGTTGAGCTCACCACTCAACTCCGCACTGTAGCATTGAGCTCTGCTTCTCTCCTATAATTCCCCGTTAATTGCTAATTATCGCCCAGGCGTTTTAATGTCCCGTCCGGAAAAGCGCTTCCTGCGATGGCCGTGTCCCATAAAGCTGCTCTGGGCCGAACGCTGATGCTGGCGCTCGCGCTCCTCTCACCTGCCTTCACGTAAGTGCTAAAGGATGCAACTCCCTGTCTTCATCTGGAAGATTCCCTTGAACGTGTGTGTGTGTGTGTGTGCTTTGATATCTGACAGTTTTGACCTTATGGGGACATCTGGCTGGACATTTTAAGAATTGCAGCTTTTATTTACAAAAAAAAAAAAAAAAGACTTAACAAGCCAAAAGGTTACTTTTGGTTACTGAGGATAAGGTCAGTGTTACATTTAGGTGTATGATAGCTTCTTTTATCTGCATTCTGCAATTGTCTGTGTGTGAAATTCTTAATCCGTCCTTTAGTCTTGTTTGACGATTGGTAGGAAGCTCAGATATTCACTTCCTGTTTAACCTGCATGACATATAAAGCTATATGCAAGTAACCTACGTAGCCTATGTATATTTATAAAGTGTGTAAAGTTGTATTAGTTTCACCAGTGTAATATCCAATGTGAGTGCTGTTTGAGCCATACTCATTGCCAATCAGACACACACATACACACACACGTTCATACTAATCAAAACCAGTAATGCACATGCTAGGGAAAACTGCACTAAAATATCCTTTGTAATGCCATAGCCTTGACTCTATCTGGGGGGCTGGAGAGAGAGGAAGCACAAGTTAAAGGTCATTAATAATTGCTTTTGAATGGTTTCAATTTTGTGCAGAATTTATGTCAATGAGTAAAGTGGAAAGTCCTTGTCCATATAGGATTCCCATGTGCCGTGTACACTCTAAAAGCATTTTGTAATGATTTCTATGTTTAAAAAGCATTTTTTGATTAAAAAGTGGAAATTAAAACTAAGCTACTCATGACTGGCTCAAAAACATTGAGAGTTTGCTCAGACATCCTCATTATCATATAGATAATAAACTTTATTATGATAATGAGGATGTTTGAGCAAACTCTCAAAGCATTTGAGCCAATCATGAGTAGCTTAGTTTTAATTTCCACTTTTTAATCAAGAAAAGATTTTTAAACATAGAAATCTTTACAAAATGCTTTTAGAGTGTACACGGCACATAGGAATCCTGTATGGGAATCCTATATACTTTTTATATAAATTTCAGCAGACATATTTCTTTATTTCTGTGCATACTGTTGTTGAAATTTGGCCATTGCTTGCTATACTTAGAAGAATGCTATAGAGCTTCAACACTGATTAGCAGCATCACAGTTTTCCATTCACTGGACATCTGTAGAATACTGTAGTCTTTTCTGCAGCTTCAAATAAATGAAAATACCTTTGGTGGGTCATATAATCAGAACTCTTTGTATTCAGTTTAAGTATATAAGATGCATGTGGGTTTTAAGCAGTTATTTGAGCCTTTCCATCCATTAACCAGCCAAAGCGGTAATCATTTCTGAAACAGAAAATATGGAGCTTTTCATCAATGCCATACATCACAGTCAGAAATTATAGTGATCTACCCCTGGAAGCGCTCCCATGTTGCTCTATTGGCTAGTGTGATTAATTGCTTGCCCTCTTTCCCAGTGTGTTGTGCAATGACATCCTCGGCCTGAAGGTGGCAGGAGATCCGGTTCTGACCCCCAATGCAGTGTGTTTACGACTGGCAGGCTTGAGTAAGCGGCAAATGAGGTTGTGCGTCCGCAATCCCGACGTGACGGCCTCGGCCCTGCAGGGCATACAGGTGGCCATTCACGAATGCCAACACCAGCTCAAAAACCAACGCTGGAACTGCTCTACACTGGAGAACCACGGCAAAGTACCACACCAGAGCACCATCCTTAACAGGGGTAAGTGTGGGGTCAATACTACAAACCTGAATGATCGCTGGTTGAAATTAGTGAACTTGTCACCTTCCAGGGCAGAAATGTTTCAGAAATCAGATTTTCTTTTTCATGAAAATCCAGGTAGAGTGTTTCCTACAGAACTTGCACAAACAGGTTCATTGTGTTGTTCAGGTAGAGTCTACAATAACTGTCCTCTCTCTGTCTCCACAATAGGTTTCAGAGAGAGTGCCTTCTCCCTGGCTCTGCTGGCAGCTGGTGTGGCACACTCGGTGGCTTCCGCCTGCAGCATGGGCAAGCTGCGTGGCTGTGGCTGTGACACTAAGCGTCGGATGGACGATGACAAAATCCGCCTCAAGCTAACTCAGCTGCAGCTGCAGACCTTGCAGAGGAATGGGTTGAGGCACACACCTGAGTTTAAAGCAAACCACAGCAAGCTACCATCTTACCTGCGCTCGTCCCATCCCGGCACACTCCTCAAACCAGAGGAACTCACATCACTGCAGGAGACCTGGGAGTGGGGAGGCTGCAGCCATGATCTTCGCTTTGGTGTCCGCTTTTCCCGGGACTGGCTAGATTCCAGGGGCTCGTCTCGTGATATACATGCCCGAATGAAGATGCACAACAATCGAGTTGGCAGGCAGGTATGATGACAGGAAGGAAACATGCTTCCCAACTGGAAACAGTATACACTGTTTTAGTACAGTGTAATTACAGCATAACTGTCCGACAGCAAACATGGTCTCACTCTTGTAAGAAGGTTAACCCTTTAAAAAACTTGTGTTCTTTACTTTCATTACTACTAACCTTTCTGATTAGTTTCTCTTAAGTAATAATTAATAGGAGTTACTGAATAATGTGCTTTAAGGTGAATAACTAAATTGCAAGAATAACCATCTATGTACTGTTAATAACATGATGTTAAATCTTTACATCATAAGGTTCATTAGATTTTAACTGATCAATCAGTAAATTCAGGTTTGCAATTTTCATTTCATTATGGAATTTTCTAGTAACCAACTTTCAAACATACACCTTTAGATTTTTATAACAAGCACTATACTTATTTATTTTTTCTTGATATTTGTAACAAGAATCAGTAGAATGCAACAACTGCCATATTCTTTTAGAAAGTAGCCTACTTTAAGGGTACAATTGCTTAATACTGATGCAGATATCACTTTTTTTAAACAGATAGTGACAGACAACATGAAAAGGAAGTGCAAATGTCATGGCACCTCAGGAAGCTGCCAGTTCAAGACTTGCTGGCATGTGTCTCCTGAGTTCCGGCTGGTGGGCTCCCTGCTGCGACAAAAGTACCAATCTGCTGTCTTCATCAACTCCCAGAACAAGAACAGTGGTGTGTTTAACCCACGTGTAGCAGCAGGAGCGGCCGGGTCGGAGCATGGCAGGCCTCAGCGGCGCAGCCTGTCCAGGGAGCTGGTTTACTTTGAGAAATCCCCTGACTTCTGTGAGCGTGATGCATCCGTGGACTCACCTGGCACTCAGGGCCGCATCTGCAACAAGAGTAGCCCAGGGATGGATGCGTGCGACTCGCTGTGCTGTGGCCGCGGACACAACATCCTGAGGCAGACACGCAGTGAGCGCTGCCACTGCCGCTTCCACTGGTGCTGCTATGTGCTGTGTGATGAGTGTAGGGTCACAGAGTGGGTCAACGTGTGCAAGTGAACGGCCATCTCCCTTGACCTAATCATCGACTGGAAACATTGGACAAGTGGGGGAGAAAGGCATACGCCTACGTCTCTCACACCAAGTGTGTGTTCAACAGTATCAATTTAGCCACTTCTCCTTTCAGCCCTCTCATCTGGGTTCCATTTGCTTTGTGTGGCTGTTGTTATTCTCCAAATGCCAAGTCCAAAGGCTGAGGAGAGGAGTGACTCATGTCATTTGTCTTTGTTTCCCCTGTTTGGGCTCTTCAGCCATGAAAATGCCCCGAACACCATCTGTGTTCTTCACAATAACGAGGCACAACAGCAGGAATGCATTACTGCTGAAAAAGGAAAGGCAATGCCACCATATACAGTTATGTGTATATTTGGAAATGTGTGCTTAATGAAATGATCTCGCCATGACAAATCATTGCAAGTTGTGCTTATGTTCTTTTAGATGACAAACCTGGTCCTATAAGCCAGGCAGTTTCAGAGAGAACAAAAAACATGCCTTTTTGCCCACTTGGTTGAATTGAATGTAAACTGGGACAGCTGTGTTGTGAATATAACCTGTACCAATGGAGGTCGGACAGTGATGACTTGAATGCTTGTGCTTCCCATAGGTTTGCCCTCAATCTGATTAGAAACAGTAATGTTTAATCTCTTTCGGGATCTGCTTTACTGTATTTGAGACCAAAATCAAGATACTGCAGTGAATAAATACATTGCGTTAGGCTGTCTGTAGAAAATTGCAGAAATTATAATCATTTTACAATGACACTGAGACACTGAGACTTTTTTTTTTTTTTCATTTTTAACTTTTATATAAATGATGTTTAGTAAGAGTAATTATAATAGGACATGAATTGTCCCTTTGTCCCCCTTTAGAAAACTGTCCTGTGTTCAAATTTACTTCAGAAAGCTATTGTTTTTGGCAGGAGATTTCATGCTGGAAGTTTTGTTCTTGTACAGTGGCTTCAGAACCAAGAATGTGTCTAGAGAACTGAGATGAATGATAAATTCAGGAATTAATCAGTATCTTGCAGAGCGTGGCTCAAAGCGGGCAGCCTGGTTTCCTTCGAGACTGACGATTCTAAGAGTGAACAAGATTGAGGAGGGGAACAACACCAGATCAGCTGTATGAACTTAACAGCTAGTTGACACTGTACCATGTGACTCTGAGGACAGTTGGTGCTTGTTTTGCATCTGTCACTAAAAAAGACTGGAAGGAACACTGTGCTTTAACTCAACACAGACCCAGCTAATGTCAAAGCAGTACTGAGACTTTGGACAGTGCATGCTTCAAATGATGTAAAAAATGTGAATAAACTATATGTTATTTTATAACATTTATCACTCATATTGTGGTTTATGCCACTGCGGGGTTGGCTGATGAAAGTGGACTGTTTCGACGTGTCCATGACTCTGTCAGGCTGAACTTGTGTGGTATTTAGCATCACAGTCAAGGAGACAGAGTGGTGTAGAATGATAAAGTGCTGGATCTCTGGTTTGCATTTCTTCATTCCTTTATCATTTCACCCTGGAGCTGCTGCAAAAGGGAATTTCCTGTCGCTGTTTCTCCCATGTGTGAGACAGAGAGGCTCAATATCTTTGGACCCCCCCTCCCAACCTGGCAGCGCTGTGCAGCCACTTACACACACAAAGCAGCATACTGACAGCATCTAGAATAATGACAACCAGATACTCTGAAATCAAAACGAGAAAGGAGAAAACACAGGGCACATATCTGATGCTGGGTAAGAATGTTGTTCAGTTTGCCACCAGGGAAGATCTATGTAAGGGCAGATAGAGACACAGATAGGTAGATATATTGATATGTACATTCACGTTGCCTATACGGTACATCAAAAGGGAGGGACACGGCTGCAAACATCTGCTTCTGGGCTCTGTGTCCAGCCTACCCTTATGCTTTTTTGATGTGGGACAAGGATAAAGAGAGAAAGGCAGAGAAAAAAACAAGGAGCCAGCTACCCAGAACATCAAAGCGATCGCCTCAACGTGCAAGTCCTCATTAGTTCTGCAAGCCTAACCAACCCGACTTGTGATTGTGTTTGCCGGGGTTCACTTTGGCAAACACTTCAGAGGAAAGGTTTCTTTAAATTATAACTCCCACCCCCACCACAAACCGTATGCACTGTAAGTCCCCTGCCATAACCCCCACAAACTCCCAGCGCCCAGAATCACCACGCGCTCCCCCACTCACCACTCCACCCCATAATCTGGTGTGCAGCTGCAAACATCTGCTCCGGGCTCTCTCTCCTCTCTGAAACCACCGAACTGATAAACACATCTATCACAGAGCCTCTGACAGACGGTGCGGCATGTGAAACGACACTGGAAAAGACACTTTTGATTACATCAGAGCAATGTTTATGCAGGCACTGATGATTCTCATTCAGTAATGTGCCAATGTGAGATCATGTATAGGCTACTAGTTTACAGTAGCCTACAAATACACATGTAAAAAAAAAAAAAAAAACTGGGTTAAATGTATTAAATTATATAATGACCAAAAAATATATCTATATTTTTAGTGCATCTATATATTATTGCATGGAATGTCCTGCATATAATACTTTCCCATATTAAAATGGAATGTATTGCAATACATTGTAAATGTATTTCAAAATATAAATTGAATGTATGGTAAAAATTTATTCAGTATATTACAGTTACCATAATCAGGTTCTATAAAGTTTCACAACAAATCCTTAAAAAAAAAATCCACACAAAGAGGCTCTTTTGCTCTCCTTCTAATGACTGAACACACTTCAGCCTGCCAAGTCCTGTCATTATTTATTTATTCAGTTCAGTCTTGGCTGAATAATTAAACACAGTGGATATGTCTGAGTCTGTTTGCCTCAGTAATGACCTACTGCATAGATTTTATTCTATAAAATCCACTGTAGACTACCCCAACAGGCTAAAAATACAACCTTCACAAAAATGCACCCAGATGAAATGTTGTATAATGTTGCTTTTACTTTTTGATTAAAAACACATTGCCACAAACCATTTCTTGTCCTCATAGATATTAAACGCGTCCTGGGTACCATCCTGTGCATGCAATTACCAACATGGATGCAGAAGCATCACTTGAATGGTACATGATGCCTTGGATAATCTCGCGAGATCATAAGACAACGAAGTTCTAATGCTGAATTGTGCATGTTAGTCTGTTATCGCGAGACTTGCGCGAGGCGATTGGACTTGTCCGGCGTCGCTGTCAGAGGTGAGTAGCTTCAAGGATATGTTGAATTTAAAGAAAATGGATGCGAATTGAAACGCCGCTCATTAATATGCTCTTATGTTTTATACAGTAGGATAATAAATAGCAGAAAAAAGAGACAGAGGGTCTTTTTTGCACCTTACCGGTAGGCTGTTTAGGCCACTAGAGCTGTCACAGCAGTGTGTGGGAAAGGTGTGAAATGTTTGGCGATTTCTGATTTTAAAAACGGATTGTGTACTGGGTGTAAATATGTTAATGTATTCAAATGTCGACCAAAAATAAACTATTTTCTCTTCTATAGGCTAAATAACAATGTCCTGGCAAGCTTTTCAGCCTAATTTTTAATCTTTCTGAGTGCATGGTGTTAAAGGAATAGCTTCAGATAGCTTTTAAATGATAATAGCTACAGTCTCAGAAAAAAAATAGTCCCAAACTGTATCTTTGCTTTCACTGTTGTGGTGCCCTCAAGGATACATCTTTTGTACCTTTTAATATGTATCTATTACCTAGAAACGTGGATATACACTGATCAGCACACTGAGGCAGTGTGAGGCTCTGGGCAATGTTCTGCTAGGAAACCTTGGGTCCTGGCATTCATGTGGATGTTACTTTGACATGTACCACCTACCTAAACATTGTTGCAGACCAAG
>CM075018.1:6091874-6141357 GCA_037576675.1 Pangasius sanitwongsei
GGTGCCAGATACCACAGCACACCTTCAGAGGTCTTGTGGAGTCCATGCCTCGACGGGTCAGAGCTGTTTTGGCAGCAGAGGGGGGAACTACACAGTATTAGGCAGGTGGTTTTAATGTTATGGCTGATCGGTGCAGTTTCCCTTTAAAACGCTTTAAGGTACATAAATGAGTTTTTAGAGTAAAGCTTTAAGGGTAATCTACATCAGTGGTTCTCAACGTGGGGTCCGAGGATCCCCGGGGATCTGAGATTATTTTACATTTTGTTACAGTGGAGGCAGTCACAACCCACCATTATCAAAGATGTATTTTATTATCGAGGTCTCGTAGTTATTGTTTGACTGGTCACTTGAATTGAATGAGTTTAGTCCAAAGCTCAGTAACTAACAAATTAATCAGCTTGGACCTAATGAGTCCTGTAGGCTCTATGTCACCAACTAATAGCCAAAATATTACTGTAGACATTTAAATAATGAGCCTAATATTCATAGTTGTATTACATTCAGTGGAGTTGTGTGAAATTTATCTTATTGTTAAAGGCATGCCTGACTGCACAGTCTTTAGGAACCCTGCACTACATGCACATTTCTAGGTAAAAGATACATACTAAGGGTATCACACCAGCAACAAGGAAACGTACAGGAAAAAGGTCCCCCTTTTTCTGAGAGTGTATAGGCTATAATGTAGAGGTCAGATTCTGTTCTTATTTTCTCTTTATCCACATGCATTATAATTTAAAGCCCCCTGTTCATATAAACATCCACCATATTTTCCATTCTAGTAACACAGCTAGCCTATCTAGTTACTGTCCGTCCTGTTAGATGAAAATTTGAAGTAAAACCACAGCAATTCTGTTTTGTCAGCGTATAATTCAACGCAAGCGAATGGACTTCAGTGTTCTTTAGTTGAAAGAAATAGCCTCAGAGCTCAGGCTCATCGTGGTGACACTCTTATGAGTCATATGAGGCTCACATTTTGGGTCATTTCTTACTGTAAAGATTAAGACAGCGAGTAATAATGTTACACTAAATCATTCCAGATGAGCTCACTGCTCGTTTCGTGTTCTTCTGTTGCTATGGCGATCAGTAATGCTGCTCGAAAGGGCCAAGACTTGAAATGATTTGTGGCCTTACTTTATTGTTTTAGCATATTTACCCAGCCATATACTATCATCGGATATATGTGCAATCCTTCTGTCTCGTCATACTTGCTACACTTTTGTTGAAACGTTATCAAGCAGGGCTGCCTTTTTTTTTATTTATTTATTTTTTAAAGAAAAAGTACTGAAGCATATTTCCAATTCCAGTCCTTAGATATATAAACATCCTTTACGCCAGGTTTTTGGTTTCCACAGTACTTTTGGTTGCATTAGATCAATTGTATACAGAATGTAAAGTGTGCCATCTTAGCTTTTTCTCCTGTAGCAGGTTGTTAATGGCAACAAATGGGGTCATCTGTGTCCTGCTTGCACTCATGGCTAACTTTGCCATTAAAGCTCTCTAACTGCAAACCAAGCTGTAGAGCTGACATCAGGAAAATTGATGCCCAGTACACCGCATTATAAAGTGTGGTCATCCCAGTTGAAGAAATAAAAGGTCTAACAAATATAACTTTCTGTATGTTCTTTATTCTGTCTTGTCATTTTTATGTTATGTGCAGTAAAATGATTTATCGAACAGTTTCTTTTGGTTTTGAGTTTGAAATTCCTGCATAATGAGAAACAACTTTCAGTTTAAAATATCAGGACTGTTAAGCAGTTTGCATAGTTTCATGATTTGCTCATTTTCAAAATCCATGTGGGGGAAAAATGTTTTGCCTGGGGCTTTGTGGTGTGAAGATCCACAGCAGTGTAAGATAATGGGCACTTGAAGTTCTGAGCTAGTTCATGGACATTTGTGAGTTCCAATCCCAGGATTGACATATTGTCAGGAAAAAAACATGTTCTCTGTCTCACACATGGGAAGAATTGCAACAGCAACCCTTTTTTTATTTTAGTTCTCCAAGGTACAATCTAGTAATTGTGCCATTAAGATAAAAATGCAGCTTGTCATGTTACCACAAAACTCAAAGTATACTGTCCTAAAGACCTCCATGTGTCTAAAAAGTTACAGCTTCACTTCCAGTGCTGACACTGGAGACTCTTTCCATTAATCCTAAATAAACATCTCACAGAAAACCTCACCATATCAACAATCACACACGCTTTTAAATCAGTTTGTGTGGAGTGTCTGCCATACAGGTCCCAGTGGAAACTGTTACTACAGAAATGATAACGAGTTAGAATGAGCACATTAATATAAATATCATATAAACTACTGTCAGAGTTGCTGTTATAGAAAATCAACACCTTTTGAGCAGTCATATTCAGGCATTCAACAGTGCTGTGGATATAAGAATGAAGAAACAGTATGTAAATGCCAGAATTTTTGTGTTTTACTCATTCTTCCAAAATGCATTTATATCAGTAAGACTGATTCTCTAGAAATTTAGTGATGTACTGAAAACAAAAATCTATTATGAATGTTATCACACAATACAGTGCTTTCATTATATTTTCTATTAAAAAAGCTTTCGTGTGTCTGAAAGATTTCATGTGTCTGAAAGAAGATCTTGTAAAAGTAAGGACTACATGGTAGGTCTCTCTGTAATAAGGACAGTATTTGACATCTTATTTTAGCAGGACTGTGGCTCTACAAATGAATATTTGACATAAGCTCATGATTGCTATTTAGTAACTCTTCATCTGATATCTTTTTTTTTAAGGAAAGGCCAGCCAGCTACCATGGGGAACATTTTTGGCAACCTCTTAAAGAGTCTTATAGGGAAAAAAGAGATGCGGATTTTGATGGTCGGCCTGGATGCAGCTGGGAAAACCACAATCCTGTACAAACTGAAGCTCGGAGAGATAGTCACAACGATTCCCACCATCGGTGCATTCACTTCTCAAACAACATAATTATGATCAATATTAGTTACATATATATGATTAATTAGAAATCTTTCAGGAATGAGATTTTTTAAACCTTGTTGTCTGATAGCAGAGTTCCTGTTTGACTTTTTTCAGGGTTTAATGTGGAGACAGTGGAGTACAAGAACATCAGTTTCACAGTGTGGGATGTCGGTGGTCAGGACAAAATCAGGCCTTTGTGGCGACATTACTTTCAGAACACACAGGGTGAGTTCACTGTACCTGCATACCTCACATCATCTCTACATCTTATATAATCCCAAGAATAATTGCCAAGAATAATTTAAGTCTTCTTCCCTCCAATCCACACTGCTTCCCAATCATATTATATAACCACTACATGTGTGTAATAGAGCAACATTGTGCTTCTTTTTTTAAATTAATTTTAATTTATATGCACATACGACATATGTAATGCTCGTGTGTGTAACAGTATTAATAGAGCATGCTGAAAATGTAAAACAGTGACACAGGGACCCAACAGCATTGTATTACACTGGTTCTCTTGTTATCCATGTTGGTGTAATGTATCACTACTGTACAAACACTTTGCATCTACAGGGTAATTGTAAATTATCGTTTTAAATAACATCGACAATGTAATTTCAGTGGTATGTTGACAGTTTGCCTCTCTATATTTGGTCAGGCCTGATATTCGTAGTGGACAGTAATGACCGAGAGAGGGTGAATGAGGCCAGAGAAGAGCTGATGAGGATGCTTGCTGAAGATGAACTGAGAGATGCAGTGCTGCTGGTGTTTGCTAACAAGCAGGCAAGAGACATTTTCCCCTCACCTCGAGATTGTGTTGGCGATGTTGGCAATGTCCGGGTCCCACACAAGATTTTTTTTTTTAGGGCTGTCAAGGTTTCCCTAGTCAAAATCTTTTTCATGTTGCTCTCAGGATTGCAAGTTCTTTCAGACTTGATCATCCTGTACATTAGGGATGTGTTCTATACAAATACAGATACAAACAGGAACAAGCGGGAGGTTTTTACTTTCATGTGAGCATGAGCAAGCAGTCACATATATTACTCGCGAGACAAAGAAACACCACATTCAGTGACATGAACATTTGGTGCTGCACAATGTATTTACAGCATTCATTCCTTCAATCTTAGTGACTGCCTGGTCAGGGTCACAAGGTTTTAATTTAGGCTATTATTTTGTTTATATTTTGGGAAATGGAAAAAATAAATTTGCTAGAAAATATTGCAGGCAGGAACAAACAAAAAGATTAACTGTGCAAGCAAGATTCTAAATGAGACCACAAGCCAGATATAGATATTGCACTAGGATACATATTTTATCATTATCCGTATTTGTTCATGAACTGACACTGATCAAAATTATATGAAATGACATCAGTAATTCTAAAGTGATATTCATATTAGCCATATTAGTATTGATTAAGTACTCATCTATTTTCAGTGTCCTTGTTTTTCAGTTTATAGAAAATATATTTCTGTAAACAGTTCCACCACGTTCATCCATGTCAGTGCTACCCATCCACTATAGTTCAGAAAATCTCTAATATCTTTTTTGGTTTAAATATCAACTATCCTCGACATTTGAGACACTTAGTCTTGTCTCAACCCACTTTTCTCTTCACCCTGGTATGTAGGATCTGCCAAACGCCATGAACGCAGCAGAGATCACTGACAAGCTGGGCCTTCACTCACTCCGCCACCGAAACTGGTACATCCAGGCCACTTGTGCCACCAGCGGTGACGGCCTGTACGAAGGCCTCGACTGGCTGGCCAATCAGCTCAAGAACAAGAAGTGAGGCGAATCTGTGGACAGCTGAGCTGCAGCTCATCAGGGAGCACCAGTGGGTTTCTTTTATTGTGTTTACAAGATGAGAGTGGAGAGAGCAGGCCGGCTCAGAGTCCAGCTGCGTAGCCTGTACTTTTCACACTTTGTAAAAATGTCACTTTAAACCCCCACTCCCATTTTGAAGAATCTACTATGATATATAATGATAGAAAATAAGTAGCACATCTCCATATCATGTTTTTCTGTTTTGTTAGTGGCAAGAACAGTGGTTGAAGGGTGTGAATTGAAGTGATTCGGCAAACAATAATAAGGGATGGTGCTGATTTTTGTTGTTACTGTGGCATAGAGGCTGTAGTGTTAAATGCAGGTCATTTAAACTATTATAATGTGCTGCCCTAATGGCTCAGAGATCTCAGCTATAGGAAGCAAATTGAACTGAATGAAGCACAGAATGATCCAAGGGTGCTAGACGTGTTTCTATTTTATATGTTTTTGCTAGAGTAATGCTATTGAGGTTTTACAGTAACACTATGTTTTATTAGCATTTAGATTTGTGGTGAAACAGTATTACATTTTGACTGCTTGCATATATTGCCCTGTTTTGAGTGGGCCTCTGCGAGTTTGTGCACAGATATATGACATGATCACTACTCTGTTTTTTTCCCCCCGCATGTAGACATTGACTTGACAGAATGATACAGTGGCTGCACATTTCTTGGCTCATCAGTTACACATCAGTCAAAACGACTGACTGTTTTTGCATGTTGCCTCTCTGGCATGGTAGTGTGTGCTCTGCTTTTTCATTAAATCTGTTGCATGTGTTTATTAGATGCTGTGCATTAGACAAAAGTACCTCTCTGTAGCTCCAGGAGTGGTCTAGCTGTTCTTTGAGTTCTTTAGAGGGTTAGAAGCCACTGTATTCATATCACTCATCATATATTGGTGAATGAGAACAATGATTTGTAATATTTGAAAAGAAATTTGTATAAGTCATGTGCTGCTGATCAAAGCATGTTTTGGTTTTTTTTTTAATTTAAAAAAAAACATCCATACATCCATAATTTCTGTAGTGATGCTGAGATTTTAATGATTAAATCAAACAATTCCTTCAACAGTGCTGTGTTATAACAGAGCATCTCACGGGACCTCAGCTTGTCTCTCTGCTCGACTGTTTACTTCCTCATTGAACTGCCCACAAAACCATGTGCTTCTTAACTTATCGTACTGCTGCCCCTACTGCTGAACAATCTTTATATAGCATGGTTTAAACACATTTTTCCACTAAAACATAATTATCAGCCATTCCACTCATGACACCATAAAAAGTGATTTTTTTTTTCCATTCGTTTATTTATTAGTGACATTTATATTAGTGGAAGACTAAACATAATGAGCAGCTGAACCACTATTTATTTGTACCAATTGTACAAATCAAGTAAGAACCACTTACTTAACATGTTGATAAGATGATTGACTGCCATTAATACAATGTATCTACCTATGTGAATATACCCAATAACTTACTGAACAAAACTATCCAATAAACTCTCTGTGACAAAAAGGAGCACTTCATTTAATCCTCAGAAAAGATTTGCATGAAATGCCATATAGATTACAATATTTTAAAAAAATACTGTAACCAAATACTTTACGTTTTGCTGACAGGGCGGCAACAAAAAGTGAAATGCTGCATTTTAAAACCTACCTTTAGAAACTGGAGTGTAAACTATATTTTCATTTATTGTCCACAAAAACATACAAAAGCATGATACCAGCTATATCAGAAATGTTTATTGATTTCATTTATCAGTATAATATCATCATATTGCTCAGCCATAAGTTTTAGTGTTGCTGTGTTTATTATTTATCAGGTTATTTGCAGCATTCAGTTTGTGGGATGTGGAGCTGTGTTACTACGCATTTCATCCTTCTCATGGTTTAGTATTTAATTATAAAATGTGCCTCATTATTTAATAACATTGTGTGACACCACAGAAAGCCATAAATCTTTTCTTAAAGTATGCTGCCATGGATACAGAAAGAGTAGCTATATACCTGCACTTCTCATCTCTTTTTAAACCTTTTTTAAGTACTCTCTGCCAACATTAATCACTAACTTGGAAATTTCTAGCAGTGGGAATTGTGAAAATCCTCTCACCAAGGTGCCCAGTGTCTCGCCTTCTCTGTTTTCCCTGGCTTATCCCACACACACACGCACACACACACACACACCTCCCTGATTGCCCTCACAGTGTGTCTCCAGGGGTGTGACAGCAGTATGTGGGTCAGGGCAGCTCTCTCCGGGCTGCCAGCCCCCGATGCCCCCTGCAGGCGGTGCACAATAGCGGCACCGCGGCGGGTGCCATTGCTGGGATTCCCTTTCGTAACCGGGGCGCTCTCGCCCAGGGCACAGACACACTGGCAGCAGTGCAGCAATCAATTCATCAATGTGTGATGGGAGCGCAGGGTGCTGAAGCTCAGCCAGCCCACCCCCATAGACAGACCCTGGCCACCAGCGCTGAGCCTGCAATAAGGACCTGGAGTGGTGTGTTAGTAGTGCATGGAAGTGTGGATCATTTAGAGGGCAAGGGGGGCCAGCATGGAGCTGATTGCTCTAATAATACTGCAATATTCCACTTTAACAATCATTTGAGGGTTAAAGAAGCAGGCGGAATTACCAGACCTGGGAGTAAATGTGGTGAAAAGCACAAACTGAACTGATTCTAAAGGGTTGACAATATTTCAGAAGTGGTACATGTATATTTTGTTAACAAGCTTAATTTAATGGTGATGTACCATTAAGACTATTACATGTTAACTGTCTAATGTCTCTTCCCACTGTGCTTTGAATAATCTGACTCTGTTGAGAAGTTTGCCTTGTTATCAACAACAATGTCAGATTTAAACAAAATTCCCCATCTTTCATTTGTATTTTAAAAAAATATAAGATTTATAATATAAGATAGAATATAAGAATTAAAATGTAAGATTTTTAAGATATAAAAATATTTTGATTTATTGTCACATTCAAAGTTTACATAGTGTACACAATAACAGAAAGTATAAAATATGAGTGAATTTCTTAAGTTGCACAGAGCTCCAACAACAAAGGTAAATAAGAATAAGAGATAATACAGGGTAAGGGGAAAATAAAACACATTGGTAAAATAAAAAAATAAAATAAAATAGAGAATTGCAATGTATGCTGTAAGCATAATAAAAAGACATAGTAGTAGAACTGTACAGTATGGTATAAGAATTCTGTTATCAGAATTTATATGATAGTTGATGTGTGGAAGTGGAAAAATGGATTTAAGAGGTCTTCAGGTAAAGCTACAGAAGCTGAACATCAACAGCTCAAAAGCTAAATGTGATTAAATTCTACACAATGGTTGAACCACAATGAACTTAAGGATTATGCATTTCGTGTGTATTCCATATAATATAATGGACGATGTACAACATGCAACAAGTTAAAATTCTAAGTTTTATTATGACATACTGCCATACTGATGGATAGCTCTTTACTTTCAGCTCATAGTATGTGCTCAGTGGGATGCTTTATCTTACTTCACTTCATCTCCTAGTGACAGTACTACAGAGCCCCCTAGTGGACAGATTGGGAAATGACACGTTCTTAACTAAGATAGATAGATAGATAGATAGATAGATAGATAGATAGATAGATAGATCATTTTAGGGAATTTTTTTCCATACTGAATACGACATATTATAAATAAGTGGTTGTTTTTGGTAGAAAAGCATTTTTTTATTTTTTTTTTATAATCAAAGAAGAATTTTGAAGAGGAACAAGTGCAGTAGCTACATTTCTCATATGGACAACATGACTTCAAGAAATATTTACTATGTTCATGATATGATAATACATAATTAAAAAAAATTAAAATAACGACTGGAAAAAAAAAACCTACTGAAACTGTTTAAAGTCTTGTTGTTTAAATGTAATACTAATTACGGATTATATTACAGAAGTAGGCCTGACATTTTTTTTAAAATAACGTTGCTAAATTAAATATAGATAAAATAACAGATTTTATTTTAGAAGAACAATTCCATAACACATGTAGTTTGGTTGCAGTAAAATAGAAGAATAGCTGAGAATTTAATCACTATAAAAAGCTTTACAAGTAAATTCTCACTGAAGCCGATTTTATAGCGTAGCGTGAGACTTTTCACTGACTTTATAATGTAACTGAATGTACAACTGAGACATTTTCTGTGAAGGATACTACAAAAGAAAGCTGTATTATTAATGCAGTCAGGGACGGTGAACAAACTGGGCCCGTTAATGCGAAATGAAGCTAAACCGATATTGTTCCTTCTACTACAGACAGCGGTCGCTGCACGGACAGAGTTGACATGGATAACTCTCTACCGCCAATGTTTATGTAGTAAATTGGATATAACCGTTGTTTTTACACTTCGTGTGTCACATTTTGGTGCATTTTTGCTTCAATTATTCACAAACCTCCATTTTTTAACTAGCCAAAAATGCAAATATTACGAATGGAAAGCATTGTAATATTTGTAAACTAGGCCTTGCGGCGCCTCGGTTTTTCCCACGGACTCTAACCGGCATGACGCTCCCGGGCCTCGGCCACCAGCGACACTCCACACTCGGTAAGACCCGACAGCGACTGCGCCTTCTACGCGCTTTGTCTTTTGCAAGACCCTGCCGCTACGCGACACATTTTCTCACTTATTTTCAGCCGAAATATAGCAATAGCACCCAGTCTGAAATTAAGTAGTTTTAGTTCAAAAGTTGCACAGCTAACTTTAATGTGAAACATAAAGTTAGCCAGCGCGGCTAATTAATAGCTTAGCTTACGTCAATGCGCAGTATTAGCCTGCTAGCTAGCTATCTCCGTTCCTTCGCCGTAAGTAGTTAGCTAACTAGAAAAGTGTTTTAACTATTAAACTACGCATTTAAATCACCCAATACAGTTATAACATTCAAGTATGAATGAATAGATATATACACCATATAGGTAGCATATACTACTAGCGAGTGGCCAAAATGCTAATTGTTTGCTAGCTAGCTGGTTCCCCGTATTTATTGTTTACAGTTTGGTAAGGCTCCAGATAAAGTAAGCGGGTTAGCTACTTAGATCTATTTGTAGGTTAGATAAACAAGCACCTGTTTTTAATATAAATGCGTATCGACTTAGTGCACTACTTTTTTGTTTTTAATTATATTTGTTCTTGCATATTTTAATTGTTCCATCGATAGTTACCATCACACGCGTGGTCCTGTTATCATTCAGTTATCAATGAACACAAAGTAGACTGCTAGCTAGCACATGGACGGGAGTTAAAGCTTTGTACAACTTACTCAATGAAATGAAATATACAAACTACAAATGCTTCAAACGCGCAAAACGACGTCTATAATAAGTTCTTAACATTTCTGTTGTAATCAGAGGCTCCTGTGTGATTCAGCGAGTCTTGTAAGGGAAGCAGACAAACAGCTGATCAGCTCAGTGTTTAGGTTCCTGTTGCAGACTGTGCTTGTGGGTGTAGGATAAATATAAATGATTTAATCACATGCAGTAGAGGTTGCGGGAGAACTGTGTGTACATGATCTTAATGATGTTTCATTACTGTCTCAACAGGTGCTAAATAGTGGCATGTACCGGGTGCTGAGTTTATCTAAAGTGGTGACGGAAGCTCAGCTTTGTGATCTGCCTTCATCTGTATAACACATTGCAGTGTATCTGACTCATTCAGGAATACAGACTGATTGAGTGAGTTGGGATATTGAACTGGAACTGGGTACGCTGAAGCGCCACCCCGAAAACATCAAGTTTAAGGCCTCTGGTGCTGAAATAGTCTGTCCCCACCTTCAGCATGGCCTCCGTTCCAGTGTATTGCTTGTGCCGACTTCCTTACGATGTCACACGCTTCATGATTGAGTGTGATGTTTGTCAGGACTGGTTTCATGGAAGGTAGGTGGCATCTTGTATTTAACACTTTAAACCTCATCAGACATGTTAATAGTCTGATGACTAAGTAGTGTTGTTTTGGTTATAGCTGTGTTGGAGTGGAAGAAGATAAAGCAGCAGACATTGACCTATACCATTGCCCCAACTGTCAAGTGACACATGGACCCTCTGTCAGTAAGTATCTCGATTCCCACCCCCCACCCACCCCATTTGCTCTGTTTAAATCATAATGTATTCACCATTTTCCTAATAGCAACTTCAAATGAAACCACTGGCTATAAGAAGGAAGCAGACACTAAGTCATCCCTGTTTTTGTTTCTCTTGTAGTGCGTAAGCGGCGTGGGGGTTCTAAGCAGACTGATGGTTCAGGAGGCAGGAGAGAGTCAGGGCGACCTGTGAAGACCGGGAGTGCTCAGTTTGTTCGTGAGTTACGCAGCCGCACTTTTCCCAGGTAATTTGTGTTCGTTTGTTGTCCCTGTCATCAATCCCGAGAAAGCAAACTAGGGATGTGCCAAAGTACATGTTTTCAAAATCAAGTAATTTCTGTATATTCAGGCTGGCTTACGGCTACCTCACTTTGGTCTAATGTCATATCCGTGTATATGTCAACAGATTATACGTAACACATAACACATCGGGGCATGGTGTGCAGATGGTGCGCATAACATGAACATATCGACTAGTCAGTAGAAAATGGGGAAGAAAAAAAAAAGTCTCATATTTCTTCACAGAATGAATGGAAGAACTGAAGTGATCACTTATTTCTGGGTTCTAAATTTAGGATTACAGATATTGTACTATTAAAATATTAAACTCGACCAGGCTGAGGACAATTGAGGGAGTTTTCAGATGTTCTCCACAGAAAAAAACAAGTCAAAGATGATGCAGATATTGTATATTGAATAAGTGTATATATATATATATGGAATAACTCCACCCACTGCATACCACTTCTGAAATTCAGTTTAGTTTTTACTATCAAACTTTCACCAGATGTTCATATAGTTATATAACTCTAAAACAATAAAATATATTAAATATAGTGTAATTAAATATAGTTTTCAATTTGCCAAATGGCTTTTGTACATAGAAGGTTCAGTTACTGAGATATTCTAAGAGCAGAAATGGATCATGATACTTTGTGCTTTGAGAACACCTCTTAATAAATACAATTTTGTACAGAGCATCGAGGAATTGGTGGTAAAGAGTAGATTTGCATATGACATGATGATTCATATTTAATATCATATTTAAATGTATTATTTTTAAAACAATGTATTTGACTCCAAGTGTAAATGTTAAAATCATATCAGGAGGCTATCCAAATAAAAGTCGCACAAAATAAGCGGTTGTAAACGCTCTTTTATTTTGTGTGTTTTAGTGCTGATGAAGTCCTGCTGAAGCCGACAGGAGCCCAGCTCACAGTGGACTTTCTGGAGGAGCGCTCCTTCAGTGTTCCAGTCCTGGTCTTGAGGAGGGATGGGTTAGGCATGAGTCTGCCTCCTGCGTCTTTCTCTGTGTCCGATGTTGAACACTACATCGGTAATTAGCCTTATCCTGTCCAGTGCTGTTTACTGATGTCAGACTTGTTATATGGTCATTTTATGGAATGTTGCTGATGTGCTTTATTTTGTTGTAGGAAGCGATAAAGAAATCGATGTGATTGACGTGATACGTCAGGCGGACCTGAAGATGAAACTTGGGGATTTTGTAGAGTACTATAATAGCCCCAACCGAGACAGAGTGCTCAATGTGATAAGCCTGGAGTTTTCAGACACCAGGTATGCAGATTCATTTGGTACCTCATGAAATTCTTGATATATAGTATAATAAAAAAATGTACTTGTCCTCAGAGCAGTGCAATTCCCGACGGCTTGGCAACAAATCCCGATACAGAACTGTGTGTGCGTGTGGCTTTCCAATCACATAACTGCCCATGAAAGTAGAAGTTCTCTACAGGTTATTGTTTGGTGATTTGATAGGCACAATTAGTAAAAATACTACTCATAATTCAAACAAAATAAATTTGAAATGAATCTGGGGATCTCTCAATTAACGTTAACATGCTTTGTTTCTTTCTCAATTGATCTCTCAAGTACAAGACACAATGAGTTGGATTTAATGGAAGTGCACACACTCAAAAGCAAATGTGCCAATACTTTAAACTTTAGTGAAAATGACATTTGGCATCCGGCATCAGACATCACAAAATGACATGAGTGTGGCGACATCTGTGAGCAAACATTACCAGACAATGTTTAAAAAAAAAAAAGCCAACACACAAAGCCATGCGTGTGTCACTGAATCTCACATGTCTTTCTATGCTGTTAGGGCATTAAGTAGTGTGTTTAGCGCCATTATTTTGTATCCTATGTAGCAAGCAAAAAAGGGCATAAGAATCCATTTTAGATCTAGGTATTTGTCCTACAAAATGGCAGATTTTACTTGGGTTACAGGGATTAAATCTAAATAGCACTAAGAAACCTTATTGTGAAATGAATCCACAGTAAAATGAATCATAAACATTAAGTTGCTATTTAAAATAGTGATGTTGCCAGAAACCTCATATTTTTGTGTGTACTAGGTTGTCTAACCTTGTAGAGACCCCAAAGATTGTGAGGAAACTATCATGGGTGGAAAACCTCTGGCCAGAAGAGTCTGTGTTTGAGAGGCCAAATGTGCAGAAGTACTGCCTGATGGGGGTGAAGGACAGCTACACTGACTTCCACATTGATTTTGGCGGAACGTCTGTGTGGTACCATGTGCTACGGGTAAGGCACATTTATTTTTGTTATAGTAAAGGAGCTGTTCAAACCTTAAACCATTTCATGTGTCCATAAAAATAGCTTTAAAGCATTTTAATGAGAATTGGTGTGTGTTTTTGACTCAGGGTGAGAAGATTTTCTACCTGATCCGTCCGACTCCTGCTAACCTGGCACTGTTTGAGCGCTGGAGCTCCTCCTCTAATCAGAATGAGCTCTTCTTTGGGGACCAAGTGGACATGTGCTACAAGTGCTCACTCAAGCAAGGAAACACTCTGTTTATTCCAACTGGTATAAAGCATTCCTGTGATTTTTGTGATTCTTGAATTAATCAAAAGTAATTTGACTTAAACCATGCTTCAGCTAAAGTTCCAGTTTTTCTATAGGGAATGTTGGCTTGTACAGTAGTGCTGTACACATTTCCTAATTAATGCAGTTGTTCAATAAACAGATAAGTAGGCTCTAAACTACATATTCACAGGTTAGCAGAGTTTACTTTTTAATCAACACAATAAACAGACCAAGAGATTTCAGTTGCAACATGTTTTTGTGACAGTGTGCTGGCATTTTCACCTCAGTGTTCAGTGTAGGAAAGTCAGTTGTTTTAATTTTTTAGGTTTTATATGATGTGTCCTGTGGTATTTTGTCTTCCATCAGGATGGATCCATGCAGTTCTTACTCCTGTTGACTGCCTGGCATTTGGTGGAAATTTTCTTCACAGCCTTAACATTGACATGCAGCTTCGGTAAAGTGTTAATCAACTTATTCAAATATTTAGTTGGGTATGTTATTGTTATTAACATGATTAGCATGAAATAATTTTTTGCTGTTTTTTCATGACTTTCTTAGAGCGTATGAAATAGAGAAGAGACTCAGCACAGCAGACTTGTTTAAGTTTCCTAACTTTGAGACCATGTGCTGGTATGTTGGCAAGCACCTCCTTGACACTTTCAGAGGTAAGACATTCCGGAAATTTGTTAAATATCTGTTAAAAAGATATAGAGCATGGCCTTTCCCTGCTTGTTATATTGCAACAAAAATAACCGAGCAAAACCAACCTAAAGAAGGTTATAAAATAGAGCTTAAATTTATGATTTCTAGTATTGTCAAATAAACAAGCTGAAGCTGACCCTGTTCCACTGAATAGTTGTTCTTATGTTGCTGTTTGTTCTTATGTAGGTCTGAGAGAAAATCGACGGCATCCTGCCTCTTATCTGGTCAATGGAGCCAAGGCTCTCAATAATGCCTTCCGAAGCTGGACACGCAAAGAGGTTATCTGTCACAATCACATAGAATTGAAAGTTTCAGTTTTTATTACTAGGCTTATATAGTGCAGAACTTTCGCACACCACACACGCACACTACAACTACACTAAATATTGGTATTTGCTCAGTGCCTGTGGCAGCACTGTGTAAGCGCCATTTTGTGATACAGTTCCCCAAACACAAATTGGCACAGTAGCTCAAGACAACACAGGTAAAGGTTTAAACTTAAAAATATAAACTTAACACTCACTCATTTCACCCAGATAAATAATGATCAATCTTCAGCAGTTTGTTATGGCATTAATGTTATAATTTTCAAATGGTCCGCAGTTTTTAGACTAAAAAGCAGTGTTTGTTCATTTACTGTTTGCTCTTCAGTCCTTGGCTGAGCATGAGGATGAGATCCCAGAAACCATTAAGACCCAACAGCTGGTGAAGGACCTGGCTAAAGAGATACGACTTGTAGAGGTAAGGATCACTCTGTGTTCAGTAAATGGGTGGGAATGCACTGGACTTTTGGAGTTTAAATGCCTGATGTTTTTTCCCTGAGTTAAGTATGTATTTATATGTTTATCTCTTGACAGGACATCTTCCAGCAGAATATAAACAGAAGTGGGGCTCCCTTTGGTGGCTCACAGGCCCTTCCTTCTGCTCACCCCAAACCTCCATTAAGCACTCCTCTCAACCCTGGCAGACCTCCGGGTAAAAAAAGAGGCCCAAAACCCAAGGAAGGGCCTGGTGATGGGGGTGTAGGCCCTCCAGGGGTCAAGAAAAAAGGGCAGAAAGGGAAGGAGATGAAGATGGAGGCAGGAGAGCTGGATCTGCTTGAGATTCATACTAAACACACCTTGAAGAAATTTCAACCAGGAAATAAAGCCAAAAACAAGAGCAAGGTAGCATGCAAATCATGTGAAAACAGAGCTAAAGAGACTTTAACAAAGTCTTTGGATTTGGCAAATCTTCTGATGCCCTACAAGTTGTCAGTTTTTCAGTGTTTGTTTCTTTCCAAAAGATGGACCTGTCGGGTGCCTGTGTAGAAGACTTTGAAGGGAAAATAAATAAGAGCAAGCTTAAACTTGTTCTCACCAATGGCAAGATACAAGGGTATGACGGGCCTTTATCAGCAACAGTCTTATAATCCTGTTGCACTGCTATAGTGATGGAGTTTTCTTTTCTATATCTCTCTCTCATTTGCTGTCCTTTTAGAAAGAAGGGGGGCCGCTCTGGTAACACTAATGGAGCAGGACGTACTGCTCAGTTCCAGCCTCTAACAAGCAGCTCAGCTCTTTCATCAGACTTTGATTCTGAAGATGAGCTTCAGATAGATGAAAGTCCTCCTCCTCGTCGGAGGCCAGTTGTACCCAGCAAAAAGAAACTGGCTGGTAGGATCATGTGTTTTGTTTTGGGTTTTTTTCCCCCTTTGTGATACACAATTATTTTTGTTTATCTAATATCAAGATATATGCCAATACCGCTCTGCAGTAGGTCTTCCCAGGAAACTACCACGAGCAAAACCATGCTCAGACCCACACCGCATCAGAGAGCCTGGGGAGGTGGACTTTGACATTGAGGTAAAGTCACTGGGCTCAGTTCTTTTGCATAAGCTATAGAGTAACATGGTAGAGCTGCAAAAAATATATTGCCTGGATTAAATCTTTCTTGTGTCACTCAGGAGGATTACACCACAGATGAAGAGATGCTCACTGTCCAAGGATTAAAGGCAGGAGCAGGGGGTATCCTGGACTTGCTTAAGGCTAGCAAACAGGTAGCTGGCCTGGACCCCGCCCTCAGGTGCAGAACTAACTACAACTTTTGCCATTAACTTTTGGACTGTAATAGTGAATTTCACACTAATACACAATTTTTGGAAAATGAGATCCAAAAATGAATGCAAAATTATTCTTTTGACTTTAAATTCAAAAAAAGTTAATCTTTCACAATACAGGTATCTGTTATAAAATACATGATTCATTTTGTATTTTTAATGTGAATAGTAGTGAAACAAATGAGAGAACAAATGTACAAAAGAAAACTTTGCAGTTAACAGTAGGACTGGACAATATCTAACAATACATAGACCCTTAACTTGTTTTGTAAAATAAAATTGGTGATAATAGATTACATCTCTCTGTCCCAGCAGGGTTGTGATGGTAACGTGTTTCTCATTGATAACGCTGGTTTCCTATTTTTTCCCGCTCCATTTTCCTTTTCATCCCCAAAACATCTCAGAAGCTGTGCCTGAATACTTCTACTGGTTGAAAATTATTTCCAGGCTGATAAACCACCCACCACCAAGTCTTGCTTGGTGAATAAAAATGCATCTCAGCATAGTTTGGTGTGCCAGAAGCATTTGTTTAAGCATCCACTGAGGATTGTGAAGTACATTGAGAAAAATGGGAACAAAGGCGAACTGCTTAAATTATATCACTGCTTGTTTCTTTTTGTGTTTTGTAGCGAGGAAGCACCAGCCTCTCCCAGTACGCGTGATGCCATCCAGGGCATGCTATCCATGGCCAACCCTCCTTCTTCTTCTTCCTCATCCTCTTCCTCTTCCTCTGCCTCCTCCTCTCCTTTGTCTTTGTCTGGAGGGGGTGAGAGGTTGGGCGCAATGAAGGACAAAGCCAGGAGGGCCATGTGGGTGGGTGGTGCAGAGAAGAAGAGTGAGAAGAAGACCATCATCCAAAGGCCAGGCAAGCGGCCCATTAAACGGCCTGCCAGGCACCTCAGTGACGACGACAGTCCCGATGAGCAGGAGACGCTGGGAACCTGTTTTAAAGACTCTGATTATGGTGGGTACAGACTACCCCAGATGTGGTAACCACACTGCTTTAGCAGCATTGTGGCCAAGCTTGCAATACACCTGGGAATGTATTGCAATGTCTTGTTTTGCTTGGATTCTAACTGTTAACTTCTAGCAATAAACACTACAAAAATACAATACTCGTACTTGGCAGTCTAGTCACGTAATCACTGTGAAAATTTGGATTGAAGAATTTAATACTTCGTGCTGCTCCTGCGTAATGCTTATGAGTCCTGCACAGTGATAACTGAGGTGGTGTGGTTATAGCATTTCTGGTGTTAAATGGGCTTTACAGCTTTGTCATGTATGGCCACTGATTCACTTTAGTGCTCACACAAATAACAGCCCTTTTGATTCCTGTTAGAGTTGTTTCATGTAACTTCTTCTTCTGTAAATGCTTTTATATTCTATTATATTTTTCCCCTTTCTTTAGTGTACCCTTCCTTAGAGTCAGATGAGGAAGAACACACACTGAAGTCCAAAATGAAGAGAAAGAGAAACTGGGATGATACACCATGGAGTCCTAAAGGTACTAGCCTGCAATAAGCGCAATAATATTGTAGTCAATGATTTCATTAGGATTCTCTTATAGCCACCCAAGCGTATACATAATTGACAGAATTTCTGTTGCTGCTTCTTCGATATCAGCTCGTGTGACTCCCACCCTGCCTAAGCAGGAGCGGCCAGTGAGGGAGGGTGCCCGAGTTGCATCTGTCGAGACCGGGCTTGCTGCCGCTGCTGCCAAACTGGCACAACAGGTGAGCACGAAGCAGCCAAGCAGGCACTGGATTTACAAATAAAGTGATGTCTGCTGATTTTCTTTCTTTGTTATTAGGAGCAACAGAAGACTACAACAAAGAGAAAATACACAAAAAAGAAGATCCCTCAAGAGAAAGGGCATTCAGCAGCATCCCATCTCCAGATACAGCCAGACTCAATGTCACCACCGCTGCCTCCAGAGCCTCTGGTGGACTGTATCACAGAGGAGAGAAGAGTAGAGACGTACTCAGCCAGCCTGCTGGACCATGAATACACAGCAGGCCCATTTGGCCCAGGTGGCCCCAGAGGGAGCGCTGCAATGGCTCCAGGCGTTTTCCTCACTTCCAGACGACCCTCTCTCTCACCGCAGAACAGCAGCAGCTACTCCCCCTCTGCACCCTCACCTGCTGGGATGGCAAGTCCTGGGGCTGCTGGGGTAGGACAAGGTAAGCGCAAGAGGCTGTTAGCAATGGGCCGTATAGCACTAAATTCATATCATTGCACATTTGGAGTGTAGATTAGCATATTAAATTTGTAGCATTTGTGTATATGTATTTTCTTGAATTTGTAAGCATGCATAATTTTTATTTATTTTAATTTTTTTTAAATTAAACCCCAAGCTGGGTTAAATTGTTTCACCTGTTCATTGGTGTGTTGGTATAACTCATAACCAGTAACAGCACATCTGGTTTTAAGAAACCAAAATATCCCAAAACGTCATGTAGTTACCAAGTGGTGTAGTGGTAACTCAGTGGTTAAGACATTGGACTACTGATCGGAAAGTCATAAGTTCATAAGAGCAAGGCCCTTAACCCTCAGCTGCTCAGTTATGTAAATGAGAAGTCTCTCTGGATAAGGGCATCTGCCAAATGCCATAAACGTAGTCAGGGCTCATTTTAAATTCTTTTTGGTTAAGTGTCTGAAATGCAAATTGCTGAAAAAAAAAAAATGCAAATAATTGTTTCACTCCTTACAGGGAAACGCCCAAAGAAAGGACTTGCCACAGCTAAACAGAGACTGGGAAAGATTTTGAAAATACACCGCAATGGCAAACTTCTTCTGTAGAGATCATTGGGAAAGGTGAGATGTGGTGATGTTCTCAGGAGAAGCAGGAGAGGGAAGGGACAAACATGGAAGAAAAGGGGAAAGACAAATGGTTGAAGGATATTGTTGTTGGAGAACAAAGGACAGACTGATTTTTTTTTTTAATTATTATTATTATTATTATTATAATTGTGACCTGTTTCATGTAAAATATTCTTTTCATCAATTGTAAGTTCAATACCTCCTTTTAGCGTGCATTTTTATTACTCTTTTATTTAACATATTAGCCTTTTTATGTCTTCATTTAAAGAGTTATTACTTGTATGCATTCTGTAAGAGAAGTTGAGGCTCTTAAGCACTTCAGGAGTTAGTGCGGATATGGCTTCAGTCTTCATTGCTGTAATATGACTTTTGGGTTACATAATTGCTATGTATATCGATTGAAATGATTGAAACGAGACCTCTGCACTTAGTTAATTGTGCAGTGCAGCAAGGGTCCGTTTTACAGGTGACTATACAACTATGAGTCCCGGCATAGTGAAATTTGGGGAAGGGGGACTGTGTTTTAAAAGAAAGTGCAGCATTTTCATGTAATGTGTCAAGTCATTAAAATATTATGAGGCAGGATTTACTACCACTTTTACATGTGATAGAACTAACCATTCCATATTTCTCAATTCAGTCACTCAGTACCACAGTGAAACTCTACTGTAATTGGGTTCATTAAGACCTCTACAGTAGTAACGAGTCCTAAAGCTGCATCAGGACTGTAGTATGTTGTAACTTTTTATCTGCAAAAGCCAGTGAGACTGCAGGTTTTTAATTCCAGCCAAATAAATAACACATTAATAGTCTTTTGAAGTCCACAATTGATTAAATAAGTACCATAAGCTCCTTGCAAATAAGATTGGAGTGGGACCTCTGGTGTAATGTTTTCCCTTAAAGCGTAAAGCAGAAAACAGTTTATCTCTTTAAATGCCATTCAGTTCTGTCCGTGCAGGATAAATTCACTAAAAAAGTATGTGAATTTCTTGGGTAGAAACGACCATTACTGGTAAACTAATACATTAAATAACTCCTATATGACTCTCATTTTGCCTTGAGCAAAGGTGTTTTTTTTTTTTTTTTTGTTTGTTTTTTTATATTTTGTTAATATGTTGTGGCTGGCTGACTGTGAGATTACAGTTGTTCTTGGATAGCTTTAAAACCACAAGCAGAAATGTCATAGTTATCACTTTAGAGAAAGCTTACCAGTGGCTTTCTCTTTTTACTGTTTGTTATCCTTCTGGCCTCATTAATGAATGTGTGTAATGATTGGACATCTTAGTGGTGTTTTTTGTAACGCTCTGTAATGACTTATACAGACACCTTCACAAAGCCTTCATTGTGGCATTTAGACATAAGGCTAAAATAATTTTTCAGTTGTGTTGACTTAGACACAATTATTGTCCAAGTGTACCCTACATCATCTCCCCCACAACACCAAGCATTTTTAGCTTTTTGTTTACAATTCTGGTTCAAAATTTGTTGTCTTTTGCTCATGTAGACAGGATGGTAATTGAGGGATAAGTGATCTTGTCACGTTTGACATCTTGATTATCCAAACAAAATATTTCACTGTGAATGTTTTTCTGCAGCACGAGAATCCTTCACGGAGTTGTCAGTGCACATAACATGTATAGATAAGGCGAAAGTAAGTATTAAATAGTGTCACTTGTTAGCAGCTGATTTACCATGATCTTAGAATGAACAGGAAGTCATTCTACCCTCAGCACCTTGTATGCTTTAGTTCAAGTGAAAGCTCATTTCTCACTGCTTGCTTCCATGTATTGTTTTTAACATAGTCATGTAATGCATTTCTACTGATTAATGTTTGTCCGCTTTGTAAATATATATATATATTTTTAGTCACCCAGCACAGACAGTAGGATGTCTTGATGTTGTTGTCTTGTTCTTAGTTTCACCTGTTTGCATTCATGTATTTAAGTGTAGCGTCTACTGGCTGATTTCAGCAGGAGTGGTGGGGTACATTCTAGTGAAATGGTAATGCATCTAAAACTGAATTAGGCTAGTGTGATGATGAAGGTTTGAGGCTTAGTGTACATAATTGGTGTAATTTTGTTGCATTTAAATCTTTCTTAACATATCTTGTACAAAGATACCTAAATGTCGGGGAGGGGGTGGTGAGATAGTTTAACTGCAAGCTGTTTAGTCATTTTTATCTGTATAGGGTAAATATGTTATTAGTTTTGGTTTGTTTTATGACATTGGAAGGTGATAATGAAGTTAATGTATTCATAATTTTGGCAGTTTGTTACTTTTTCATTTCCTGCTTTCTCCATTACAAACATAAACTGTAAAGTCAGTATGTCTTGGTTTTTAATATTCATTCTAGGTGGTTTAAATAGAAATGTTTCTTGCTAAATCTGAATGAATTGAGTAATTTTAGCTAATTGGCGAGTATGACTATAAACACCAAAAATACATATAATGAGAGAAGGACCTTGAAGTAATTGCCCTCTGCTATGTTCAAATTTAATTATGTGATGAATGTTATCAATGTGATGAAAAGGTGATTATTCAAAATGACTGTACTTAGAAAGGAATGAAAAGAAAATGGGTGAACATCCCAGTGAATCTCAGAAGTATTCTTTGTTGCTTTTTTTTTTTTTTTATTCTCTTTTAAATGTCACGTTTCCATTTGAATTTTAGTACATTGCTTTCCTTTTAATCTGTCTGTCACCTTTCCCCAGTTTATTTTTTCTGTGTCTGTCTGGAGGAAAAAAAGTTTCTCTCAGGGTTCATTTTCTAACATTACTTGGAATACATTAAAAAAAAAACTGTTAAAAAAACACAGTCTGTCACATGTTCACAGTCACCACTTTAAAAGCAGACGTAAGTTGAATCCACTGCATATTACTGATAATTAGACACATTGACCTTGTCGTTGCCAGCTGTTGTATATTATGATCTGGGTTTTTTGGAAGGCTGAAATTTTTTTTTTTTTTTTTCCAGATGAGCTCAATTAAAGAATATTTTTTAAAGTTGTATGCTTTCGCTTGCCACTTATTTACTTTTGCATGTTCATTATATGGGTAGGACGGTTGTACGCAGGTTCGATCCTGAGCTCAGGTTACTGTCTTCATGGAATTTCACATGTTCTTCCTATGTATATGTGTGTTTCCTCTGGGTTCTCTGGTTTTCTTCAACTTCCCAAAACTTGCTGGTAGGTGGACTGGCTACTCTAAATTGCCCCAAGGTGTGAATGAGTGTGTGAATTTGTGTGCATGGGGCCTTGCAATGGACTGGTGTCCCATTTGGGGTGTGTCTCTGCCTCACACCCAGTGTTCCCATATCCATCATGACCTGATGAGGATAAAGCCTTTTGTGAAGATGAAGGAATCAGAATTCTTTATATCAGTGTATAAAATCTCACTGAAGGGCATATTGCAAATTTTCTATTATTATGAGTATTAGTATTAGTATTATTATTATCGTTGCTGCTGTTGTTGGCAGAAGTTTCAGTAAATTATATTTATGTTTTGTTGCATGTGGACAAATGAAAACATAAGCCTATAGAGTAATACACCATATGGAATTGTATAGTATGTCATTGTATGCTGTAGCATTACAATTTCCCTTCACTTGAACTAAGAGGCCCAAACCTGTTCCAGCATGACAATGCCCCTGTGTACAGCACGAGCTCCATGAAGACATGGATTGCCAAGGTTGGAGTGGAAGAACTCGAGTCTCCTGCACCAGAGCCCTAACCTCAACATTACTGAACACCTTCGGAATGAACCGGAACGCTGAACTGGAATGCCCCAGACCTCCTCATCTGACATCAGTGCCTGACCTCACTTATTAATGCTCTTGTGGCTGAATGATCACAAATTCCCACAACCACGCTCTAACATCTAGTGGAAACCTTCCAGAGGAGTGGAGGTTATTATAACAGCAAATACAGTTGTTCAGCAAGCAAATATGGGTGTGAAGGTGATGTGTCCACAAACTTTTGGCCATATATTGTCCATTTATCCTGCAGGGTTCAAAAGCCCCAGAACACCTCCCATAAATGAGTTTAGTGTGAATCAACACTTTGAGAGTAATTTGAAATACAATAAAGTTTTTAGTCTTTAGGACGATATTTCACTTTCTTATTTTTGACCTTGATTTTTTTTTTTTTTTTTTGGTGTCACTATAAACGAATACTTATAAATTAACCCAAACTTAGTAAGTATCCGCAAGCACATTTGACGAAAGACGAAAAACGAAACGTAGAGCTTAAAAGGTCACGTGGTTTAAAGCCGCATCTTGGTTTCCATAGCAGCGCTGATGGCGCTCCGTGATTGGTTAAAGGAAGGTACGTTTTAGCCAATGGAAATGTGTGCTTTTTACAAATCGCTGTATACCCCGGAAATCAACAAGCTGGTGTGGCGTGTGGGAGAAGAAGTACTTTTGCGCATTTCATATTTGTTAACAAAACGGAAAAACAAGGATTTTGAGTTAAAATTAACTGGTATGTATGAGTGGATTTGGAAAATGAATAGTTTACTGATATTGCGCGCTAGTTATAGAGCTATAATAGCTAGCCGTTAGGCTAGGTTTCAGTTAGGGGTTGTTCCACTTAGAGCTGTAACTGAAGAGTCAAAAAGTGTATATAATTTGATCTGTAATTGAGTGTTCATATAGATACTAAAACTGTAATGTAATAACTACTTGCATCATAATATCTAGCTATTTTTTTTTATTATTTATTATTTTTTTGTAGTTTGCTAACTATGTATTTCTGTGATATTTTTGTTATGTTCATGTATGTTGTTATTATAATATATTTTTACTGACCTGTAATGTGAAATAGAATAGTGAAAAATATATGTTAAATATGCTGGGTTTTTTTCTTTTTAAACTGCAGTGGTAAACTCATCATCACTCGCCAGATGGCCTCCTCTCCAGCAGCACTGCTTCCCCAAAACCACAGGCAGAAGGAGCATGTGGGGTAAATGAGCTGATTACACATCCTAGAACACAACACTTCTGCTCAGAGTCTACATTTGCTAGGCCACATTTACCTTGTTATGTGATTTGTTGTCATACAAACTGCAAAAGATCATCATGTATCTCTTTCAATCTCTTAACCACATAGGATTTTGAAGCATCAGGAATTAAATAAAGTTCCTGAGAATTCAAGGGTCAAACTGTGCACTGCTCAGTCATCCAAAAGAGGAGCTGAAAACAAAGACCCGAATGAAACTGCCAAACCCGCAAAGGGAGTAAATAAACTGACCGGGGTCAGTAGACTTCCTGTACTTGCAAAATCGCTGCAGTCGTCTGTAACAGACATCTCTCCAAATCCGGCTCATAAGAGATGGGAAGAAAGGCCTCTGCTGGTAGGTTCTGAT
The DNA here is from genome assembly GCA_037576675.1 of Pangasius sanitwongsei. NCBI lineage: Eukaryota > Metazoa > Chordata > Actinopteri > Siluriformes > Pangasiidae > Pangasius > Pangasius sanitwongsei. Next base: position 6,116,610 of record CM075018.1, read on the forward strand.
TTTGTTTAATAAATTGTGAAAAGTAATGATGAATCTGCATTTAGGGGTGTGTGTCCCCCCCCCCCCCCCCCATAAATAAATAAATAAATAAATAAATAATAATAGTCACAGATATTTATACGATTTATTACCATTTTCCAGTGATGTTCAGTGTTAGCAGTTAGTGATCTACAAGATGACAAGCACAGTGGCGCTGACGGCAGTATTAGCATGAAAGTTGAAGCTTTTGATGCTGATCTGTTTGAGAAGAGTGTACAGATGAGGAGGTCAGAGAGCTGGACAGACTAAAGGAATAAAGCTCTAATGCATCGCTCTCTTTAGGTAGAGATGAAATGACAGTTAAATCCCACTGGCACCACTATCAGCAGATAGTTGACTGGCATTGTGGGTACTGTAGAAAACTGTTAACCAATAAATACACCTGATAAATAAATAGACTTGTTGAAAGACAATTTAGCTTAAAAACGTCACCCAGACAATCATAAAATTAATCTTTTAGTGATCATATATTGATTATAAATATTGATATGCATTTTCTGGTGGATTTTTTCTTTAAGGACTTGAAGATGATCTTTTTCTTTGGAAGATTAAGACTATAAGACACCAGTTGATCGATGATTGTATAGATGGCATAAATTATTCATAGATGACTGTACTGTTTATTCCATGACCATGCTGATGATTCATTGGAGAAGTGTACACCACTGTCAGGTTCTAATTTACTTTTTGACTCCTGTAGGGTAAAGCTCAAAAGAGGAAGGCCTGCAACAAGCCTGTCCCTTTCAGTTTGTCACAGTCTCGGACCCGCAACCAGAAGGGTAATGAAGCTTCCCCTGAACCAGTAGTCGAGCCTGGAAATCCCACGACCCATCTGACACGACATACGCCAGCAAAGACACTGAGCGTCTCTCACCATAGAACTAAAACTGGAGCTGCTACTCAAAATACAGGAGTACAATGTACAGAACATGCAAACAATGCACTTACTAATAGTGTCTCTTTAAGCACAGAGATTCACACAAGTACAGCCTTTAAACTGAAAAACCCAGAGACAGGTAACGACATAGTATCGGCCATTCAGAAGGACTTGAGCACAAAACTGGGAAATATCACACTTGCACACTCAGAGCTTACCAAGGATGGAAGATTTTCTTTTAAAGCTGGTGGGTTTGAAGACCAAGCAGACTGTCGTCCAAGCGCTAAAGGCTGTGTACAGACTCTTTTAGCTGCTGATTGTAAAACAGGTGAGTGCTCGGATAGTCCACAACAGAGAGGGGCGATTCTCTTCTCTTTGTTCACTGTAAATGTAACCGTAAGGTTTTCTGACACAGTTAAGTCTTCAGGACAGAGGGCTTTGTAGTTTCTTGGTAACAACAAGAAAAGAAAGGCTGGTGATGGAATGATTATTTATAGCTGCTGTAAGCGATAACAGGAACTAACTTGCTTTGCAGACGACATTAAATGTAACTGTAAATGGTTAAATACTATGCTGTGTTGTTCTTTAATGAATAGAAAATTCATAACACTTTAGGACATGCTGTTATAGGAAAATAATCAACTTTGGGGTGGAACAGTAACTCTTCATGTCGGGCCACATCAAAGCTCACTGTAAATGATTCTTTTCCTATAACAACATGGCCCATCGTGTTTTATTCCTTTTATAACCCAGAAGTCCGTTTAGATCATGTCATCCCCCTACCCACATGGGGTGTGTGATCTCTCGTTATTGGTGGAGACAGAAAAGCAGAGAAGTAGCCGACATGAAAGTACACGACTAAAGTATTTTCATTTTGTCATATTTTAGTCTTAAACGAGTTCAGATTAAAACTGTTTTAGTTTGACTTTTGAGCGATTTAGTTCTATATTTTATAATAACCCATAATGGGGTTACTATAATGGGGGGCAGTCGTGGCCTAATGGTTAGAGAGTCGGACTTGTAACCCGAAGGTGAACCTGAAGGTCGTGGGTTTGAGTCTCAGGTCTGGCAGGGATTGTAGGTGGGGGGAGTGAATGACCAGTGCTCTCTTCCACCCTCAATACCACAACTGAGGTGAGACCCTTGAGCAAGGCACCGAACCCCCAACTGCTCCCCAGGCACCGCAGCAAAAAAAAAAAAAGGCTGTCCACTGCTCCGGGGGTGTGTGTGTGTGTGTGTTCACTTGGATGGGTTAAATGCAGAGCACAAGTTCCGAGTATGGGTCACCATACTTGGCTACACGTCACTTCACTCACTTAATGCATCATTGAATAAATGCTTTTATGATTTAGCCTACACCTCTTTCTTATTTACTATTGCTTAGTGAGGAATCTATTTAAACTGCATTTATTTGTAGCCCACATTATTCACTAAATACATAATTCAAAGTATTTTTAGTTTTATCCCGTTTTATACTGTTATTTATAGGAAAAGTAAATGTAAGTAAAACGTAACTTATTGGGTGATATTATAATGTTTGAGAAGCTGTTAAATTGTGCCTCTCTTCTTTTCTATCCTTTTCCAAAATGGGCAAGCATCGTTTGTCATGGATTAGTGCCGATTATGTTAGTCATTGCTGATATCAACCCTTATCCCCAACATTAATTAGTCAGTACTGAATGTATGACTATGATGATTACATTTGAAATATCGACCTTACAAAATGCTCTAGCCACTGTTTAGTAATAATTGATGCTTTCTTGAATCTGCAGGCATGTCTGAAGGAGTGGGTAATGCAGTAGCTAGTAGTCGGACTCCACGTGTTTCCACGTGTCCATCTGGACCAGGCTCCAACGTTTACCTGGTTAGTATTTAACTGAATGCTCATCATGGATGTACAAGCTCAACTGAAAGCATAACTATAGCTTTCATATAGTATCACTATAATGTATAATCAACCTGAACAAAAATAACTCGCATCAATATCAGTTGGTTACGTAGCACAAAGCTGTGAGCTGATGGCAAGACTTTCAGTCTGCCTCTTGTGCTTCATGTCCAAAAAGAACGCAGCACTGATGACAGGAACCATCTCAAGACACTGCTGTCACAGGAATCTTGCTTGATGTGATTGGGGAGGCTTACCTAAGCATTAGCAAAGAAATGACATGTCACTAATTTTTTTTTTTTGTCTGTGGTGCTTATGCCGGGATGTCGAGTATAAACTATAAGTAGCACTTGTGTATTTTTGACTCTGGCTAGACAGCTCCATTGTAGATATTTTTATTCGGTAGTGGGAGCGTTTTATAACACGAGCACCTTTTGTAGTGCTCCAATACATGTGCTTTGTCGCTGGACAGACAAAATAGTCTTGATTTTTAGTGTAATAGGTGTTAGAATTGGACTTGCTAAGAGGGGTTGGTTTAATGTAAGGCTAACAAAAATTACGTTTTAGCCTCAGAGGGTCTCTGTGAAGAAGAAGAAGGGCTGTCGTGGTGCTGAGGCCATATCAGGTTAGTGTGCTCATATCATTTGTGATTCTAAGAACAATTACTAGAATTCAGTTCTCTCTCTCTCTCTCTCTCTCTCTCTCTCTCTCTCTCTCATCATGCCCCGTTTAAAACCCCTTGCATTATATAATGCTTAATTTGAAGTCATTTCTTGCTCCGATAAATCAGGAATTATTCACAACATGGTAACATGATCATCTGTTGTGTTTTTAGAAAATAGCATGCCATTCTCCCCTGACCCATCAGCCCTCCGCAGTATTCTGCTGAATGAGGGGATTAAAGTCGGAGATCTTGATGGGGCGACATCACGAGTGTCTACCTGCCCCTCAGGCAGAGGCACCTCCATTTACTCTGTGAGTCTACTTCGTCAGTTTTGTTTTATTTGTGTCTTGCTTTGTTTTATATTTTTCAGAGATAATTTTTCATTTCTGCTTTGCTTTTAAGGCTCAGAGAGTACCCATTAGAAAGCCTCAGACACACACAGCAGCATCAGCAGGAGAATCTGCAGGTAAATCGCTCTTTCACTTCTGATTTTCTAGACTCACCGATTTTAGTTGGTCTTAGTTTTAATGGTTAGTAATAGCAATTTAAATTCCTGCAGTCTGCAGTGAAACAGCAGGTGTTTTTGCAGCAGCTTTTGCCAGAGAGACTTGACAGCTATCAGGTAATTTATAGAGTTAAGTCCGACAGAGTGGATATTACTAAATGTGGACATAATGAGATGGATTTCAATCATGTACTTGCAGGAGCCACTGTTTCTGATGGACATTTCAGTCGCTGATTCTCATTTGATCATTAAGGATCTCTTGTGTTCACTGTGTGTGCTTGAGGCATCTCATTACATCTATTATTGCAATGGGTTAAGAGTTCTTTAGCATTCTTTATGCAGACTCTCTTTATTTGGCACTGAAATAGTTAACTATTATGAACTTTTAAAAGTAGATTTCCATTTTTAAACACTTATGTTAATATAATTTTTTGCAAGGTTAGATATTTGGTGAGGGATTCTGCAATCAATTTCACTGCAAGCACATGCACTTCTGCAAGCGCTTATTAATGCCTATCAGTGCTGTGTTGTTAGAGTGTTGTATTTTAGTCCATGTAAAGTGTTTTGAAACTGTACTGATTTGTCTTATCTAGGAGGCGCTGTGACGTTCTCTCCTGACCCATCAGCCCTCCGCAGTATTCTGCTCAATGAGGGGGTGAAACCGGGGGCTGTAATGACACCCAGAGCCTGCCCCTCAGGGAGAGCAACCTCTGTTTACTCTGTGAGTCCACTAAAAAAAATCACAATTCAGTTATTGTTCTAAAGGAATACTCCAGCATTTTCAGCCTAATCTTGGTCTGTAGCCTGTGCACCTGTGGCCTAATCTGCATCTGTGGCCTGTATGGAATTTCTGCAAACAATGGTTTTAATATATCACTGTATGAAAAAAGAAATAGAAAACCTGCTTAGCTGAAACTTGAACAGACATGAGGAAAGGTCTTAGTAAAGAAAATATGATATTTTAACTATCCAACACTGGCGCAATACAGTTAAAACAGTTCCAGTCATCCATGGGCCATCAGGTGGAAAAAGTAGTTCTATCTCTGAAAGGAGGAATTAAATGGAATGAAATGCAGCAGGGCATGCCGTTATAGGAAAATAATCACCGATTGGTTTCCCAACACTGACATTTTTTTTCCTCTATTAAAGAAAGACATATTATATTTTTTGTGCATTTATGGGTACATTTAATGAAAATAAACCTAAAAAAACACATCTTGTCATGTTACCAAGTAACCACAAAGCCTGCAGAGGTACAGCTTCACCTCTGACTGTTGCGGCTTTACCTCTGACTGTTACGGCTTTACCTCTGACTGTTACGGCTTTACCTCTGACTGTTACGGCTTTACCTAGGACTGTTACAAAAAACACAGAAAAATGGAGGGTCATTTAAAGAACTGCTAAATCTCCTTCCTCATATTAATATACTTTATAAGATCTGTTTATGTGAAGCATCCACCATACAAGTTGCTACTTGGTTGTTACTATAGAAGCGATAACGTATATCAGTGAGCGCATTAATATAAACCTTACAGCCAGAACTACTGTCCAAGCTGCTGTTTTTGAATTTGAATCAAGCATTCAACAGAGCTTTGGTATAAATAGATTTGCTTAAATAGATAGAGCTTAATCTACAAATGCCTTTGACTGAAAGATTCAAAACATTTCACAAACATTTATTGATGGAATTTAGCAACTTCCATTATAATTGAGTTCTTTCTCACTGAAGGAAATCATGTCATAATCTCACTTTCTCTACAGATGAAAAAGCTGGAGTGTTCCTTTAATGTGTTTATACTTTATAGAGGAAGTTTCACATTGTGTGTTTCGTGTCTATCAGGCTCAGAGAGTACCTGTTAAGAAAGCTCCATCAGAAGCCTCTACAGCCGGTGTGTTTTCTTTGCTCTGAGAGCAGTCTCTATTCTTACCACAGTATTACTGATTGAGCATTCTCTTCACAGCATAGATGAAAAAGAAATGAAAGTCTTACCTGAATGCATGAAAATGGCAAAGAATACCGTATAGCCAAAATGTTCCGGTTTTGAATATTTATTTAAAGATGACGTAGGCATAGACTGATCTCTCTGTTTTAGCAGGCACTGTGTCATTCTCCCCTGACCCATCAGCACTTCGTAGTATTCTGCACAATGAGGGTGTTAAAGCAGGCAGTTCTGGTGTAACGACGCCTAGAGTGTCTGCATGCCCCTCGATAAGAGCCACATCCATTTACACAGTGAGTCCAAGATTCAAGTATGTTCTTGAAATGTTATCAGTGGAGCAGCATTTCTGAATTAATTATATCAATTTAAAACAAGTCACCATGTCTGCTCTAGGCTCAGAGAGTACCAGTGAAGAAAGCTAGAGCAGAAGAGGCAGCACACACTGGTAAGGGTTTTCTTCCTCTGTCCGGATGTACCTGCAGTGTTTTAGTCACATTTCCTCTCATGTTCAGCCTGTTTGCTGCTTAATATTTGATCCAAGAAATGTTTCATTTGTTAGTTTGAAGCCTGGCATTGATAATAAACTCAAAGTGATATAACTTGAGGTGTGTCTCTGATTATGCTATATGAAGCTCCTCCTCCTCCTGTAATACAGGTATCAGCCGAACTCCCATCAGGAAGTGGACGCCACAGCGGGTTCCTGCCTCCCAGTCCCAGTCTGTGGTCAGTTAACATCATGGCTTGGTCCATTTTGTTTTGCTCAGATAAGTATACAGTTCTTAATGTGTGTGCGTGTACATGTGTGTTTTAGAGAAGGCTAAACTCTACACATAGGGCACGCCTCCTCAACATCTCCCCTGGATTTGGTGAAACACAAGCCCCCAGCACGGCCGGTTCCTCCCAGCAGGAAGTAAGAAATTAATAAACTTGTTTAACACTCTGAAAGACATAACTAAGGAATAAAATGTGGGGTGGTGCTGTTACAGGAAAATAATCAATCACAGTAGTGTTTTGTAATTCAGTATGAAGCGGATTTAGTGTTATCACCCCAAAGTTGATTATTTACCAGTAATGGCACGTCACAAAGTGTTTTATTCTTATACCACAGCATTTTCCCAACAATTATAATTTTTCTCACGGCACGTCATGTGTTTTTATCTGTTTATAGTTACATTTAACATTGTGGAATGTCCGCAAAACAAGTTTCTGCTATCACATACCTTATAGCAGCCTCTCATTTTTTTTCCTCTCTCTTGAAGTTAAACAAGACAAAAAAAATTGCAGCTTGTCATCTTAGAGAGAAACAACAAAGTTCTCCATCCTGAAGACTTTCCAGTGGTAGAAAACTTAAAGGAACAGCTTTTCTGACACTGTAGACTCCTTCTGTAAATGCTAAATAAACATTTCCTTTCAGAAAGTTTTCCATGTTAATAAAGCACAACCATCCATCCATCAATCCAAAGGAGAATCCAGGTAGTAACTGCAGTGTACTTCAGTAATAGTGGTAGAGGTGAAAAGTTCAGTATGGTAAACAAAGTTTCCAGTGAAACAGACAAAAGTCTTTCAGACAAAAGTCCTTTGTCAGCTGTGTAAGCAGAGTGCCTCTGAGGCTATAGTGAAACCAGTGAATATTTGAAATGCTTAAGGTAACAGCTGTAGTCAAAACATAATATTCATTCCTTGTTGCTCTATTGTCAATCCCAGTTGTTGTTTTGGGAGCAATGTAGTGAGGAAACATAAGGAGAAAGAACTATTACAGCTATTGCATCATCAAGAATATCCACAGGTTTCACTACGAAGCACTCTATCTTCACAAACACTCGTTTTTTCAAAAACTGTTTATGTGGAACGTCTGCCAAACAAGTCCTTCTGTAACTATAGAATATAAACCTGTTGTTTGTTTTGCAGCCATCAGAGCTGCTGTTATAGAAAATTAATCAAATCCTTCTTACCAGTCAGTTTCAAGATTTCAACAGTGCTGTGTTATAAAGGGGAATTAAACTTGTTAACACAGAAATGTGAATCTGTGGCAGGAGGAAGTGGTTCAGAGGTTATTTCAGGAAGAACCAGAGCATGAAGGGAACGAGCAGATGGAGGACGGTGGAGACGAGGTTACTCCGGGTCAATCGCTGCAGCATCACCAGTCTGTAAGGCACAAAACATTTTTGTTCTTGCTGTGTTGCCAGGTGATGATTGTGAGTAGTGATCTACCTTCTTTAATCTTTCTGCCTATTGATGTCTTTGTTTCTCATAGGCTGAACATAAATTAAAGCATGAAGGTGATACAGATGCAGAAACAAACCGCTGCCATTCAGAAAAAGAGAAGATCCCAGCAGCGCAGCCATTCATCCAGGCACCACAGAGGCAGTCAGTCATCGTGTTTTCATCTGGTCAGAAGCTGTTGGCTCAGAGTGGTGCTCAGACTGCCTCGATTCAGACGTCTCAGCATGCAGCACAGCTCCAGCCATGCACAGACCAAACCAGCAGATCACAGAGTGAACTGAACTCAGAAACAGATAGACCTGTGACTCCCGGCAAGCTATGCAAGACAAAAGGTAACGTTACATTGGGCGAATTGAGTATGATCCAATATGTTTTGCTTTTTGTGTGCTTGTGTGAGTGTTTATGGGTTTTGCTGCAGCTTCCAGCCTCAGCTTGGCCGTGTGTGCTCTGAAACGGCGTCTGCCACCCCTGGAGGAGATGTTTCTGGATGAAGAATGTGCTATGTACACTTCCCGCCAGCAGTCATGGCCAACTCAGCCCCGCTGCTATAACCCCGTGGCCTCGACACTCCTCTTTCAGGACTCCATAGTGAGTTGCTTTCATTCTTACACAATAAAGTGTTTATTGTGTAGGCACCTGGACATGTGGTATAACCTTAAAGATGTTTTCACTGTTCATCATCAATTCACCGGATTAGTGGCAAATTATTTTCAAAGTTATCCCACAGTTTAGTCGCCTTGATTTAATGCTAATACTCATGGTAGGTGGTCTATCAGTATAAATGAGACACCGATAGAAATTTGCCAACCAGTGGGGATTTTTAAATACCTTTTATAGCACAGTTGAGCAAAATGATTAAAATGTTACATTATAAAACCCCTCCGCATTTGGGTATTGGGTTACAGAGAGTGGATGCTCTGACTGTTATTAAAAAAAAAACAAAATTAAAAACCTGGTTTGTTTTTATGTTTCTGGCATAGATCAGGGGTCGTCAAATTGTGAGCTGCTGTCTGGATACAGACCCATCAAAATGCTTCAGCAGATCGAACCAAGCACTTGAAAAAAATCAGTAGCAGTCAATGTATGAAAATAAATATTTTTTAAACCTGAACTATTGTGGTTCTCTAGCAGATCCTCATCTTGCCACGGCCAATCACATGCATTGCTGTAAATTATTTAGCTTGAAGGTAGCTCATTGAGAAAGGGAAATGGTTCTCACCCTTCATACATTTTTTTTCCTCTCTCTTGTCTGATTAGTGAAGGGACAACATTGCTTGCTGAGAAAAGTTACCATGTAAACAAACATTTAAAGATATTTGGCCAGAGTATGGGTTTATTCTATGCTTCAGAGTCTATGCTGCTAGTCAGAAGTGGTAATGTGAACTGCCACTATGAAACAAAATGAAACATAACCACTTCAAATTTGTGTCTTATTTATGAGCCATGAATTAATCACTGATGGTTTAACATTAAAAGGGAATTGGTGAGTAGTGATAGTTGCTGATCTGTACCTTATGTAATTGGACCTTCACAAATTTGAGTTTAATACCCCTAGCGTAGAGCATGACATGTATAACAGTGACTATTAGACTAATTAGTTTGCTTTTGCTTTTCTGTCTCCCTGTCCACAGCACTTTGTGCCCATTGTCGTGACATGTCCGAGCCCGAGTCCTGTTCCACACTTCTCCTCACCAATCAAAGCATGAAGACTGAATACAAGCATCTGATTATTTGTGTAGATTTCCTACGTCATTAAAAGATTCTCACTCTAAGTTTCACAGCTATGACCTTGATGGCATTCCTCCAACCTGAACAGTATGACTGCTGATCTTGACTGTTGACAAGAGACATCAGAGCATCCTAAACACGACGAGAGAAGTGAATCTGAGTCAGGGTCACTACACTCTCGGGCAAAAAAAAAAAAAAATTAAGCTTTTAATGGTATTAACAACAAATTATTGGCTGGGAAATTAGCAAGAATTAAACAACTACTGTAGCGTTGCATCAGGTGTGGCAGATAACCAAATAATGACTGATCTTTTAAGAAAAAAAAACATCCCAGAAGCTATTTTTGGAAATTTTTATACACCCAGACATGTGTTAGTGTTAGAATTTTGTAGCAAACATTTTAATCATTATCATGATTTTACCTTTGTGTACAAGAAGACTATATAAGTGAATTTCCCTGCTTCTAGCTTTTCCCCGAACAGTTCACTGGAGCAAAACTAAACAAGCAAATGATGGCACAGGAGCTCTCAGGAGTGCATTTGTTTCATTCTTGCTTGCTAATTTTCTGACCAATGATTTGTTGTTAAGACCATTAACCTGCCCGGGACTGTACATCCATGAAGCAAAACAAAGTGAACCCCAATGTAATTCAGAATTGTTTGCCAGACCATGTTTACTGTTAGTGCTTTCCAGACAGTATTTTTTTTTTTTTTTTTTAAACTATTGCCCTATGCTTTCATATTCTCAGTTATAATACACAGACACACTAATTATAGATTCCTAACATTATACACACTGATGATTAACTAATTGGTCTTCTATGCTTTAACTGCATTTTTTAAAAGAAGCTTGCAAGATGGCTTTGTATTATGTGTGAAACACTAAAACTGCCAAGCTTTCAGCGCTTGTTTGCTCACTGTGTGACTTGGGCCGTCAAGTATCGTCGAGGAAATCATCACATTGTTACTTGTGGAAGCAAATCTGCCTGTTTTAGAGCTCATTTCTTGCTCAGGCAATTATCTTTGTAATTATGTTGTCTATATTTAATAATAAATGTATATCAAGGACTTCAAAATGTTTTGTTGAGTGAGATTTTTTTGTTTTTTTACCAGTCCCCTAGAAAAGGATTTTACAGAGAAATTATACAATGCTAATTGATCTTGACTCATTAAACTCATTTAAGAAACTTAATGTTTTCCAAAGACTTATGTAAATTAACGAAATTTGAGTTAAAGTAGCAGTTTGCAATTTCAGCAGAAACATTGACATGTTTGAAGTTGTTGCACTTCTCTGGCTAGGAGTAAAGCTAATATCCAGGCAGAAAAAAAATAAATAAAAGATTTTTTTGGTTTTAAACCAGGTGAATAAAAGCTCCCATTATGCTGCAGAGTCCCATGTTTTGGTTGTCCGGAAACATAACTATATAGACAAAATAGTAACTAACATAATGTAATTGTGTTAGTTACTATTTTGCATGGTGAGCTAGTTAGCTAGTTAAGTGCATTAATACAGACTAAGGGAAATGAACAAGTATATAAATTCCCATGGAGTAGACACTTGTGTAGCCATAGTCCTGATCCTCTCCTGATAAAGTTCTTGATGTAGCACATCGTGTTGGCAACATTAACAAAAATCTGTGTGTTCCAGATTCTGAAAAGATTGTCCATCATCCATACATGCTAATAAATCCATCTAATAAAAAAACGTTCTGTCGTCAGCCAGATCACTGTTCAGCCGATGTGTGTAGTGCAGCAGGCAGTGGGATTTGAAATCTTGCACTATTATAGCATCAGTGTGAAATGTGTTATGTTTAAATATACACACCAAATTGGTAGTAAGGGTTTTTTTTTTTATTATTTCTCTGGTTGTTGAATCTACTTGTCAGTCTGGGCATGAAATCTGCTTGTCTTGAGTGCCCAGGTTACTAATTTTTCAACTCCAATATAAAATTACATTTTTTAAATACAAACTGCACCTTTAAAATTTACTGTATAAATAAAAGAATAGACAAGTATATAGTGGTGGATGTTAGTGATGCATAATAATGAGGTAGAAATTATGTGCTTAAGTGCATTTTACAAATATTTCTACTTGATTTGTGTATAAACACTTCTGATAACTTTAACTGTTACCTCACAACATTTTTAAAAGCAAATGGCTACTTTTACTAAAGTACCTTATTCTCAAGTCTGACTATTTAGTATTTAATACAATATTAGTGGAGCTACAGTATGCAGAGAAAATCTTGTGTCAAACTGAGGTCTTAATGCTACTCTTCTTTAAAAAAAAAAGGGGGGGCCTTTTTAAAATAGTATACACCTTTAAGCTGCGTGATTGACCTTTATTCATGTGACATGATGTAGATCATATGTCAAGCTTTCATTTTGATCATAAGTCTGTTGATTTATTCAGCAATGGATATTAAGAGTGAAGGCAGCAATGCCTCACTTATATTTAGTTATGCAGGGGTGTGTGTGTGTGTGTGTTTGTGTGTGGATGGGGAGGGGGAGGGGGTAAGGGGCAGAAAGCTGTACTATAAAAACTTCCCTCCGCAAGAATCTTCTCCTGGGAAAGTAGCATAATCATCAGGTTCGCTCTGTCTTTCCCTGGCCGCTCAGCTCTCTTTCAGTTTTTATCATGTCCCAGGAACAGGCATCAGGAGTAGACCCAACCAAGATGGGTGTCGGACGGGCAATTGCCGTCCTGACATCAGGAGGTGATGCTCAAGGTAGGTAAAGACACAAGAATGGACTGTTGTAGCAGTAAACACAGGGGGTTTAGTAGTTCCTTTGTGCTCAGTTCCAGTGAAAGTGCAGCTGTCATTAAGGACAGCTAAAGAAAGATCTGAAGTTAGACATTTTTTGTGCTTTCTAAGGAAATAATATGAACAGTTAATATGAAAAGGTTTTGAGAACTCACTGTTTTGAAAAGTAAAAAGGATTTTTATGCAGATTTAAAAGGGCATTCTCTAAAAACTACTAATCCAATATATTGTTACATGGAGTGTATTAGCTATCTTATTAGGAATTTTCTTCCTAACCATTCCCAAAGGTGACACCCACATTCCTTTCCCATTTTTTTGTACTTGATTCAGTTTATTGAGACAGTCTTAAACAAATTACTTCTGTCCTATGATTATAAGCAACCTTATGATCAGTTACAGCTTGTCGCCATTACTTTCAGTGCTCTATAACCTTTAAATTTAGCCTGTAGCTTCTCTTGTCCTGTGCCTCAGACTCTCTGTGATACGATGCTTAATTTAGCTTCCGTGACCTTTTTCTGGAATGACACAAAGTTGTAATGGGAACACTGGATCAGCAGCTGTTCACTTCTGAAATTGGAGAAGCTGCGTCACCTTTAACACAACAGGGCCCACGCTTCCTGGCCTTTGCAGACTTTGAAGGAGATAGAAGAAGGATTAAGTGATCCCAAAGCTCGTCCGTCTGCCCCCTCCTTAAGCGTGTCATGTTCATGTCTCCACAGATTCATCATATAACAATTTTCAGAATGCTTTAGATAATTACACTCCTTGCACAAAGGGAAGGAGTGTAATGCTGCAAAATATGCATATGTACTCTCACAGTCTACCTTATTAAGAACGCCTGTACACCAGTACATTCATCCAATCAGCCTCTTCAGTTTTGCTGAGCCTGTGCCCACTGTGGCCTCAGATTCCCTTGCTTTTGGCTGACCAGAGTGGAACCCGATGTGGGCTCAACTTCTGTTGTAGCCCATCCGTCTCAAGATTCAACGAGTGCATTCTGAGATGCTTTTTTGCTCACCATGGTTGTAAACAGTGGTTATTGGAGTTACTGCAGCCTTCCTGTCAACTCCAACCATTCTCCTCTGACCTCTCATGGCATGCACTGCTGTAGGTCTGTTATATAAATGAATTAAAATCATGTGTGATCATATAGCTAACTTACACTTCCTGTTTCATAAAACATATGATACATGGACAAGGCATTTATCCATAAACATAATACAGCTGAGTGCAAAGTCAAACCTTTAAAACTAAATAAAGAAGACATTTTTTCTGACATATCTGCTTGGTCAAACTTTGCCAGTTACAATTGCTATACGTTGTAGACTTCTTTTGTTAAATCAATTCTGGAGACTGTATTTATGTTGATTTTGCCAAATGTTTTTTTTTTTTTTTTGCAGGATACACTCCATTCTGTCTTTTGCTAATCAATCATAAAATGGCGACACTTTGTCTTATTTCACCCAGTAACCATGGGAGATGCAAACTTTTGCACTTAACTGTATATAAAATAGTTGAATCTATGAAAAACAGCAATAATCTATCTATTGTAAATTATAGTTACAATATTTCATGTGTTTTTATTTTATATTTTGCATTTATTCTATGCATTAGCATTTCCAGTAGAAGAACAACTGAATAATTGTGGTTGTACAAGATGCAGAAAAAAACACATTGCCAACATGGGAGATTAAAAAATGCATAATATTGTATGAAAAATATAAAAGTCATATTTGTAAGAATTATTGAACAATGATGTGGTGTCAGATATTTGTTATACATAATGGAGATGGTCATGGTTTTATTTATATCATGAGATTTTTTTTCTTTATTTCTAGTAGTAGAAGGTAATGGGATCTGGAATCATCACTCTGAAGATGAATATTCTCTGTAAATCTCACACCTTCTGTCTGTTTTCAGGAATGAATGCTGCAGTGAGGGCTACAGTCAGAGTTGGCCTGTACACGGGAGCTAAAGTCTTCTTCGTTCATGAGGTCAGGAACACATGCAGAACTGTAAACATCATATAACATGGACTGCAACTGGATCTGTATGTTAAGTGTTTATGAGATAATGTGATGGATTATTTAAATGATTGAGGCAACCTCAAAATGCTTCTAATGTTGCAATGTATGATTATTTGATCTCAGTTTGGTCTCAACTGTGGTGCAGGGCTACCAGGGGCTGGTTGATGGGGGTGATAATATTCGCCAAGCTACGTGGGAGAGTGTGTCCATGATGCTCCAGCTGGTAAGTCACTATCGTTATATAACAATTTTTTAATCATTTAATTTGTAAAAATTAAACCATCTACATACACGGATACTTTTTAGGGGGGCACAGTCATTGGCAGTGCTCGCTGTAAAGATTTCCAGACAAAGGAGGGCCGTATAAAGGCTGCGTATAACCTGGTCAAAAGGGGCATCACTAACCTGTGTGTTATTGGTGGAGATGGGAGTTTGACTGGAGCCAATCAGTTCCGCACAGAGTGGAGCGAATTGTTGGGTCACCTGGTTAGTACAGGTGAGTCTCCAAAGCCCTTCTGCTCCAAGCTTGGGTGTAGGTTTACAGGACCATGCATAAGTACCTTACATAATACTCATAATGCCAGCCCATAATATTGAGGTCATTGCATAAATATTCGGCCCCACTGGTGTGAAACCCACCTGTCTGCGTTAAAAGTGGCACATGATTTCCCCAGAGTTTGTTAGAGAACTGCAGAGTCATGGTTGTGCCTATTTCTTTCCTTTTTCCTTTCTTTTAACAATGGATTTAATGGTGCTCCACAGGATATCCAAAGTCTGGAACATTTTATAGCCAAACCCTGAATTACACTTTACCAAATGTTTGTCCCAGTCTTTTTTAAAATTATTTATTTATTTGTATTTTTTTAATACACCATTTTCTTGGTTGCACCAGAACTAACTTAGTGGGGTTTCAATCATAACTTTTTAAAATATATATATTTATATTGTAAATAATTTTGCAAACTATATAGATTTTTTTTTACCCCCACTTCAATATTATGGTCTATTCATGATTATGGTTCATATGGTTATGATTATTATTATTATTTATGACTATGGGTAGATTCATGGCATTTAATCCCAGTAAATTCCATTCTGGTTCCAGGTTGTAACACTACAAAACATGGAAAAGTTAAAGGGGTTGAATACTTATGCAAGCTACTGTATTCTATAGCAAGTAATATGGTGGTATTCTCCTTTAGGTAAGATCACTAAACCGGAGGCCCAGTCAGCGTCTCATCTTAACATCGTTGGCATGGTTGGATCCATCGATAATGACTTCTGCGGGACAGACATGACCATCGGCACAGACTCCGCTCTTCATCGCATCATGGAGGTGGTGGACAGCATCACTACTACAGCTCAGAGGTAGGCTATGTGTGGCTATACAGAAAAGCTATGACCATCTCCACCATCTATATCCTGGTTTTAATTTACATTGCTGTATTTATTTTGCATCTGAGGGTTTTTTTTTTTGTAAATGTAATTGTTTCTTTGATTTTGGTCTCATTCATAGTCACCAGCGTGCCTTCATTCTGGAGGTCATGGGAAGGCATTGTGGGTAAGAACACAGAAAGGAATGAGTGAGTGATATTCACTGTGATATGGCAAGAAGACAATGAACTCTTAATAATGTATGTTGTGTATGTGTGTATATCTCAGTTACCTAGCCCTGGTTACTGCGTTGGCATGTGGTGCTGATTGGGTGTTTATTCCAGAGATGCCCCCAGATGACGGCTGGGAAGAACACTTGTGCAGGAGGCTGATAGATGTAACCACCCAGCACACACACACATTTTGGTTTTAGAATAAGCAATCACGGCTAGCCATAGCTAACCTTTGATCATAATTATTGCCATTTTAGTACACTTTTGGATTATGTAGATTCGATGCAACTTTTGATAAACATACCGTAAGTAATAATTGTTTGATTTTGTTCCAAGAGTTTAGGTGGAGACAAATTGGAAAATCTTTCAAGCAACTCCCATTATCTCAGCTGTCCATGGTTAACTCCATATAGCACCCTAAAGTGTGGATTTTTTTTTTTGTATGTCCTTCATAGAAAATCCAAGGTTCTTTGTGAATTCCTACAATGGAGGGCTTCTTGTTCAAAAAAAAGGTTCCAATTCAAACTCCTTTAGCAAGGTCAAACCAATAACCATCCAAAGAATCCTTAAGGAACACTTTTCTAAGAGTATAGTCAAGGGTGTTTGTTAGTTCATGAATGTAGACAAGGACAGTTAGCGTGCTCCTGAATGTGAGTTCAGCTGGCGTGTGACATTAGAGGTTAAAAAAATGTCATGGTGGCTTTTACACGTGTCAGAGCAAACACTTTGCCTTCCTACAGTAGAATGGTAGTAGGCGGGAATTAATAATCATTAAAATTGGAAGGAAAACTGGACAGAAAGCATAGCAGAAACTGAAAAGAAATAAAACTAGAAACATAATGGAACATAATTAATTTGAATATTTTCTATATTATCTACTTATTTGTGGTAGTCTGGGAAAACCCATCAGATGTTGCTGTATTTGAATTCTGCCAAACAGGCAACAAAGATAAGAAAATCAGGATTTTACCAGAATTGAACTTCTCTGTCTATAACATTGATAACTCTACATTGAAAAACATAAACCTATTTCCTTTAAAAAATGTAAAATGTTTTCAAACTTTCTAAACTTGCCTAGGCTTTCGGTAAAGATCATGGTACATAGATAAGGAGCCAGTTTAACAAACATGGCTGCAAAAATGGCTTTAAGCTATAAATAATGATGCATATAAACATAGACATAGTTTTCATGGTCATAGTTATGGCAAATTAAATGCAAATTTAATCAATACATAGCATTTGTTTTATAATCAATGCATCAATGTGTTGGTGTGGAGTCTTTAAATGTGATTTTCTCCCTGTTGACTTTCGTGGGTAACGAGGCTTTTCTACAACTTTACTTGTGACTGATATAAGTGCTATAAGTGATATAAGAGACATATTTCCGTTCAGGAAGGTCTTTAGTTTTCATAACAATAGTATATATGTAGTATATATAGTAGAATATGTTTTATGAAGTAGAAAATGTCAAAATTTCACCATGTGAAGGGTTTCCCAGGTCACCACATACACATTATGTAACTTATTATGATAGTATGCTTTTTTCACAGCATATGTTTTAAACAAAACCTTCCATTACCTACCTAAAGTACCTATCTGTATTTGCTGCTATTTCCTGCATGTTGCATGATTCCTTTTAGACCAGAAACAGAGGATCTCGTCTGAATGTGATCATTGTGGCTGAGGGAGCCATGGATCGGACTGGCAAGCCCATTACTTGTGATCAGGTCAAAGAGGTAAATAGCCAATCATCAGATTCATACCTGATTTGAACCCACACTGGAAAGAACCATAACCACTAAATCTGTGAATATATACATTAAATATACACTACTACAGGATCTTTACTCCTCATTAGAGAGCCTGTATTTGATCTGACTGTGTGTGATACACTGGAATTCCCTCTTTCATATTGTCTTGTCTCTATGTGTAGTTAGTATCTAAGAAGCTGGGCTATGACACTCGTGCCACTATCCTAGGCCATGTACAGCGAGGAGGCACTCCTTCAGCCTTCGACAGGATCCTGGTGGGTTTTCTTTATATTCTTCAGGTCTCACTCATATTATTTATTGTCTAGGATTGTACTTGCATTGTTTTTTTTTTAATTAAGGGTCTCTTTTGTTCCATATTTGTACATCTCTCTCTCTCTCTCTCTCTCTCTCTCTGTGTGTGTGTGTGTGTGTGTGTGTGTGTGTGTGTGTGGCCAAATGTAACAGGGCAGCAGGATGGGTGTGGAGGCTGTCATGGCCCTGCTGGAGGCCACTCCTGACACCCCAGCCTGTGTGGTCTCACTCTCAGGGAATCAAGCAGTCAGACTGCCCCTGATGGAGTGTGTACAAGTGGTACGCTTTAAGTTGTAAATAAATGGCAGATTCAGATGATGAATGAGTCTTACCTTGGCAGACTCCAAAAAATCCGACAATGCAGGAAAATCCATAGTAATGTTATAGACTAATTAATATGGCAGCATGATTAAATGGGTTAAATATTAGGTTGATCTCTTATATTATATTATAAAATAACTATCATTAATCATTAAGTAAAATAATTAAAATTAAATAATTAAAATTAAAATATCATTAATTCTGTTTTTAGTTTTTTCAAAGAACATATCAGTATAGACCTTCTAGTTCCTGCTTTGCCATTTATGATGTTTAAAACTATGGCACTCTACACCAAACACCCCTTCTCAGGAGATGAACATGTGCTTTGCCCTGATCAAACTTGTTGGTTTCAGATGAAGAAATTCTGATACAGTTAACTAACATTACTGCATTATTCAATATTAACACAGCATAAACTTCAGCAATAAGAAACCATACATTCAATCCATGACTAAAAATTCACATAAATGAGCTAAAATGTATTTACAGCATTTTCTTAAATGTTGATAACTTACTGAATTCTGGTCTCCGTGTGTAAATAGTGGAACAAGGTCTTAGGTCTGAATTTTGCCAGTTAACAAGCACAGGTGTGATTAAGGTGTTGGTTACTCTTTCCAACAGACCAAGGATGTTACCGTTGCTATGAAAGAGGGCAGATATGAGGATGCTTTAAAACTCAGAGGAAGGTGTGTGTTTGACTTTAGTTCCTTGGCTCCAGGCATTTCATTAGTGGGTTGGTACTGTTTGTTGCTGTTGTTTGTTGTGTAATAATTTCACGTTTATTAAGTATATCCTTTTTTATTATCTTTTTTTTTTTTGGCTTTATGCAGTGACACAATAATATTTCTGTGTTTAGGAGCTTTGAGAATAACTGGAACACGTACAAGCTGCTGGCCCATGTGCATATCCCCGAAGTCAAAGTAAGAAGAATCAGAGCTCCGGTTTTGACATGTATACTGTTTATTTCTACACCATACCAGTTCAGTCACCTCCCAAACTGTGCTACGAGAACTACTGATGGAATGCACACACGATAGCTCTCTTTCTTTCCATCTCCCATTCATATCACCTCTTTTTTTTCAGAGTAACATTAATGTGGCCATTCTGAATGTGGGTGCGCCCTGTTCAGGCATGAATGCGGCTGTGCGAGCTGCAGTCAGGATTGGCATCCTGCAAGGCCACAGCATGCTGGCAGTGCATGATGGCTTCGAGGGCTTGGCCCAAGGAAAGGTGAGGAACTGCTCTAAATCAGTGATTCATCATCACATATCCTTGTAGCGAATACTACAATCTTGTTGGATAAGAAAACTCATACACCATCAGGGGTGCTGTTTATTACATATGTCCCAATACCAACGGACTCGATCCATTCCTTAGATTGAGCCTATCGCTTGGAACAGTGTTGGCGGCTGGACAGGAAAAGGAGGCTCTGTTTTGGGAACCAAAAGGTACTCATGACTAATTACACACTCCTCTTTGCCACATGCCAACTATCATCACCTTCTTTCATCACCTTCAGTTTGAGGAGTTCTCTCATGTCTTTCCTTACTTTTGCAGAACTCTTCCAGCAAAGTACATAGAAGACATAAGCCTGAACATTGCCAAGTACAACATTCACAGTCTGGTCAT
Source organism: Pangasius sanitwongsei (assembly GCA_037576675.1). NCBI lineage: Eukaryota > Metazoa > Chordata > Actinopteri > Siluriformes > Pangasiidae > Pangasius > Pangasius sanitwongsei. The sequence continues at coordinate 6,136,882 of CM075018.1, forward strand.
TATAGGAGGTTTTGAGGTGCGTAACATGAAGACTCACCATCCACCAGCCAAGCACAATATTTTCAAGATATAATTCTCTTCTTATCCAGGCAACATATCTATCACTAATTCATTTATGGATTTTCTTCCCACACAGGCATTCTCAGGTGGTCTGGAGCTGGTCCAAGCCAGAGAGAAGTATGAGGAGTTGTGTATCCCCATGGTAGTTATTCCAGCTACCGTCTCAAACAACGTTCCTGGATCAGACTTCAGCATTGGAGCCGATACTGCCCTGAACACCATCACCACGGTCCGAGCTGTAGCTAAAACTCAAATACACACTTGTTAATGCTTATGCTTTTGTCTGCACAAACGACTGCAATTTTGGAGTTAATTTTTCATTAGTCCCGAGGGAGAAACCACTAATTACTGGAAAAAGCAACCCTATCTTTCCCTATTTTTTTTTTTTATTATTTATGCCTAATTTTTGCCTTATAGATAGACAGAACTACTGTTGAATGTTAACCCAGTTTAAAAGTCAACATGGCAGCAAGCCTCGTGAAGTAAATGTTATTAAATGCTGAGTATTCTCCAGCATTCTTCATCTAAATTACTGTAAGTGCTAATTTACACACAATAATTTTAAAATGTGGCACTGTAAAAGAACAGAAAACCTCGTGACTTCAATATTTGAAATACGCTATACCAAATAATATCGAACGTTTATGGACACCTGACCATCACACCCATAAGTGCATCTTCTCCAAACTGTTGCCACAAAGTTTGAAGTACAGAGTTGTCTAGAATGTTTTTGCATGGTGTATCATTACAATTTCCCTTCACTGGAGCTAAGGCTGAAACTGAAATGTTCCAGCATAACAATGCCATATTGTTGGGGGTTATGTGGGGGGTTGGGGGGTTGTTGGAGGATGGTACAAATACTTTTGACAAAAGAATTCTTGCTAAACTCCTAGAAAAAAAATCATAGAAATATTTAGTGTTTTTTTTCTCAGTATGGGGAAATGTATAATAATGTATTTTTAATAATGTATTTTTCCCCCAGAGAGAATGATTAATCTTTTATGTGTGTGTTTGGTTATATAGACCTGTGACAGGATCAAGCAGTCAGCCGCTGGCACTAAGCGCCGTGTGTTCATCATTGAGACTATGGGGGGTTACTGTGGTTACCTGGCCACCATGTCAGGCCTTGCTGCAGGTGCTGATGCTGCCTACATCTACGAAGAGAAATTCAGCATTCGTGATTTGGAGGTAAATATATGAAACACAGAACACAGATTTCAAGTGGGTTAAAGTCTCTTTTATGGACTTTTTTTTTTTTTTCATTTGTGCTTTCAGACCAATGTAGAGCATCTTGTAGAGAAAATGAAGACGACAGTTAAGAGAGGCCTGATTCTCAGGTTGGTGTCAGTCGAAATTACTCAAGAAATGATTTCATAATGATAAAATGTTTGCGTGAATGTGTGCATTAATTTTATTTTTTATTGATTTTAATTGCAGCTGAAGCTATTGTCCGATCTGCTGTTATAGAAAATTAATCAACATCTTCTGACCAATCAGATTTAAGAATTCAGCCCTGTGGTATACTTATAATAAGGTACTTTTGGGATTAATCCTCTTTTAATTGTCTTTTTTTTAGAAATGAGAACAGTAACGCCAACTACACAACTGACTTTATCTTCAACCTGTACTCAGAGGAGGGAAAGGGGGTCTTTGACTGCCGTAAGAATGTCCTTGGACACATGCAGCAGGTAAGTGATCAACAACCTTTCATGACCAGTGTTCTCTCAGATGCTTTTTATATGTTTACTTGAAATTGATTTGTCTCTAGGGTGGTACTCCAACTCCATTTGACAGAAACTTTGCCACTAAGATGGGTGCTAAGGCTGTTCTCTGGCTAACTGAGAAGTTGAAGGAGTGTTACAGACATGGTGAGAGTCCAATCCAAGATCTAATAGTCCAGTGTTTTTATATAGTTTTTATTTTTATATTCTTTTATATTTTTCAAATATTAAGTTTAGCTTTAGACCCTATGGAGCACTTATGTTTATCTCTAAATTGGCATCATTATATACAAGATATACAGTTTTACTTTGCAGTATTGCATTATTTATTTTAGTATTAGATCTCTTTAGAGAACAGCCTTTGAAAAACTTGGGAGTGAACTGAAATGAATATTAGTGCAAACAACGGCATGCCCACAGGCTTTTCCTTTAAAACCCACTCCAATACACAGACATTATTGCTTTTCATTTGTGACATGAGGACAAGGTGCCACACTGAAAAGCAAATCCTTCACTGAATAGCTCTTATGTTGCTTGAACTCTTCATTAAAAATCAGCAGGGGTTTTTTTTTTGTTGTAAGAATTTAAGAAGTGAATATGATTCCCGTTGCATTGCATTTGACTTTCGTCAGTGTGTTGCAGTCATGCTACACTGAAACGCAATCACTGTCCAATCACAGACCTAAGCCATACTCGGGCATGTTTATAATCAGAGAAGGGACCTGAAAGTGTCATTGTGGTGTTACTGATCAAATTAAGGAATGCCCTTTATAGTTTCTTATTGGCTGTTTGTTTTTCATTTTTACTGCAATTAAACCTTTAATGATCAAGCTTTTCAGAACCACAACTAATAAATAATTACTAAATGATAAAAGTATTAAAATGAGTAAAAATACAGCTCACTGCAGGACCTAGGGGTTAGACTGGGTGTGATTGCTGGCATTGAATGGTCCCAGTCTAATGTACAATGATGAATAAGCTTTATACCTGTGTGCAGATGTGCATAGACGCCTAATATGTTCATAGGAATGTATTCTTTGTCCTTCCCTGGTTTTGACCACAACATCACTCCATCTGTGCAGGGCGCATCTTTGCCAACACCCCAGACTCAGCGTGTGTGTTAGGCATGAGAAAGAGAGGACTGATGCTCCAGGCCTTGGGTGAGCTCAAGGAGCAGTCTGATTTTGAGTAAGAGTTCCGATTTCTGTTGAAAAAAAAAAACCAATGCCTTCAATAGTGAGCCAACAAAAATGCCAGCTGTTTTACTGGCAGTATCCTTATAAGCACTGTCTACCCTACACTTGACATTTATATTTCCTCTTTCTCTCTCACTTTCTCTCTCTGTCTTGCTTCCTCTAATGTTTAGACACCGTATTCCAAAGGATCAGTGGTGGCTGAAGTTGAGGCCCATTCTCAAAATCTTGGCCAAGTACAAGATAAATTTAGACACCACGGAGCATGCTCATATGGAGCATGTTATCAGCAAGAGAGCTCCAATGTCATTGTCTGGTAAAATGATATAAGGACTGAGAATGGAGAAGTACAAAATACATTACATGGTTGCAAAGTGATTTATTATGCTGTTTTATAAGTTATTGATAATCCACAACTGACAAATTAATAAACTATTCATTAAATGTTTCCTACTACTATGTAAAAAATGAAATATTAATCAAAGTGGTACTGAGTATACTGTTGACTGATAGTTTAGTTTCTCAATACTTACCCATTTATATGCTCATTAACTTTTTAACTCATTATAAGATCCAGTTGGTGGTGGTTAGTGAGTATATAAACTATTATGTATTGATAAACTTACTCAGTAGCCCATTACTAAATACTTGATACTAATTAATACATAATGAACATCTGACTAATATATAATTCAATTATGGAGAATCAATGATTGACCAACAGCATACATTATTAATATGTAACCTAAATGTAAATTGTTATCAGAAGGACTAATATAGAAATGAAACTTATTTACTGTCTGATCTGTCAGTAATCTTTATAGTTGTGTTGGTCTTTTCTTCTTATTTGTCTTCCCTTTTGTTTTACTCTGCTGTTATGTTCATAGGACCTGTGCTGTTAGCAATTTGTGAAATATCAAATTAAAGCAGACATCCAAAAACACAATCTTGTCTATAGCTTTTATAACTTTTATAATTCTCTGTGAGTAGATTTAGGCAATAAATACAGATGAAGGAAGTATTTGCCTGATATTATAGTTTTGTTGCACGGTTAGAGCTTGGTGATTATGGTTCTGTGCTGCTGTCTGGAAGATCGTGTGTTCAGATTCCAGCACTGCCATACTGCCTGAAGCTTGCAATTGTATTCACTGACAAAGTACAAGACACTTCTGATAGTAGCACTTTCTGTCTTTTCAAATGTTGCACAAAGTGTAGACTGACCACATCATTTAGATTCTGCTGCTAATTTGTTGGATAGTGTTGTATTTTCCTTATTCCTGTGAAAAAATGTCAGTTTTCTGCTGTGCTGATGTTATAGGGCGACGTTGGTAGCTCAGGTACATAATGAGAAGGTGATAGACCCGGACAGACTAAAGGACTAAAGCACTGCTGCATCGCTCTCTTTAGGTCAAAGTCAAAGTCAAGTCAAAGTGGAGTTTATTGTCATTTCAGCCATATACAAGTACATAGTGAAATGAAACAACGTTTCTCCAGGACCAAGG
>CM075018.1:6141457-6169937 GCA_037576675.1 Pangasius sanitwongsei
GAGAGTGGTCACTCTGTGCTCTTCTGAAGTCAACAACTATCTCTTTAGTTTTGTCCACATTCAGGGACAGGTTGTTGTCTCTGCACCAGTCCGTTAGCCGCTGCACCTCCTCTAGAGACAATGTCCCCTGAAACACAGGATTATTATTAATGAAACATAAGACACATACAGCACAGCTCATTAGATACCTTTTATAGTGCAGCTACTGCTCAAAAATGTTATGCAGTTGAAAACAATATGCCATAGTGATGTTCATAAAAGGTCAACAGAGTCATTGATATCAAGTAGATATTTGAATATTTAATTACTGAGAACTATAAGGTTATTAACTGGACTTTGTGTAAGGGTTAAGCCATGTGCAGGCTGTAACTGTGGCTCTCAGATGTAATGCCTGGATTATGCAGCCAACTGGTAAATGAATGATCTAGTCTAAAGTGATTCACGCAGTGAGGATTATTCCTGATGCCTGCAGTGTGAATAGGCCACATTTTATGATTATCAGAGAATGAACTGGTTTATTGGTTATTCAAATGGTTTATTCCAGCATTAAATAATCAATTTAAACACTTCATATTTTGAATGAGGACCTGTTCATCCTTCTCCCTTTGTCACGGGTCTAACTAACAAAACAAAACAAAAAAATGCGCTGAGCTGATATTATTAGCGGTACTTTTATTTTAGGAAATGTTTCTAACAGCCATGTTTGTTAAAGGGAGATGGACAAATGCATTTGTTTATACATATAGTGCACTACATATAGCAAGTACAAGCGATTCATTCCTACGCTATGTAGTGCACCTAAGTAGGGTGTACGGCGCCATTTTGGGCTGGACCGTTGTTAAAAAACGGTCGCCGTTAACCGGAAGTTAAAGGAGGCTTCAGAGGGCATCAAGAGGTCGCGGTGGAAGTCGGGACGGCGGCGGATCGCATTAATGTCTGCCCACTCGTAAGCAAAGTGCGTGTCCCCTGCGTGTCCGCTTCGGGTTGCCCGTTTTCGGAATGCACCGCACGGTATCTGCGCTTGTGTTGTTTGCGAGAAAGAGCGTTTAGACTCAAACTCTGAGCTTTTCCGCGCTTGCTTTTTTGTCGTCGTCGTCTTCGTCGTTCGTTTCCCAACCAGTCTGAGCTTGCTTCATATTATCGATGCATTGATAGTCAGCTAGCTAGCTAGCTAGCAAGACAGCTAGCCCATACGGTGGCTCCTAGTCTTAGCTAGCCAGGTAGCGAGCTAGCATATGTCTCAGAATTAGCTGAATAAGGAAAAGCAGATAAAGTATCCTCTTAGATAGCAGAGTGCTGTATATTGGCTGTTTGTAATCCTTCGTTAGCTAGCAGATAATCTAGAGGGGGAAAAAAGCGGTAAAACACGTGGGAGAGGCCGGAGAGAGAAGGACGGAGGAGAAGCAGTGACGCCAGGAGCGGCCGATGAATTCAGACCAGGGCGGAGAGCCGCTGCAGGAGGAGGCCGAGCCGGGACTGAAAGCCCGCGGGGAGGCTGAGCCGGGACCGAGAGCCCGTGAGGAGGTCGGAGCTGCAGAGGCGGGCAGTATGGTGAGTCAGGGCCTGACACTTCATTTCGCTAATGTTAGCCCATCTTCCCCTCCGAGCCTTCAGCACGAAATGATAAATGAGCATTTAAAAAAAAGCTTGCGTAGAAAGTGCACCGTGCGACGCTTAGCCAAGTTAGCAGCCGAGCTAAATAAGGCCAGGTGTTAATTTCGGCTGGTTAGCACATACGGCTAGCTAAATGGCTGTTGGTCATGGCGTGAAGGCGTCACTCGCTAGTCAGGTTAGTGGTTTTTGCTTGCTAGCCTGGTTATCGATGACTCATTTATTTTCTGTTGGAAACTTTACACCTCAAATAAGACCCCAAACATGTTAATTTCACTCTTTACACACCGCCAGACATCAGACAAGTCGCTTCTGCACACTTTCATGCGTCAGTTAAATGAATTAAAACGCTAGCAGTCAGACATTTAACCTTAGCGTTAATGTTCGCAGTGTGTCAGGCGCTTTTCATTTCACTTTAACAGTGTGTGTGTGTGTGTGTGTGTGTGTGTGTGTGAGAACAGGATTATCAGCGACCAAGTCGCACAATCATCGCTGTTAGCAGTAATTTCGCTTGTGAGTTAGCTAGCTAGCAGGCTAATGTCAGGTCGGCCATCATCAGAGGCCTGTGAGAGTATGCTAATATCCTGAGTCAATCATATGACACACGGGTCTCATCGACTAACCCTAATCTACACCAATAAAACAATACAGACCAGCTTTTCATTAGGGAATGTATTAAAGCTTGGGCTTTACTGCTGAATTGTGATGTGTGGATGATGTATTTATTCACTTATTGAAACAGTCTGCTGTGTGACCGGGCCTGAGTGTTTTTTTGTTTTTTTTTTTAAACTGTAAAACGCATCGACTAACTTCTGTATCCGGTGTATCATTTCCCCCCCAAACACCTGTCATATCAGCTTGATATGAAATCAGTGGAAAGTGTTTAACTGCAGTTATGTCGTGGTTAAAAGGTGATCGTGTGCAACAGCTGTTTTTGAAGCGACTTGTTATGGAGGAGGAGCTGAAGCGGGTTTTGGAGCAGGTGCCTGCTTACACTTGCGCCCCCACTGCCATGTGACATGTGCCGGCTACTAAATATTTCAGCATCACAAGCTGGAGCCGTGCTGAAAAACCAGGCTGATTTTCTAAAATCAATTAGTCCTGCCTCGAGCAGACTCCTGCAGTGTGTGTGTGTGTGTGTGTGTGTGTGTGTGTGTGTGTGTGTGTACTGAGTTGAAACCTGGTGTGCTGGGATCAGGGGCTTTGTGGCAAAGTACAGAGCTGGAATTGGTGTAAAATATCACGAGAAGATGGTTCATGAGTCTGCACTTCTGCTTTTTAACAGAGCAGCTGAGAAACAGACGACCAGGTCACTGTGTCTCTTAAATCCTTAATGGCTTAACATCAGGACTAGTGTTGCCTGAAGTATCTCAGGTTATATACTTACTCATTACTCCAGTGTGAACGCAGTACTCATTAAATAAAGGCTGGGAGGTATTTAAAGGAGCAGCCATCGATTTTTAAAAAAAAAAAAACAAAAAAAAACAACATGTTAAGCCATGGCCTTAGCAGATTTGTATTAAGTCGCTGAGAAAACCCGTTTGGAAACTGACTTCCTGTCTGAGATGCGTGTTTGTGTTTGGATGCACTTCCTGTCATTTTATAGACACGCTACTCTACAGGCCACTTTAGATCCAGGGGGCGGGGCTTCGTAAACATGGGTGGGGACCACTCAAATGTCAAACCCACCTAACTGTTAGAGACCTCATCTTGAAAAATAAAAAACAAGACTAATCTTACCTAATGCATCTTGAAATAGGCTGACTCTGTTGACGCTGCAATGCGTCAATACACAATCCAACTGCGTGTGCTAATTTAACTCTGATGAGTAGACACATACCGGGAATTCATGCAAGTGTCATGTATATAATTCACTCCGATATTATTTATATAGAGCTTTAAAAAAAAAATGGACGTTGTCACAAAGCAGCTTTACTGATAATCCAAATAAAGATTTAGATTTATGCCTATTGAGCAAGCCTGAGGCGACAGTGTCAAGGAAAAACTCCCCGAGACTACATGAGGAAGAAACCTTGAGAGGAACCAGAATCAAAAGGGAACCAAGTCTCTTCTGGGTGACACCAGATAGTGCAATTATAAATCATTACTCTTCTGCAGTTATATATTGTAGAATCAAGCAGTGCTAAGTGTAACAACACACAGGTGTTTGACTAAGATTTGTAAAGGTCCAGGTAAGCAACTAACATGATTGAATGGAGACTACGGTTACCTTTTAACGCTCAACTCTAGCGCCATGGACAATGAAATAGAGATGTGAGCATGACTTTCTCTTTTTTTTTTGTGTTTGTATCCTGATGCACATCTTTACTCTGAACAGATGAGACATCAGTTTTGAGCTTGAAGCAGGGGGTCTGCCCTACTTCTCTTTTCATTTATCTTTTTCTGTCATCAGCTTTTTAAACAAGCCATGTCATCACTTCACTAGCCAGACTGTAAAAGATAAATGAAATAATAATAAAAAAACAAACAAATAGTGAAGTGCAGAAGCATCTTATTGACCACTCTAGCTCTCTCTGTAGCTAGTCTCTGGTCCGAAGAGCTGAAGAGGTGCTACAGAAGCCATGATTGTTCATGTCTAGAAAACTAGAGTCGAACTTTTTTCTTGTGCTTTCATCTGCTCTGCTACAGTATTTATTTATTTAAAAAAAAATTTTTTTTTTTTTTTGTTTCTTTTCTTTTTCGGTAAGTGTGTGGTTTAGTCTTGTGAAACATGTTTCGCAAAGAGACAGCCTCAGATGTGAGATGTTTAAAATGTAGCCTTTTCTTCAAATCAACTTGCCCTCACCTGTGTTGAGAAATTTCACAGAAATCCGGTCATGCTGTTCTTGGTAACGGCAGTCATCAGTCGTTTTTGTCCTATAGAGTCTAAACATTAATTAGGGCCGTGCCCCTGTTTAACATATGGTGCATATGACCAGTGAAACCTGTTCCACTCAATTAAACACTGAAATTGTAGGCCAGACAGACACAGAGCAGGAGGTGTGGTGTCTCACGGTATAGAGAATGCTGTACATGAATGACTGCACTGGCATTTTGTGGACTCGCGTATAAGCTGTGTGAGGCAACAGTGTGTAGGAAGGGGACTTTGTGGCAAATTACATCAGCAAGCTCAGACAGAATTCAGGTTAATTACTTATACTCTGTCTCTCTATGAATTGCTTGCTTATTGTTCACTTTTCGTCTGAAATAACGGAACAGTTTAGATGCAAATACTAATGCGCTGTGCTAAGAGAGGCTGGATGTGAATGTTGACGGTAGCTCCTGAGACCAGCAGATTTCATGTTTGTGCTGGTTTCCTGGTGGACAAGTAGGTTTAACAGTCAGAGAACCAAAAAAAGAAGAAAAATACCCTCCTTACTGACTTTTGCAAAATAGTTTTGGTTGCTGTATGTAGCTATGTTTAAACATGATGCACTTCAGAGTTATGTGGTCACACCTCAAAAGTTATCACCACAGTAACTGGTGCAAATCCGCATGCTGTACTACTAGACGTCTTTACAAAACGGACCCCTCAGTAGCGTTATTCTTCAGCTTGTATGCCGACGTGCACAAGACAAACAACGCATCAAACCGTAAACCAGAATGTAATGAACAGTAGAGATGATTATGGCGCGCGCTAGCTTGAGGGTCGAAAGTGTTGTGCTGAATGGAAACAAGACTTTAAATTTATAAATGCTGTATGGCATTTGGCTCCCCAAGACATTTAGAAATGTTTATGCATTTTTTTTTTTTTTAAATATGAAAATGATCACCTGTATTTTATCTGCAAACCAAACATTAGTCGTTAATAGTGATTCGATTTTTCATGTAGTATGAAGACCAGATCCTTAGCTTTCAAACAGTATGTTGCTTATGCTGGTTCATTAACGTTTGTTTTTTTTTTTTTTTTAGGGGTAAGTTTAAGGGGTAAATATTCATGCTGTTCCTTTACATACATCACTGCTGCACTTTGTTAGAAATGTCAAGCGTCGTAATGAAAATTTGTCCATCTCACCCACCCTTAGGTTAAAAGTTTTTTTTTTTTTTTTTTTTTAAATTTGCATTCCACGAAGCAGAAAGGAAATTTAACATCATGATTCAAGCACACAGTTTGAGTTATAACAAGTGATAATCTTGGTGTGTAGCAGCTATCTAAAGTGATGATCTTGATAGAGTAGCATAAAGGAAATGATCATAACCCAGTTGAGAAATTTGTTTGTTTTTTTTTTGAAGTATTTATTCAGAGATTACTGCAAACTGTGCCAGATCAGTGTGGTTTAATACATGAATAGTTTCTTGTTTGAGTTTGAACTGGAAAGTGAGTGCGATATCCGTTTGACGCTGCACTAGGAAGCTGATTTGTGTATGACAGAAGTGTTAGACAAAATCATGCCTACAGAATAACAGCTTTAATGTTTGGAACTTGCATGCTTGTCTAAAGCAGATCGCACCGAAGCCAGCGTGACTCGAATATAATGTGGGGCACTAGATGAATAAATGTCTGGAACATCAGCTTCCTCTTTAATTTAAAGGTCACGCTGGAAGGCATTGGTGAGTATGTCATAGTGAAGAAACTGAGGTAGATAATAGCCGTTTCTCCTGAATTTCATTCACAGTTGGCTTTGAATTGGGCCTTTCAGTATTCTGAAGTGTGCTCTGATTAGCAAACATGCAATACGGTGTTATTATTCTGACATGTATGCAGAGCAGATTTTCCTTGGATCATGATGAATTTGTAGCTCCTCTCGAATCTTTAAATAATGCTGTAGTATCTTGTGGGGTTTCACTTAACGCTATGTTTAATGTTTTTCATTTTCATCAGTTTAACTGTTGCAATGAATATCTCACAATGCTGAAGGGCATTAGTGCTGTACTAAGTTCAAGTCAATACCAGGACTAGTAAGTGGCATTGTTCTAGCAAAATGGCACTTCTTTTTCTGTTTTTTAAGCTCAGGAGTGTATAAATGCAGAAGGAGCTATACGCATTCATGTATTTCTAGTTTTTTTTGTTGCAGACTCGCATGTAGTTGATTCTGTTTAAATATACTTACGACGTGGACATTATGGACTTCTGGTTGTTCTGGGGTATTCGAGTACAATTTGGTCTGGTTACCTAAAATTTCTTGCTTACAAATGTCCTAATAAGCTGTGTTTAAGTTTTAATGCTTGGTTATTAGTGATTTTATAGCTATAAACAAGATGCTCCAAAGTAGTTACATGTTTCATAGTGGTGCTTCAAAGTACCTTTTTTGACTAGTGCTATTGACTGAACACGTGAGACATATTTTGAATTTGATGTCGGGAGATTAAATGCACTTCTGTCCATTCTGTTTTCACTGACTTTTTAAATAAATAAAAAAGCCATGTTGGTTTGTTAATCAGACAAGAAAGGGTTAATAAGATTAAAAATCTATTAAGTCTGTGAAACCTCTCCCCTTTCGGACTAGCCCTGTAGCTAGTCTCTGGTCTGATGAGCTGCCTTCAGCTAAAACATTTTCATAAATGCATGTGAGTGGATAAACTGCAACAGACGATCAAGTCGAATCAGTTCCTGTTTTAAAAGCTAGAGTCAGTGAACTACAGCCAGTTACTCAGTTTGGTCTGCTGAAATACTTTGCTGCAGTTGATGACCCCTGGCTTAGAGTAACATGAGCAACAAAGACTTAATTATTGAATCAAACAGTGAGACATTGCACACATTTTGTCAGCTCCCACACGAGGATGGACGATAATACATCACAGATAGACATGCTTTGTTTCTTTAAGCCTTATTATTAATGGTTTTTACAGAAGGAGGATGGTGTGCGTTTATAATAAACAGCCCATGAATAGAATGCTCCTGTATTTTGCAACCTTGCTTGCCCTAGCTGAGTCTTTTTTCACCACCGTTTTCTTCACGTTGTAATTTAGTACTATTTATGGAAAAGAAGTGTGTGAGTGGTCCTTGTTCATGTAGTCTCTGGTACTCAAAATACGTGTGTGTGTGTGTGGGGGGGGTGTTCTTTTTTTTTTTTTTGTCTTCTTTTTTTTTTTTTTTTTTTTTTTTTGTAAATAAATAAAATTTTAAACACACCTACAACCATACTGCCATGGAACAGGATCTTGCTTTTTTTCAGTTGCATCTTTTTTTTTTTTTTTTTTTTTTTTTTTAAAAAGCATAATTTTCTGAGAATCCTTTTCTTTTAAACAACCTTCAATAACTGTTGCAAGGTATAGCATTATTTTATTTTAAACATATAGTCCAACTATCTGCATGGCAAATAATACATTGGGGATGAATGAGGCATGATACAAATGCATTCTGAGCATTGTTTAGGTAGTGAGCTCAATCACTAGGTCTGAGAAAAATACAATACATACTGTTTACATGAGGTTTAAAAAAAAAAAATTTATTAATTTTTTTATTAGCGTTTTAAGTTTTTATTAATGCTCTTGGTAATGGAGTATCAGAAAAGATGTCATCAGGAATGTGCATAAAATGTGTTACTGAACATAAGTGGTGACCATAAAAATCATAATCATTTAAACACAGCCCATTTAAAAATTGCAAAAGGAAGCATAGCTATGACCCAGTTTATCAGAAGAACTTAATTTCTGTTTAAATTGGTTTAGTGGATCTTGTTCAGCTCCATCACTGGGGAGTATTAGGATCTCTAAGCAACAGTAAACACTTCTCCCATTGGACATGGCTGTTTCGTTCTAATCCTTATTACATCTAAGCTTGGTTCGAAGTCTGGTCAAAGTCTAAAGGCCCAGTGAGCTATTAAATGTGTTTAGTCATCATTGTCAATACCGTGGAAGTCTGTGATAAGTGGTTATTTAATCAAGTAGTGTTTATAACTAGTTAGCTTAAAAAAAAAATCAGACCGTAAATTCTATTTACACTGATTTATTCATTTGGCACACGTTGTATATTTAGGTCTTTTTGACGTTCAGGGCCTTGGGTCGTTTGAATCCAGTTTGCTATAGTTGGTGACTTGTGAATGCCATTTTTGATCCCAGGAGCAGTCCAGAGAACCGAATTAAACAGTGTTCTGGGCTCAATTCAGCCAAACCTTTGAGCAGTTCACGTCAGGTGCAGAAGCTATCCTCGAGTAAGTAGTGTGATTGCTTCAACTTGTCACGTTATTTGTACTTTTGTGGTGCTGGGATAAGTGTTGCTATTGTTACTGCTATATAAAACAAGACTTTCACACGACTGGAGCACTGTAATTAGCTCAGCTTTGTGGTGCAAGTGCGTGCACTGAGGTCAGTGTAAAAAAAAATAAATAAATAAATAAATAACTGCATGTCTCATTTTGGCCTGCATGGCAAAATATCTTGTATGAGAGTGGCTCCTTGTTTGCAGGAATTTGTACACGATGACATGCCACACATCCAAAAAGCACTGTCCTTCGCCACTGAAGTGTTGGTATTGAAGGAAAATACTAAACAGCAAACAGATGAACCTTTTCACAGTTCCGAAGGAAGTCATCTATGTGAACACAAACCTGTGATTGAGCCCCGCCCCCCAAACAATCCCAGAATTCACCCTGGGTCTGCGTTTGAGTATTCGGACCATGTGATCACCAACCTTGTACTCCTCCCTGTAGATGTACAGTTGGAGTCTATAGCTTAACTTTTGCTCTGCATAGTGTTTGTTAATAATCATAATTTGTTAATCATAATTATTTAATAATTAATGCTTCATCATTGTCAGTTTCTGAACACAGCACTGCTTTTGTTGGGTCTCTTTCTCACCCCAGCAATGACGCTGGTGTGTTTGTGAAAACCCCAGCAACACTTCTGATATACACGTACCACAGCAGCATCCCCCTCGAGAATGGCCCACCACTGAAATAACATCTAATCAGCGCTGGTTCTTTGGTGGTTGGAGAAGAGGGGGCTGATACATTGTACATGCAACAGATGTAAACTACACCCAGTACCTGTATACATGCAAGGTGACCTTCAGGGTAGCTCCCTGATGAAATTGTGTAGCTGATAAACTGGCAAATAAATGTAGTGCTAATTCTAATCATGTGATTCCCACCCCTCCCCCACATTCAGTATTCCTAATTTTTAAAAGTGAACCTATAAAGGAGATCCTTCTTTAGGCTCCATTAACCACATGCAACTTTAGAGAAAAGCCTGTGATTATTTGTGGCTTGTGTGAAATGTGATGGTAGTGTTCAGGATTATAAAGGGAGACACTGGGAATGGTTATCTGGCTATCTGGTTGCTGGTGTACTATTTTATCTTCCTAGTGTGAATAGTCAGGATAAGCCGGCTCTCCGTGGGGCTCCAACAGTGAGGCGGCTCTTACGTAATCCCTAATCTGCTCCACCAGTTTAGTAGGAGTACCACTGTGTACCATGTGACTGTTCTCCTTCTGTTTATTGGTAACGGTTTAAGGCTGATGCTCTGCTTTATAGTTACAGTTTATTCCACTGTCAAATGGTAAGGGGTGAAATGGGTCACAGTTAGCTTTTTGTCTCTTAATTTTAATGTTACTTGGCTTGGTTTGTACTTTTCAATTATTTTTTTTTTTGGTGTACATCATTTCATCTTAGTCCTATTAAAGATAAAGCCAGAAAACTACATTTAATAAACAAACTTTTAGTGATGTTAAAATCTCAGATTTCTCCAGGCCATGTGTATTACTTTATTCTCCTCACGCATTGTCACCATTTCCACCAACAAGCGAGCTGTGCCGTGCTCGGGTACCTGTGCTAAATTTTAGTGCCCTTCTTACCCATGCGAGCTGAACCAGGGTAATGGGTGGAGCTAAAAATACTGCAGATTGGTTTAAATGTACTCATTGCCGGTTTACCACAATCTAACTTTCATACGTTATTTATATTACGGAGTTGGTATTGGTGCACAGACAAGCTTCACAAACACATTTTACGCTGATCTGATGTCCACAGATAATGCTAGCCTGGAGCCTTTCTCATCACATTCATTTATCAGGAATGGGAATTTGGGGGAGGGAAGGAATATCCTGCCCCAAGCTGCTGGAGTGGCTGTGCATGTGACTGCCATGTTGTGTGTCCAGGTTACCTCGAAGGGAGCTGGTCTGAACCCTAATGCCAAAGTATGGCAGGAGATGCCCACTGTACCCAGTGAGGCTCCTGTGGATGGCACCGAGGCCTCCCCCTGGTCCCAGTCGAACATAACTGAAGGTAACTACAAGACTTCATAGTGTTTTGATCAAAAATGTTCTAAATATTATTGTGGTGGATGATAAAGATACTGTGTCCTGGGCTGACTCCCCTCCCCCCCTCTCCTCCAGAGTCCACTGGATGTAAAGCATACACACCTGGTTTCCCAGTTCTCATGGACAACAGCACCACGGCCGCAGCAGATGGTGTGGTCAACGGCATGGACCCCTCTGACCCGAACCCTCTGACTGGCTGTAATGGTCAGTAGAACACTGATTTGATCAAGCTTTCTAAAAAGCTTTTTTTTTTTTTTTTTTAAAGCTTAGTGTTGTGTAATGGATGTGTGCTATCAGTTATTGCACTATAACAGCCAAATTCTGTGCTCTATCTGCATGTTTTTCTTGTACAGAATCCAAACTGTCTGAAGATCAGCCTCTCTCTGCAGAAGGCTTGCGCGAGTCTCTGAAGAAAGAGCTGGAATTCTGCTTCAGCAGGTACGGGCAGCTTTTAAAGGCTTTGCAGTCAGTTCTCTTTGGGTGGCTGCGTGTGCATGTTTCAGCTTCTTTTTCTCTGTCTAACAGGGAGAACTTATCGAAGGATCTTTACCTGATCTCTCAAATGGACAGCGACCAGTTTGTGCCAATTTGGACTATTGCCAGCATGGAAGGAATTAAGGTCCTCACCACTGATATGGACCTTATCTTGGATGTGTTGAGATGTAAGTGTCTGCGCTGCGATTAAATTTGAAAAGAAATCTTTCACACATTGGTCATTAACGTTCTGTATAGATGGTTGTTCTGAAGTTGCTCGTTTGCATGGGTTACATTTAGCATTCATTAGACAACACCTTGCTGTGACAAATGTAACAAGTTACACTGTAAAATAATTTTAGTTACCAGTTAACTTATTATTAACTTTGTTTGGTTGCAACTGTGTGTGGTGTGTGCAACTCCTTCATCCTAAGTTTGATGTCAAACAAGGACAGGTTTGCCAAATTCATGCATTGAAATCATGAAACCATCTACTACTTGTATATTTTGAATGTTCTCATTGTCATAAAGCTGACAATCTTGGCAAAATGTCATACTTCACTGGGGCTTATGAAACCTACTTGCCAGCTGCCTGCTACTTTCATTGAAGCCACTGTTTCCTTTCTTGCTGTTCCTCATTTTCATCATTTCCTTCTTCACACATTCTTGATCATGGTGTGCTGTCATCCATTCAGTGACTAGCTGAACCGATCTTTTTACACCAACTATATGTTGCCAAATCTGGCCTTGTAATGCTTTTCAAAGGTGAGATTTAATAGATTTAATCATATAGTAAACACAATTTTCATCAGTCTCTGAGATTGCATTGACGGTCATACTCTCTATGGATGACGTGTTGCAAATTAAAATGATGTACAGGCAAAACACATTCTGATTAGGATAAAGCAGTTGCTGAAGATGAAGCTTGAATGAAAAAGGCAGAATAGATGTACACTATGCAGTTTGGGTGAGGGCGTATCCCCCAGAAAGTGGCGAGTAAATGATAAGTACGGAATAACTTGGCAATGTGGTGTTATAGGAAAATAATCAACGACCGGGGATGGTGTGATACGGTCCAAGCCTGTGGTTGATTGTTTTCCTATAACACCACACACACATTTTATTCTTCTTGTACCACAGGAATTTGCTAGTGATTAATTTATTTTATTAAAGAATGATGCACTACTTTTTGTCCATTAAGTGTTACGTTTAATGTTTTGGAACATCCAAGAAAAACAAGTTACTTCTTATCACTTATGTCATAGAAGCTATGAACAGCAGCCGCCTTTTTTTTTTCTCCCTCTTTTGAATTTAAGCCAGAAAGGCAGCTTGTCACTGAGAAACCACAAAACCCTCCATCCTAAAGACTTAAAGGAACAGCTTTACCTCTGATCATGGGGATATTCCTTCCAAAAATGTTAAATAAAACTTCACCATATCAACAATTAGACATTATCCTATGTTAACAGTGCAGTTTTTAATCGGTTTATTATTACCGATTAATAATCTGGATGATGACGCGGAAATTATGTGGAGCATCAAGTCCCCGTGAATGCGCAGTTAGTATACAACCAGAACATATTAGAGCGAGGACATGAATACAAACCTGTGATTTGCCCTGCAGCTGACAGCTATTGTCAGAGCTGTTGTTAAGGAAAATTAATCAACACCTCCTGACTATTCAGCTTGAAGAATTCAGCAGTGCTGTAATATGAAAGGTGTTAATTTGAAGCCCTAGTTGTGTGCCTCTCTTTAATTTGCCTGTTTTCTCTGCTCAGCATCTCCTATGGTTCAAGTGGATGAAAAAGGGGAGAAAGTGCGGCCAAATCACAAACGCTGCATCATCATTCTGCGAGAGGTTCCAGAAACGACCCCTGTGGAGGTATTAATGTTGTGGAAGTGTGGGGTAAATTCATGGACTTCCTGAATAAGCTTCATTTGTACCTAATTTTGCACACACTCTGATTTGGGTCTTCATATTAGGAAGTGGAGGCCTTGTTCAAGAATGACAACTGTCCGAAGGTCATTAGCGTGGAGTTCGCGCACAACAATAACTGGTACATTACATTCCAATCGGATACGGATGCTCAGCAGGTGAGAGCCGTGATTTACAGGGTGGGCATTTTGCTCTCATGTGCGACATGTTTCATCTTTGTTAAATCGCTTCTGTATTTCTTCAGGCATATAAATACTTAAGGGAAGAAGTCAAAACATTTCAGGGAAAACCCATCATGGTGAGTGGTGTAAATATGTGAAATTAGTTTTTCAAAAGAAAATACATTGCAGAATAAAATTGGCCTGGTTACTCATTATGCTTTTGTTCACAGGCCAGAATAAAAGCCATCAATACCTTCTTTGCAAAGAACGGCTACCACAGCCTGGACTGCAGTGTCTATCAGCAGCAGTCTCACACACAGTCCCAGTACAGCTCACCGCTCTTCATGCAGCCTATATACAGCCCACAGCAGCAGTATCTCTACGGCATTGTCCCTCCCACCTGGACTCCATCTCCAACTCCGTACTTCGAGACTCCTCTGGTGAGGCCTTCTACCTGAGCTGCATCTGAAAAGCAACATGATGCCTTGATTAAACAGCTGACTATTGCATATTTGGCTTAAATTAATTTAGAACCTATAATTACATGCAAAAGGTTGACTGGTGTGTCTTCTGTTCATCACAGGCACCTTTTCCTAACAGCGGGTTTGTCAATGGATTTGGCACAGCTACACACTACAAAACTGGTTCAAATTCTCTCAACATTGGACGCCCTTTCAACAGAAACCGGTTTGTCATTTTGGGTTCCTTTATCTTGATGTATAACATGCTGTAGCTGCAAGACTAATTAGTTTACTGTTTTGCATTGTACCAAGTGCAATGCTGCTATTTTTTTATTTATAATTTTATTTATCAAAAAAAAAAAATTATTTATAATTCTGAATTTCATAAATTTAATTTCATGTCTGTCTTGACATTTGTTTTAAAACTGTAATATATTATAAAGCTTAAAAAGTATAACTACAGTAACTACAGAGGTGGACAAATCATAAATCCTTTACCTAGCCAACCAGGCAAGTGAAAGCTGCAGTGTGCTGCCCAGTCTTGTGTTTTGGTTGCCTGGAAACTGAACAGATGAGACTAGTGGTAGCTCACATTACATAACACATGGCCATAGCTAGTTTAAGTGCATAAGTACAGATTAAGGAAACTGGGAAGAGGAGGAGTGTGTAGCCATAATCCTTACGCTCTCTTGATAAAGTTTTAATGAAAAATGAAAACATTTAATTCAGAATATTTCAGCTCTGCGATGTGGTGCTCTGTCCTCACATTGTAAGTTTTTTTTTTTTTTTTTTTTTTTTTTTTCCTTCTTTCCACCTATGGGGGAACTCCTCCATGTAGAAACCAGGAGAGTTATATGACTGCTTTGTGGTGGACGTTATTTTGCTCGATATGGTGTCACCAGTGGCCGGTAAATAATCTGCCTTTTAAAATCTTTCTACCACTGGCCAATTTGTGTAGTGCTGCAGGCAGTGGGAGTAGCATGCCTTAAAGCTTTTCCCCCAAAAGCCATTATAAAGTAAGGTTTATCTTTATACTCTGCTTCTCAAAGCTACTTGTCTGTCAGACAACTATGAATTAAAAAAAAAAGAAAAAAAAAAAAAAGCCCAGACTCAATCTGCTAGTCCCAGGCTAGTGATTTGTCCACCCCTTAACTAGTTGTTCAGGTGGGGTATGTATGTATGTATGTATTTATTTATTTATTTATTTTTAAATACGACCTATTAGTTTTACACTCTTTACCTTGGCTTTCTTATTGTCCCCACAGTGTCCCACTCTATTCAAGAAAGAATGTAATAAATGCCTTCAGGTACAGCTGTTAAAGCTTGAAATATTATTTGTCTAATCATCACTCCATCCTTCTCATGTGTCAGAAATAACTCAACCATCCAATGAGTCTACAGCATAAATCTCACCATGTTAAAACAAAACAATCTTTAATGTTAAAGAATTGGTAATCTTTCTCAATGATTTAATTGATATTACTTTGGCTGTGAGGTTTGCATTGGTGTGCTGGTAAACTTAAATTCCAGCTGAGCAGCACACCAATCCTGATTTTAGTATTTGACTCAATTGGCAATCATTGTTTTGGTAATGAGAACATTCTGGCCAGAACCGTCTTTTTCCTGAGTTTTTATCATTATAACTAACCTTTTGTTTTCTGTCAGTGTCTTTACTGTGCTTTAAGAGGAAGTGGAGCTCTCTAAGTAACAGACTAACAGAAAGCTATTTGGGATGAAGTATCTTCCTGGCCAGTGTCTTAACATTTGACTTGAAGAGCCTCAAATTATAATGTCTCGTGTTTGGGCACATTATCAATTTCCGTTCGGCTAAAGCAACACTTTAATCTTTACCCTATAAAGTGTTAGGAAATTAATTTTGCTCTCTGTGAGAAGTCAAAGTTATCCCACTGCCAGAGAATAGCTCGGTGACTAGATGCCATTCCATACTTGCTTGCAAACACTGTTTTATATTGTGTAATTAGTGCATGCTACCTCAGTCAATGGTTCATTGTCCCCTGTCCAAATCTGCTTATTATTAAATAGCACAAGAGGTTGGTGCAATTGTATCTCATGCAAACCTGTGCTTAAGCAGGAACCACGTGAAGCCCCAGACCAGGGTGAATGACGGACTGGCCTCCACTGTCCCCTCAGTGACTGTGGTAGACGGGCTCCGCAGTCCACAGCCTCCTGCCAGCAGTAGCTCAGTGTTGGCCACCTCTGAGCTGAGCTCCTCTTTCCCACACCTGACCACCTCCGCTGAGCCAAACGATGACAGCACCATGGCTGGACGGGGACGGTATGATTCATGATTCATTTCACAAATAGTGCCATGTGAAGTCAGGAACTTGTTCAAGGTAGTTCATGTTTTGGTCCTAATAAGCACTATGAAAAAATACAGAAATAATTAGTGCCATTATTGATGTAGGAATTGCCTATATTTAAAACACCTGTGAATTGCAAAAGAAAACTTCTATGTAAGAATTCTTTGTGAACTCCTAGCCTGTTTTTTTTTTTTTTTTTTTTTTTTTTTTTTTGTTTGTTTGTTTGTTTGTTTTTTTTATTAAAAAAAAGCTCTAATCCCTGTATTAAACCCAACACAGTGAGGTTACCTGATCTGAGTTTATAGTTGACTGAGTCTGAGAACCAGCAATCACTGAAGGAGTAACCATCTGTTTACAGGAGGAATACGTACAGAGCGACTCGGAGGAGGAGAGAGGATGAACGAACCATAGTAATACACACATTCCTGCAGGTTTTACATTTTATCTTTTCATCTTTACGCTCTGTGCTTTTTCTTTACTCCCCCTGTGCTCTCTTTTCTGCAGAGGCCAGTTCCGCTCACTGAAGTTAAGGTTTCACCACCTAAATTTGACCTGGCTCCTTCCAATTTCCCTCCACTCCCTGGCTGCTCAGGCAGCCCACAGGGAGAGCCAGTGCTAGAGAACCGTATGTCTGACGTGGTACGGGGTCTCAACAGAGATAAGGTGAGTTCACTCTTGGCTCGAATACATGAATCTGCACCCAGGACTGATTATTGAGCTCATTTTGGAGAAGCTAGGTTTGCTTTTGAGCCATGGCTCAAAAGCAAACGAGTTCACTTGTGTGAATGCTGTTTGTACAAAATGGGACACATTAATATCCGTTTAAACTTTGTGTAGAATTTCAAGCTTTGAAAGTGTAGTGCTGTGTGCACGGCACGTCCTCGTGTCTGTCTCACTGTAGAAGAGTTTTAGCGATGCAGGCTGTCAGTTGTGTGTGATGCACTCAGTCCAAACATTCACACCACAAATGCCATCTTAATACAATAACACTGACATTTTGAATTTGCCCCAGCGTGGAACAGAGATTTTGTTGCTCACATACAGATTTAAAAACAAAACTTAACAAACTCGAGCAATCTTGGGGCTGAGACAAAACTGCATTATAAAAATACGTAATGATCTGTTTTTCATGAAAAGCTCTTAGATTTGATTTTGTGATCTCTTTCCAGCAGTCAGACTCAAACAAAGAATCCACTGTGAGCACTGCTGCTTCAGCCTCTGAGGAGACAGTCCCCAGACCTGCACTGACTGCAAGCAAACCCACTGTTCACACTGCAGATCCTCCTAGCTACAGGTAGGCCTGAAGAGGGCAAGACGGATAATAGTGTTGATTCTGGGTCTATATTAACACACATACTATTACATCCCCTTATTTAGCTTGATGTATGATTTAGTCTTTAATAGTATATGAAGTGTAAATAGTGTATGTGTGTAAGTATTATACCAGGTGACTGTATGAACACACCCACTGAAGACACATCTAATGCTGTTTGATATTTGTTCCATTTTCCTTGTGTGGTTCTTAGTGCAAGCATAGCCCCTCAGGAGAAGAAACTGGATAAAACTGAGCCCTTGGTCCATAAAGAGATGCCTGTGAATCCGAGCACCACCTCAGCCATTCCACCGACTCCGGCTCAGCCTGCTCCTGTCTCCAAGACTCCGCTGAGTCCTGCCAACCCTGCAGCCCCACAAGCCAACGCTGGCCACCCCAGCCCCGCCCCACTGGTAAACGCATTCATTGTCTACAGAACTTGAGTTGATTATTGCACACCACAATCTGGATGATGAGTAATCTTCACTTCCTGTAGCCATATTGTTCACACTCTGGTTAGTCAGTTTCGAGATCAGTGTGCTAAAGTATCAAAATAGTGAACAATTACTTTGAGTCTTAAAGTTTGTTTCCTTGAGTTCAAATTCTTTTTGGCCAGCTATGACTTATCTGGACCCCAGAGTTCTGTGTGACAGCCAGGCGTAAATTAACAAAAACCCAAAACATCATTAATATATAATCTTGCACCTCAAGCTCCTTCTCCTTCTCTCTGGTGCGTGTCATTGCTTGAAGGGTGGAGTTTTTCTTGCACTCAGTCTTTTTGCTTCTATAAGACTCGTAAGTCACATTTATATAATATTATATGAAACGGAAGTCTTTTGTATAGTTACATGTTCTAGTCTGGATTATGCTGTCACCCTTTTGCCATAAAAGCAGGCAATACATGCTATTTGGCTAAACACCAGTCCAGTGTACGTTTGTTGTCACAACTCTTGTTTGCTTTTTTTTTTTAATTTTTTTTTTTTTTTTATAGCATGCTGCTTATTTACCATATGTTTACTGGCCACTGAAAAATAAGCTTTGGTCTTGGCTTTGGGATAAAATCTTGTCTCTTATCTTAGGAGCCTCGGAAACTGAGCTACGCTGAGGTGTGCCAGCGCCCCCCCAAGGATCCCCCACCTCCTCCTCCACCACCTGTGGTCAGCCCCGGTCCCGCCAGCTCTACCTCGCAGCCTCTGAGGGAGCTGCGTGTCAATAAGGTGGATGAGCAGTCGGGCGGCTGCGAGAGGCCCGAGCGGCCACAGGAGCGTGGGGGGGACTGTAAGAGCAGAGAGGGCCGGCCGGCTCGCGACTCACAGGGCTTCTACCGCAGCAATGGCCCTCCCAGAGCCAGCACGGGGGGCTTCAAACTCCGCGAGCAGCAGAGGCGTCCTCAGTTCACCCGCCGCACTTCACCCCAAGGAGCCTCCAGACACACTGGCAAAGAGCAGAACATCCCCCCTATATCGCCAAAGTAAAGACTCGACTAAATCCTTACAAATGTATGAATATATACACATATACATATATATAAATATAAATATATATATATAAAGAGATGAAATATAAAAAGTTTAAAGATCTAAAATAATAGCCACCTCTTTTACCTGGAGCACATCCACAGGAAAATCTCATGAAATGACAATGCACAGACGGAGACGTCCTGGCGTACGGGCATCAAAAAACATTGGAAGCTAGTTATGAGCTTGTTGAAGGAAGTCATCAAATAGGAAAAAGTGCGCTTCTAAACTTGACAATGCCCCTTCAGAATGTAATTCTTTTTTTTTTTCTTTTTTTTTTTTGCTTTCTTTCCCCACTTCTTGATAAGGGCGTTTTACCCAGGAGGCGGAGGGACTTGGGGCATCGTAACAGCTGAGTGCTCACAGTGCTGTTGTTGAGCTGAATCAATAATGGCAGTCTGCAAAGAACATATACACTAAGAAGAAAAGGAACATGCATACTGTCATGTACCTATACAAAGATATCACTTTGACATACAAGGATTCTACTAATATTTTACTTCTTTTTTTTTTTTTTTCCTTTTCTTCTCTTTTTTTCTTCTCCATTCGCATTGGCAGGTGACTGGGAATGCGATGTTATGGAGGGAGTGAAAGATGTACATGAACTTTGCTCTTTGAGTGGAAGGATGTATTTTGCAGTAGTGTTGATGAATCAGTTTTGGGATTTAGATCCCGTTTAGAAAATGCAACGCCTGCTTGAGTGGATTGGCAGATAGCTAGGAACAGCAGTGAGGCTTGCTGTTGGTCTGGAATTTTGCATCATTTTTGCTTGACATGGCTGATCTAAGCTCCCCAGATCAAAAGAGCTGCTGTGTAGAAATGTGTAAAAAGATGCGTTGGCTTGTGGAGCTTCAGTAATTATTCATATACATCACTTCATGAGGTCGGAGCCTGCCAATTTTAATGCTGGATCACTGGTTTGCTTTATTTCTTTCTTTTTTTTTTTTCCCCCTCGCTCTTTATTTTTCTTTATTATTTTTAGTTAGATGGTGTAAACAACAGCCTGTGAATGATCACAATATCAGTCAGGTACATAGACACTCAAGTATTTTGTCATCTCAGTTGTGTTGTTGTTGTTGTTGTTGTTTTTTTTTTTTTGTTTTTTTTCTCTTTCTGTGTGTGTGCATTATTGTCCCAAAATGGCTTCTGAGTGAGCTCATTTTCATAATCAGTCAGGCGCTTGACTCTGTTTACAAGATCGTCGGCATGGGCTAAGAGGCAGAGATGAAGCTGCTTTTGATTGCGTTTTGGGCGACACACTATTCTTAAAATCAGGACCCTTGCTATAATGATTAGTAGCTATTGTGCTTAGGTGTGTGATAGTGATTTAGGTCAGGAAAACCCAAGGCCTATTTTTTATTGAATGACAAATGCTGTATTGTTTCAGCTGTACAGAAATGGGTTGATTTTCACTGTAAAAATTGGTTTAAATTGTGGTACATCCTAAAATGGCGAATGTTTTGGTTCATTCTTCCTACCCTTGAGATACAGTGCAAAGCACAACAGATACAGGATGACAGGCTGAAAGTATGATTTTTGTTGCACTTTCAGCACACACTCATGATTGTTCACAAATCCTGATTCATCAGCTGATTTAACTACAATTGTCTGTTTTTAAATGGCTTTGTGTTTTTGGGGAGTATGGAGATCATATTACTTTTCTTTCCCTGATGAATATAAGTGACACATTTAGTGCAGGCCATTGAAATGTTAACAAATGAATGATGGAAGACATGTTTTCCTTAAGACATAATTGTTTTTTTTTTGTTTGTTTGTGTTTTTGTTTTTTTTTTGTTTTGTTTTTGTTTTTTTTGTTGTTTTTTTTTTTAAAAAAAGCTTAGTTTTGTTTGGTTGAACCCTGTTGCTTATTGATGGTCTTGGGCATTTTATCATACACCAGAGTCATTTCATGCAATTTTGCAAGATCAGCAAAACCTTTAAGGAATCTCTCTACATGCTTATTGTGTCCTCCTTGATTATCCCACAAACGGAAGACTCGTCTTGACATTTAGATGGTTTACATCAGTGACCTTCACAAAAAAATGTGCTCAGATCTAGAATGACTTTTGCTCTTGGCATCTGTACCAAAACACGAGTTGCTTTTGCGTGTATGAGCGGTCGCTCCTGGACGATGACCTTTTGCCGCATGCTGCAGCAACTCTGCCACCGCCAGAAAGCAAAAGGAGGGGGAGAAAAAGAAAAACAATGTGAAAGTGAACTGGTGCTGTTAATTTAAAATTGTAATCAGAGGAAGATGCAGTATTGCTGTTGAATTCATTGTAAGTATTGTGGCTTTTTTTTTTTTTTTTTTCTTTTTTTTTTTAAATTGAGTTTTTAATCTATTTTAATCCCCCTGCCCATCCCTCCCTTCTCACCCTCCCCAGTCTATGTAGGCCATGTTCCTGACTTGTGTACAAAATGACATTGGGAGAGAATCACAGATTTAACATTTGTATATTTTTGAGATTTCAGCAAAGAAAATACTTGATGCATTTACTAGAGGCTTAGTAATGCAGTAAATAAATAACGAATCACTGGGGCTTTTATTTTCTCTTTTTTTTTTTTTTCTTTCTTTTTTTCTTATTTTCATTTTGTTTTCATTAATGAATTTGAGCAGCTAGTGGTTTAGTGTAATGGAACAAAATGCACTAACTTGTTTAAAAAAAAAATCTTACTGTTAATGTAATGTGAAATCATATTAGAAGCATAAGATAATGACATTGTTGAGCGGCTTGCAGAAATCTACAGGAATAGCATTCTCCTTAATGTTTGGGTTCTCACTGTTAATTGGTTTTAGGGCTGCTGTGGCAAAGGGAAGAATTAATATAACAATGGATTGAAAGTGTTGGAGACAGTACATTCTAGCTGTCTGCATAAAATGTCATTAAAAAAATAAATTATTTTGTTTTGGCCTTGGAGTTTCATTTCTTTTATTGCTGTGTGTTCTTTTAAGTACTTGACTTACTAAACTGTAGTCTCATTGAGTTCATATTTTCCAAATCATGTTAGTTATTTATATTGAACTGCTTCCTGTACATGCACACATCTCGGCTCCTGTAAAACAGCCGCATGCCATGAGATGCCTATATTTGGAATCCACAGCTGGGTATGTAAAGAATGACAGACGACCGTTTTAAACTATTTATAGCCATACTTTTCTATATTTTAGATGATCAAACTCATATAATTTTTAACAGTTTTTGAATGAATCCCACTACAACTACACAGTTCCTACTTAAAGTGAACTTTTGTTTCTCCAAAATGGTTCCCTCTCTTTCATTCACATGCACCTTCTCTGTATAAAAGTTCATTTCCATTTTAAAGCAAATATACGTTGTAGATCATATGTAGAACGGAGGTGTAACAGATTATGGAGGGGGGGAAAAAGCACAAATTTCCTGTACAGTGTTTTTAAAAAAAAAAATGTTTTAAAATTTAAACATTTTCTCAGCTCAAACATTTGTGGGTGTTTGTCATGTGGAGCATATTGTATTACTTGCCAGCAAAAAGACTGTAATGCCAGAAGTGGAAGCAAGTAGCATCTTTCAGAGAAAAAGGTAAAATTACATTTTCATCCGCTTAGGGTAAAAAAAAAAAAAATGCAAGGGTTTGTCCATCGACAACGTGTGTGTGTGTCTTTCTATTAAACATCGTGGGTGTGGATTGATTTCTGTTAAGTGTGTGTGTATTTCTACAGAGAGAGAGAGTGTTCTTGATTTCAAAATTTTGGAGTGTGTATGTGTTAATTTTTATAGAATGGGATGTGTGCATGTGTTAGTATCTAATGAATGGAGAGAGAGAGAGTGTGTGTGTGTTTACTTTAGAGCTGGTTGAGAATGTGTGTTTTTGTA
The DNA here is from genome assembly GCA_037576675.1 of Pangasius sanitwongsei. NCBI lineage: Eukaryota > Metazoa > Chordata > Actinopteri > Siluriformes > Pangasiidae > Pangasius > Pangasius sanitwongsei. The sequence continues at coordinate 6,164,301 of CM075018.1, forward strand.
TAAAGTGGTATGTGTGTGTGCGCGCGAGAGAGTGAGTGTGTATGTGAGTGAGATAAAGTCTCTGTGCCCTTCAGCGCTGTGTTTGTTCATTAGGGAAGGCTCCTGCTCCTGCTGCTTTGGACTGATAAACCTGTAAAACTCAAAGGTATCGTTCCCAGTGAGTTGTGTTTGTTTTTAGATTTTAAATTTCTTACCCGAGAAATGTAGATAAAAGCGCTTAGTTCTGAATTCAATGCTGTTATAATGTATCTGTGCCATACTTACTCTCTATCCGGGAAAACAACTTGCTCAGCTCAGTAATGTTGACAGGCTAACACCTGCTACAGATGTGTCCATGAACGCCTTTATTATTCATATGTACCACCGTTAATAAGAGTATTCACCTATTTTAATTAAAAGTTTGACCGAATGACCGAAAAGCACAGCTGAAAGTAGTTTAAAACTGTTAAGGCATTAGCCGGTTAGCCACGGAAGGCTAGCTAGCAAAAACAAACCTAGCTAAAACACCCGAGCAGCTGAACCAGTGTTTTTCTGACATGACGTTCACGTCACTTATTATTTAGGTTTAGTTAGCTGCCTTAACATTGACATAATAACAAATTTTGTACAAAATGTGGTGGCTAAAAATATAAAGAGCTGATATTAAAAAATATAAACAAGTGTCTAGCTAGCTAACTAGCCGTCATGTAGCATAGCTGCTGTGTTCGTCCAGCTTTGACACGTTAATGCTTTATTTATGCTAATAGGTATGAAAGCAATAAACCGTTCATTTGGGGCTTACGTGTGTGTGAGAGCAAAAATATTAGCTGTAATTCTGTTAAACAAGGCATTGCTTTTGCTCTGAGGCTAAAAGGCTACTCCAGTGTTTCCTAATCCTCTCGTGTTCTGTATATTTAAGCGTGTTTTAGCGCTAACGCAATACATAAAAGCGACTCCTCCAGCGTCACCATGTTTCTTTCAGGGGAAATTATCTAATGCACGCTGCAAAAAGGCGCCAGAAAACGCCGGATGACGTCATGCGCTGGCTTATTTGCATATGCATGATTCGTCACGATCATTTGCATACCAAAACGTGTTGCATGTAAATAGAATAGAGTGCTGCAGGAGTGAGCCCTAAAAACCCGGAAGTGAGTTCGCATTTTTGCACTTCCGGTTCCGTCCTCCCAAAGTCAATGTTTTTTTTTTGTTTTTTTTTAATGGGTGTTTGGTTAAATGCCTGAAATAAGGTCAGCGATTAAGACAGGATCAAGATATTTTCCACGTTTTATTCTACGACATAAAATACATCTGTAATACCCCGCTCGTGTTTTTTTTTTTTTTACATGTCTTGAAAAAGGCAGTTGCTAAGAAGTGGCTAACAGGAAAACTCATCTACTATACGTACAAACTGAATTTTCTCCGAAATAATCAGAATCAGAATCACCTTTATTGCCAAGTACCATGGGTTTACATGTACAAGGAATTTGTCTTGGTCTACTGGTGCTTGGTAATAACAGTAAAATACAAGAAATAAAAATAATATTAATAAGGTAAACAAATATAAAAAATTTAGGAAAATAAAAATAGAGACATTACCTGTACATTAGTGCAGGATGTGCAAAATTGGGCCAGTGCAATGCTCACAGTTTAAAGTAAGAAGGTGCAGTATAGCGGTCTGAGTTGTGTGCGTTAATGTGTGCGTTAACGGATAAGAGACCATGGTGGGTCCTGGGTATTGTTGATGAGGCCAGTTGTGGATGGAAAGAAACTGTTTTTGTGGCGTGAGCTTTTAGTCTTGATGGACCGCAGCCTCCTAATGCAACGTGGACACATTCCCAAAAAAGGTGGATGGCAGAGTCATCTAAAAAAAAAAAAAGGGCCCAGTGGATCCTTATCGGAAAACGTGTTTTTTAAATAAAGATCAAAAGAGTTGTCGGAAGCTTAGTGGTGGTGACGTTGAAGTCATGCGACCGTGGTGTAGTTCATTTATAGCCTAACTTTAGCTTTTTACTTCTGACGATTGTATTTGGGCTTCAAAATCCAAAAAAGTTGTGTTCATTTGTGAAGATTATCTTGATGAACAAAACCTGTAAGAATCATAAACTTGTGCTGGTCACAGATCTTATTTTCTGCAGTAATCCAGAAGCCAATGGAAAACTCCTATTGGTATTTTATTGAGGGAACCAGGGTAATGATAACTTGCGGGTTGGCCTACAAAAATGCGTCATCCCTGCAGCACTCTATAAAATAGAGTTTTATCAGAACAGAAAGGTAAGGAATAAAACAGTATGGCGATATTAAAATAATACAAGATGGGGTGGTGTGATGCAGTCCCTGAAGTGTTTTATCCCACTTATACCACAGCAGTTTGCCAATAATTGCAAATCTACTAATGAACACCACATCTTAGATTCTATATGTTTATAGTTACATTTAATGCAATGGAACGTCCATGAAACAAGTTAGTTCCTGATATCACTGACACTACAGCAGCTAGAAAACAGTTGTTTCCTCACCAACCTGTGTTTTAAAAAAAAAAACAAAACAGAAAGTACTAACCCATCTGTCCTGTAGCAAAAAATTTCCTGCTACAAAAAAGCTAACACTAGAGACTCCTTCCATACATCTCTTTATAAAAAGCTTCACCAATATCACTGATTACGTTTTTCTTTGTGCTTGTTCAGATTGTTGATTAACATTTATATGAACCTGTGATTTGAATTAGAGCTGGCACTGTTGTCAGAGCTGCTTTTATAGAAAATTAATCAACACCTTCTGAGCAATTAGATCAGACAGTTCAACAGTGCTGTGGTGTAAGCCCTAATCAGTGAGTACTAAAAGTATGTTGTATTTAAAGGACAAACATTTCTTACCATTACTTACCAAACTTTCTTTCCTTCACCATAATTAAAGGAGAATAAGTCAGAAACCTTGGTATTAAACATTGGTACAAACACTTGTAATTTCAAGGAACTCCTTCATTTTAATCATTTATATTTATTTTAATAGCACATTAAAGCATCATTAGTGTTTTCCTGCTCCCAAAGAAGGATAAGAAATGATGTCCTAAAATTATTAATTAGTCATGACCATGTATCGGGTTGGAATAATTTGTGCATAAGGAATTGTATCACTGATCAGAAATTTACAGATATATTATAGTTATTAGTGTTAAGAGTCAGTGCCCCTTGCTTGTCATGTCATTTGATGTCATGTCTTTATTATAATTTTTTTTTTTTTTTTTGCTTTTTTTTTAGCTTGTTAAAGACGTGAGGCGTCACCCGGCCAGGGTGCAATGTCCTTTCGCTCCACATGAGCTCGACTATGTGGTACATCATGCAGAGTATTCAGAGTAAATACTCCCTTTCAGAAAGGCTTATCCGAACAATCGCAGCCATTCGCTCATTCCCACACGATAATGTGGAGGACCTTATACGCAAGGTAACGTTTATAAAGGTAAACATTAACTACTACTACTACTACAAACATTTTATTTGGAGGTTTCTCATAACTTGTCATCGCAGGGAGCCGATGTGAACAGGATGCACGGCACTCTGAAGCCCCTGCACTGCGCCTGCATGGTGGCTGACGCAGACTGTGTGGAGCTTTTGCTGGAGAAAGGTGCAGAGGTACGACACCGGAGACAAATAAAATCCAGCACTTAAGGCTCACTTTTTAGGGAAAGTATAAAGCTGGAGCTGTAGATTCTTTATTACTTGTGTTTTCTTTCACAGAATAATATGATTATCTGATTTTGGTAGTTATCAGATTATTGTCAGGTTACCTTGTGCATGTACGCCATGTTTTTTTAAATGTCTTTGCATGTGCGCAAATGTAACTAGACAAAGAACAGTTCAGTGACAGAGGTCAGAATCTCAGTTTAGTGCATATTATTTTGCATTGTCTAGTTAAGGCTATGTAGTCACATTGTGTCATGCACACAGGTAAACGCTTTGGATGGCTACAATCGCACAGCGCTGCATTACGCAGCAGAGAAGGACGAGGGTTGCGTGGAGCTTCTGCTGGAATACGGAGCTCAGCCCAACGCCCTGGATGGCAACAAGGACACACCGCTCCACTGGGCCGCCTTCAAAGACAACCCCGAGTGCGTGCGTGCACTGTTGGAGAGCGGCGCTCATCCTAACGCACGTGACTACAACAACGACACGCCACTCAGTTGGGCCGCCATGAAGGGAAACCTGGAGAGTGTGCGTGTGCTGCTGGACTACGGCGCCCAAGTTCATGTGACCAACCTGAAGGGCCAGACTCCCATTTCACGGCTGGTGGCACTGCTGGCGCGTGGCCTGGGCTCCGAGCAGGAGGAAGAGTGTCTGGAGCTGCTGTGCGGCGCTGCAGGGAGGCCGGAGATTCGCCGGGCTGATGGCTCGATGCCTCACGAGCTTAGTAAACATCCACAGCTTCTGGCTCGCCTCACCAGCATGATGGCCCAGCCAGCGTTGCTGAGAGATCTGGCCCGCTGCGCTGTACGTAACAGTCTCGGGGTGCAGTACCTCCCCACAGCCGTGAACCAGCTCCCGCTGCCTGAGTCTGTTAAACAGTACGTACTCCTCAGAGACGCTGGGTATATACAAGGGAAAGAAAGGGAGAGAGAGGGAGAACATACTGTCTGTAATGCACTGCAGAGCAATTAATGATGTGCTTCAACAAATCGCTGACAGCCTGACAAATCTGTATATTAATATACGTCCACCAGCCACTTTAATAGGAACACCTGTATACCTGTTAATACATTCGATATCCAATCAGCCAATCGTGTGGCAGCAGCACGATGCATAAAAACTTGCAGATAGAGGTCAAGAGCTTCATTTAACATCACACTGGGGAAAAATGTGATCTCCGTGACATTGATCATGGCATGTTGATGGTTCCTGAAGGGCTGGTTTGAGCATTTCAGAAATTGCTGATATCCTGGAATTTCATGCACAACTTGGGTGGGAATGCTTGAGGTCAGAGGAGAAAAAATCAGACTGGTTTGAGATGACAGGAAGGCTACAGTAACTCAGATAACCACTCTTAACAGCCGTGGTAAGCGGAAAAGCTTCCCCGAACGCGCGTTAACATTTCAGGCAGATGGGCTACAACAGCAAAGGACCACATCAGGTTCCACTCCTGTGGCACAAAGAACAGGAATCTGAGGCTACAGTGGGCACAGGCTCACCTGACATTTTATGCGTTGTGCTGCTGTCACATGATTGGCTGATTGGATAACTGCATGAATGAGCAGTTGAGCAATACAGGGGTTCATATTAAAGTGGCTGATGAGTGTAATAGAAACAGATTTAGTGTTACCCACATTTTTATTTCTCCTAATTTATTTCCCATAATGTTATTATGATTTTTCGGCATTGGTATTTTCCCTAGAATCAAGACTCTTGTGCACAAATAAACAGCATGGTTGTAAACTGTTGATACTTTAACAAAACTAATCTAAAATTCTTTCAACGCAAAGAAGCAAATATGGGGAATAATATAAACTCTTGTAAGAATTCCTAATATATTGTAAAATTCTTCACAACCATCTTTTTTTTTTTTTTTTTTTTTTTTTTTTTTTTTTTTTTTTTTTTTAAAAGGGAGGTGGTTGGTGTGTTTGTGTTTTTTTTTTTTTTGTATTTTTGATTGGGGTGGGTTTTTTTTTTT
>CM075018.1:6176227-6199368 GCA_037576675.1 Pangasius sanitwongsei
AAAAAAAAAAAAAAAAAATATATATATATATATATATATATATATATATATATATATATATATATATCTGGTGAATTTGTGTACGTCATTACAGACGTCTGCTAATCAGTCGGGTCTTCACTCTTATACGAGCTGTAACAGCTAGTTATCAGAATGATTACTAAAGTAAGTAAGCATTTAAAATAGTAGCTGAAAATTGTCCCTTGTCATTTGAGGTGTGAAAGTATCACATGTATGTCATATTTGCTCCCTTTCACCACCTTTCAGTCTGCACGAGAGCAAAACCAGGGCATCTCGTCTTAGCAGCAGTGGAATTCCTGTCATTTCTGTACATGTTGTTTTGTTTTATTTATTTATTTATTTATTTATTTAAATTTGTAATTCCTTTTACTTTTATTTCTGTTTTAACACAATCAGTTTTTCATTCTTAAACCACAGCGCTGTTCAGTTCTCCATTCTGATTTATTCAGAAGGTGTTGATTAATTTTCCGTAACAGCAGCTCTGATCGTAGTGCTGGCTGAAAGGCAAATCACAGGTTTATATTAATGCACTCATTCTAATACGGACTTTTAATTGCCGACGCGCCACGTAATCTGCGAGTAGCAATAAACTACTATTGAACTTCAAGAGAGGAAGAAATGAGAGGCTGGTGAGGGAACGATTGTTCATAGCTTTTATAATGTAAGTGAACAGGAACTTTCGGACATTTCACAACATTAAATGTAGCTATATATGGATTAAAAAAAGTACAAGATGTTGATCTAATTAATAAGAAATTGTTGGGAAATACAACACTTTGGGACTCTAGAGTGGAGATAATAACTCGCACCATCCTGTCATTGATTATTTTACTAAAACAGCATGTTCTGTCGTGTTTATTCCTTGAATAATACCTGTTCCTCTGTATAGAAGTTGGTGTGTGTTTGCAGGTGCCGCTGTAAGCTTTAGCAGATGTTCGCGTAACTAGATTTGCTTTAATTAACTGAGTAATGAGACTGTTTTGCCGCCTGTCAGTGTCTGCAGCTCAGGCATTAAAAACTGAAGCAGTGTTAAAGGAAGGAAGTTTATGGGTCAGTTTGTGGTCTTTCACGTATTCTAGACTGGTGTTGGAACCATGACACCAGCTGTTAGTGGGGAGCTTTTTGCCCTCGGTTACTGCACTTGTATAATGTGTGCAGTGTATAGCTGCTCTTGACTGCTCTGGCATATTTGTCGTTGAAATTTCGAACAGTACAGGCTTTCAAACTGTCCTGCATTCTAGTTTTGAATTAAAACAGTGATGAGTCCAGTCTTAAAGGTTTAATTAGTGATTTTGGTGGAACTCAGAATTCTAACAAATCCAGCTCCTGTTTGTAGTATTTCTTCACACGTGCAAACAAAAACCCGAACACTAGGCAGTGTAATTGAGCAGGAAGTAGCGGTATGTTCATGTCCTGATGGGGTTGTCCAGAGTCTGGGACGCCTGCCTTTAAAGGTGCATTATATAAGATTAGTCTTTTTTTCCCCCCACTAAGATTAGATCTCTGACAGTTAGGTGGGTTCGACATTCGAATGACTTCCACCTACGTTCACAAAGATCCGTCCCCTGGATCTAAAGTGGCCCGTAGAGTAGCGTGTCTGTAAAATGACTGATGGAAAGCACATCGAAACACAAACAAGCGTTTGCAGACCATTTCTCTTTCTCTTGCACTGTAGACCCTTGCTGAGGTTTAGATGTCTTTTCTCAAGGCTTTTGTAGCACAGCGTGGTTCTCCTACTATTAAACAACAAGTCAAAGATCCACTTTATAAATAGTTACTAGATTGTTTCCGATTTCATAGCAGAACACGACCTTGGGTCTTGCAGCGCACAGCATTGTCTACTGCCTTGGCACGGATTTAACGCCGGGCACGCTGCAGCTATGCAGACACGCATATAGAGTTTCATTTGTTCCATATACCAAAGCTCGGGTTCACTAAGGTCACTTCAGTCCATATTGGCTGTATGTAGAGAAACTCTCAGCAGCGATACGTTCCGTTCAGTCTGCTCTGCGTAGTCTTTACCTATTAGCAAATGCCCTCCATAAACCGTTCATTCCACACACACACACACACACACACACACACACACACACACACACGTTGTGGGGTCTCCCCTACCCTCTGGCAACTCAAGCTCCAGATTCCTCATTCCTGGCTGCAGCAGGAGCTATTAATACAGTTTGTTTAGACAGTTTCCTAGCAGAAGGCATCAAACAGTCCACTGATTATAGCCGGGGCCGCTCTGCTCAACACCTGCTGAGTCGGAGAAATCCAAGTTAACAGACACATTGCTGGCTCTCTCTCTCTTTCTCTCTCTCCCTCTCTCTGTCCGGTCACCTGGTCCGAACCTGGTGCAGCGAGGATAGTGACGATGTAAACCGGTCCACAAATCCATGTCCTGGATCACATCACGGCATTACTAATTCCCAGTGTCAACATGTTAATGACACACGCAAACACAGCTGTTCAACACACTTTAATAGCACAGCTGAGATGGAATGTGGCATCTTTTGAGGTGTAAATTGAATTCCTGTTTTAACAGTTCTGCATTTCCAGCCTGTATGTTGGGCGAAACTCTAAGACGATGCTGGGTAAATGTGAATTTGTAATATAAATTCTATTATTTTATCAGGATATGATTGAGATATATATATATATATATATATATATATATATATATATATATATATATATTTTTTTTTTTTCATATGATATGATGGCATTTTCACAGCACTCAGGTTTGCTAACAGCGTGGCCACAAATTTTAAAAAGGTGATGAAAAACTTCTGACTATGTATTATGATATTCAGGTTTGCTAACACAAGTGCTTAATCAGAAAATTCGGAAAATAATGGATGAATTGACTCAAACATAGATTTGAACGTGCCTGGCAACTGATCGACGTTTCGTGTTACGAGGTAGCCGGCTGGTGATCTTGAAGTGTTGATGATGCACATAACACTCAGAAAAATAGTGCAAGCGTAACATACGCTGAGTACGCTGTGAACAGTGCGAACGCTGAGAGAGGTGTCCTCACCACTTCTGGATTTGCCTGATTTCGTGTCTACCAATATTAACAAAACGTAGTAGTAATAATCATAAATTTATGCTACATTCTACTAGAGGTCGTAACTCGTGAACTCCGACCAGGAAAAAAAAAAAAACGACGAAAATGCCCCGTCAACTCGGAATTCCTACTCAGGACCTCGGGATGGTCTTCTCAACTCCAAGTTCCTCTCTTCCTTTACGTGAGTTATGCTGTACGTAGTCTAAAGTATTTGCTGTTCACTTGTCAAATCTGTAACACAGACTGCACAGTTTGCTGTATTGATGAGGTAAATATACAGCACTCATCCCAGTTAGCTTGTTGCCAAAAAAAAAAAAAAGACGGAGGCATTTCAGTTTAATTCGGTTTGATTTGCCTAGCTGTTATGACAGTAAACATTGTCACAAGTCAGGATGCAGATTTAGATCTCTAATGAGCAATCCAGAGGTGACAGTGGCAGAGAAAAACCCTACAACATGACAAAACCTTGAGAGGAACCAGAATCAGAAACGAACAAATGCTCTTCTAAGTAACGCAGGCTAGTGGGACTGTAAATAATTACACTCTACAGTCATATAGAGAGAAGTAGAGGTGTGCATTGCAAAAAAAAAAAAAAAAAGTTGCAGAAATGGAGATTTTTTTTTTTTTTTTTTTACTCTCATGTTGGGGGAAGTGGGCGGTCAGATACGAAGCATGTTAGACAAAGTCCATTTATTCAATCATCCACTTAATTCATTTATCTTTAGAGACAGATCTATCCTGGTCAGGGTCACTGTGGTCACTGCAGATAACATGAGGTTTTATAGCGACTGGAGCCGTCATCATAATGGCCCGTTTAATCAGCCTGCAGTTTCTTCGATTTGCTTTCTATTTTCTTCTAACAGCTTCCAGTGAAGAGACCGTGATGTGATGTAAACTCAGTTTTAAAGATTTCCAAATCACTCATCATTCTGCGATTACTGGAAATAAGCCACCATTCTGGATTTTAACTCTCTGGTACTTTCACACTCAAATATTTTTCTCAGAAAAGGTGCTGGGGCGGGGTACTTTTTATACTGATATGAAAAAGAAAACAGCTCATCTGATGCACACCCAGGTTAATCGTTGTTCATTAATGTGTATTTTTGTGTTGCAGAGCAGAGAGAGGGATTATGGGCGAGAGTGGCACGCAGTGTTGTTCATGGTCCAGTCTTGAGGTGAACGCTGGTTTGTTGGCAGAGAGATGCCTCCGGCAGCGCTTTCGTTACACAATAAAGTGTAAACATCAGTTTTCTCTCTTCACCGCTTTCCGTATTCTGTAGGCGAGCTTTCACTCTTTAAATACTTTTTGGAAATGTAGTCTGTTGGCTGTTGCGGCGGTCTCTGTTCTGTAAATTCTGGTTTGATTTGACACTGCTCCTTAGTGAGCACAATCAAGTGACGAATACGAGTGTTCCCGTATGACGCTTTGATGAGCTAACAGACGTTAAATCAGCCCTAACCATAACATCGCTCTTACCAGTCCTAGCTAGCATCAGCCTAGCTTGCCTTTTCGGTTAGATTTATTATTATGAGTAATAAAGATGGAATAAATATGAGGCGATGAGAAGGTTGTTTGTCTTCGCTGTAGCTTTGGAGGCGGAGCTGTTTGTACATCACGACTGCATGAAGCCACAGTTAAAGTGTAATGTGACTTTAACTTCATGTAGCACTGAATGTCCCAAAAAAAAAAAAAAAAAAAAAGGCAAGTAGTTATTTTTACCCAGAATATTGGCAGTGAAATGTTTTCAGTTCAACATGTTGTAAATCATCTCATATTCGTTCACTTGCAAGACTGATTTTTCCACCGACCCTCTGTCTCCATGTTTGTTTTTCTCACTGCCCTCCCAACTTGTGACCTTATTGGTGGCGAGGTTAAAAAAAAAAAAAAGTGCTTGATGAAACGCAGACTAGCACTTTTTAAAAAGCGTACACATAACACCCACCTTGGAGCCTCTTCCAATAGCAGTACACTGTTATTTCCTCTTATACAAGACAAGTAAGTACGCTTCAAGATTGTCCCCAGCACTTTTCAAAGCAAAGTTCCACTCATGAGCTATCGCTGTATTGATACCAGTTTGTCATGCACATTTAGTACGCATGGTCATAATTGTTTTTATGATTTACCCTGATGTACACCATGTGCAGTGTTCTTACTCAGTTCTTCAAAATGGCACCATTATCACCACTGTTTTATTCAGGACACAGCCACGTAGATGTAGATGGCCTTATGGCTACAGTGGCAGCGCTGGAGATAGCAGCGTGTTCTTCAATATAAAAGTGTAAAGTGTGTGTTTTTATACAGATGTGGAGTAGGCAGCAAGGTGAAAGGCAGTAGGCGAATGTAGTGTGCACATTGCACTAGAAGTGAAGACACATGATGACCAGTGTTGGGTAATAACGGACTTGATGTAGTCTGGATTATGTAATCTTATTACGAAAGTCAGGTTCTAATAATTACAGTCGAATTCAATTGAAAGCAATCAAATTGCTTTCTTTAGGTTTCCTCGATTACATGCTTGACATCAGTGAATTATAATCTCTTAAATGATCATATTAATATTATTATTATTATTTTTTAAGCTGTGTTTGTTTTTGACTCAAAATATCCATGTGAGCCTATTGTCTTTTCTTCCAGTAACTGTTAATAGATGCCACATGGAGATGGGACTGTTTGCTAAACATAGCTAGCTAGGTAGTTAAGCTTAGGACAGCTGCTTGGAACCTCTTAATTGCTGAACAGAAAGCATGCCACTTAGAGCGCAAGGTGTTGCATAACATTTCTCTGAAGGGAGGTGTGTGTAAGTTAATGATTTGACATTCTTTAACGGGTATAAAGGAAACACTTAATGGTGAGTTCTTAGTAATAAAGGGAATAGACAGTGAAGTCTGTTCCTCTTTCTTTTTCTAGCTTTATTAAACCTGTACCAGATTATTCTACCAGAAGGTCAAACCACGAAAAAAAACAAAACAACCTGTCAGATGAGAAGTGGACCAGAAGTATCCAGTTAGATTAGTAAGTAACAAGTAAGTGCTTGAATCATTAGAAAACATGTCAACATTTATGAATTTTGTGTAAGAGCTCTACATTTTAACACGGCAGTACGCCGCAAGAAGGTATCGCTTAAAAATACGCTAAAAAAACAAACCAAAAAAAAAAAACAATCAGCATATAGGTCTGGAATGAGTGACAGTTGCACAGGTGGTTTGAACTCTGGAAGCCACGCCCCCTTCACCTCCATCTACCTGCTTAAATCTTTAATCCCCTCGATTGTGGGATTCTAAAGTTCTATCTGACAGTTTTGACTTCTGACGTCTTTTTATGCCACACGTTTCTCAGCGAAAGTAGCAGTCAAACCGAACGGCAATAAAATTCGCCCGACAGAAAAAGGCAATTCACCGAACGGGAAAGGACGTGGCACGTGAAAGCCGCATATGTTTCTGGTAGCAGGTGCTTTTCACTTTGTTACAACTTCATCTCGCGAACCAATAGAAAACTAGAAGGCAGAGCTGTGGTCTCTTTGGTCTGTGAAGAAAATGGAGGAGCTGCTAATTACTTTTCTGTTTTTCACATTTGCTTTATCCCTTCTTTCCAAAGTCACACCCACTAGATCTACATGCTACCAAAAAAAAAAAAAAAGTCTGTCTGGACCAGAGTGAGTGAAACTGTAATCGATGAACTATTTTTCATTTTTCTTTCAGAAAGTAGGCTATTATAATTTTCTTAAAAAAAAAAAATAGATTGAGTATTACGTTTTCTTATCTTTCACTACAGTTGTTTATGATGATGTGCTGTATAATATGGACATGGACTGGACTGTAGAGCGGACTGCACTTATGATCATTTTATAATAATTGTATAAAGAAAGCTTTTCTGCAGATTGCAGCGAAGTGTCAGTTTAACCAGTACATGTTTTGTTGTGCTGTTAGCATGGCCGTTCTGTCTGTGCTAGGGTTTCTGTGGTAAAAGTCTGTTTTTTTTTTTCTTTTCCTATCTGGCTGCTAGGGTTTTCTTGTTACCAGTGTCTGCATAATTTTTTTTCACCCTCAATAATCTGCCACTGCAGATATTTTTAAGCTTTGTATTTTTATACTTTTAGGCATTGTATAAGAATCGTAAAAATCTCGGTCTTGAAGTTGTTTCCAGCATTGTAAACGTGATGTCTTCCATGGTTCGTTTTAGGTTGCTATGGTTACCGTGATGAAAATATAATGAAATAAAACTTTACTTTTTTTTTTTTTTTTCATTGGAAGGATGGAATGGTACGTCCTGGTGAACTAACCTCAGTCTGTCACATGGACCGCTAACTGGAGAACCGCTGTCCGGAGCCAGACCCTGCAAAATATTTCAGAGGACTGGACTGAGCACTTGAAAACATGCTGAAAAAAAGTTCAGCACCTATAGCTTTTTAAACATAATCCAGTAGCAGATCCTCTGCTGCTGTTGATCCAGTCAGAAGCATTTGTGTAAATGGTTTAGCTGAAGGCAGATTGGTCCAGAGACAAGCTACAAGGCTAGAGACGTGAGGTTTTCACAGACTTTCACAGAATTTTTTTTTTTTTTTTTTTTTTCATTTACCCTGTATGGTCGGGTTAGAGAACTGACTTTGCTTGTTTTAAAAAGTTGATGATGAAAACAGGATATTTAAAGACATATAGACAGAGAAGTAAATGTGCTGAGTCCATGGTGCTAGACAAGTAGATTAACATGAAGTTACGTTAATTGTTGATAATGTAATGTTAAATCATTTAATAGTAACTGTTGTCTCAATTCAGCCATTTTAGCTACGAAACTTCATGATTAAGGAATTTTACGTAACTGGATCTTTGCAGATTTCAGTTGAACACCCCGGGTCTAACAGATCTGTTCTAGTGAATAATAAAGTCAGGTTTTTCCCCAGCTTGAAACTCCGTTGGTCGAGGCACCTCACCTAGGGTATAACGAGCAGGAAGGTTGTGGCTCATTTGTAAATGAATTTCTCACACTTGACTGTCCATATTGGTTGGGAAGGCCTGACACCATGCTGTTGTCCTGCTTCGTGAGTTTGTGAGGTCTGTAAAGAGTCGAGCTGTTTGGCTCGTGTTGATCTCCGTCGAGAGGGAGGGGTCTCTCACTGGCAAACAAGACGCAGCTATTTTATTTTGCGACAAATAAAACCTGGCATCTTTTGCCCTGGCTGCTAATTTCAACTTGGACGGCAGAGCCGAAGCTGTCAGTGACGTTGTGGAATTATGAGCGACAGTTGTTAAGGGGGAGGTTGGGATTGTTTGGAAAATGATTGTTGATTAGGTCTCCTGATCTTTTCATCCTTATGGTTCAGCCAGTAGCTTAGGGCTGAGTGATGGAAAGAATATCATCCTTCATTTGTGGAGAGTAGGAGTGTTAGGGTTTGAAATTTTAACAGCATGATAAACTAGTCTAAAAAAAAAAAAACAGTTTCACCATGTTGTGGTATTAATATATCATTTAAAAACTTACTTGTGTGTGTATGTGTGTATGTATGTATGCATAGATAGATAGAGAGATAGATAACAAAAAATGGAAGGAAACAAAAAGATCAGTTTCTTTAATTGTTCTTATTTTTCTGAATGAATTTTCTGTAAAATCTCTTACATTGTATTTATCAGATAATACATAACAGTATTTATCACACTCTTATAAGCTGGAGGAGAGATTGTCTGTGAGGAAAGGTGTTGCACTGAGCCGGGGAGAAAAAAAAAAAAAAATCTAACTTGCAAGGCAGTGTGCAGCACTACTCTTCCAGAAATAGATAGTTGTTTTGTTTTGTTCAGCTATGCCATGGTCATCTGTGCGTTTGAAAGCTCTTGTGTACGATGAAGTTTCAGCATGCTAGGAACCAGTTAAAACCAATGATTCGAATGGGAAAACCAGTTTGCCAGTGTACGATACAGGCGCACTGATGTACAAGCCTAGTTCTGGTTCAAAACGAAAAAGAAAATAGTTGAAAACTGATATTGTCTTATTGTCACGAAGTTAATAAAACAAAAAATGCAGCTAGTCAAGTTTCCTTCCTGAAGACTGTCGCATGGTTTAGTTGAACTGAATCATTTTGAATCGTGCACGAGTCGTATGCCTATGTATCAGTGCTGAACTGAATCGATTAGAAAAGAATGACCTGAAGTGTACTGAATCATTACTTAATTAACTCTGTTGATTTTGTATTTTACTACTGTATATGCTATGTGTTGAGATGTGTGTCATATTTTCTGAAAGAGGGAGATTAACACGCCTAATAGCAATGAAACATGTTTATAACAGTAGTGGATTACACAGAGGTTTCTGTAGTGTGATTTGGGACGAGTCCAGACAGAGCCAGTTGTAAATCAAGCCTATATTTTTGAGCAGTCAAAGCTGGACGTGAAATGGTTGGGATCCACTGGAGTATGGAATTTGATCGGGTGAAAAAATGAACGCACAGACACGAATAGACAGAGATGCATTTTAATCAGTATTTTGAAAATTCTACTCTCCGGTCAAACACTGTGACTAGCTGTGAAACCCTGACAGCGGTAGTGGTATAGCTAACAAAGTTCGGTGTTATATTGGGTTAAACAACGGGCTAAACGCTATACATTACATCTTTTCAAATTTAATGATGTTATTCTTGGAGAATTTCCATCCTCTCCATGCGTGCAATGAGGAGAGTGATGTGCACCTGATCATCATCTGTACAAATGCATTAAAGCTATTAGTACATTTCGGATAAAGGCTGCGTCAGAGTGCCTGGAAACTTGTTTAGTGTGAGTGGAAATTGTGGTCCAGTAGCTCATGTTGCTCGCTGGACTAAAAAGAGAGGAGGGGTTTTGGGAAAGCAGGCAGGCAATGCACATGCAAGTCATTCTCCTGGATCGGCGCAGCTCATTTCAGAAATGTCTCTCTAGGATTAGCGTCGGTATGCCGTCCAGCCCGAATGATATCTCTTACTCTCGTTACATTCCTGGCGTTGCATGTCGAGTTGTCGCTTGTCATCAGTGGGTTCATTGATCAGTTCTGGGGGATTTGGTTGCGGTATTGATCAGAGCTGTAATCCTACTGAGAAGGTGTTGGTTAAGAAGTTTAGGGATGGACTGAAAAGAAAAGAGTGGTAGTGAAATGAGCTGAACCGCAAAACAGAAACTTCCAGTGATAAACACATACCCGTTGCCTTGTGGGATGTTTGTGTTCGTGGAGCGAGGGAGGAACACAATGAGGAGCAGAGGTGGGGTTAAAGCAGTAGGGGTGGAGAAACAGGCAGTCCAACTGAAAAAGGGAAAGAGGTATTGGCATGCTTTGTGCAAATCCTGGCTACCGACTTGTGTGTAAACTATTCCTCATTGGCCAGTCAGATGGCTCCAGTGTGAAGGAAGTATCACTAGGGAAACAACTTCTTGCTTTGTGTCATCTGTGTGTGCGTGTGCGTACGAGCGCGTGTGTTTTCTTCTCGGCTCATGATATTTTTAACCCGGCTTCCTGCACTGACGACGGATACGACCAGAGAAGCAGCTCTGCTTTAGTAGAAGCAACTGGAGGCCTAGCACAGGCTTTATCAGTCTTTTTTTTTTTCAGGCGTGAAAATCTTCAACAATGTTCTCCTCTTCTCCTCTTCCACAGCTGTATTGCAAGCCGTTTGCAAAAATGGGGGACGACAAACCTTTTGTGTGCAACGCTCCCGGCTGCGGGCAGGTAAGTCTTCTTTTCTGTCTCCACCTATCTTAGGTTTCGTGTGTGTGTGTGTGTGCGCGTGTGTGTGTGTGTGTGTTCTGTCCGAAGTTTGTCCCGAGGCTTCTTTGAGTTTTTGTAGTGCCGTTGCTCTCAGTACAGACAAGTGGTCAGCTCTGCTACTTCTGCCCCGCTTTGTGCACACTCTTGTTTTATCTCGTGCCTCTAGCATATTAGTCGCTGACATTCCCTTGAAGTTGTGTTAACTTTGTTATGATTCAGTGGATAAATCATGTCTGGCTAATGAATGTTTTATTGCTTTCTAAACACGTCCCGATTGACTCGGCGCATGCAGCGTCGTGTAATTAAAACAAACAGCAACCTGCCTGAGAAAGAAGGAAGAAAGCAGATTAAGCAAAGAAACCCTCATGCTTGTGGCTGCACGCACAGCCAAGAGGGCATTGAAAACTGAAAGCGGAAGTGACTAATGCAACTCCTTGCACTTGACGCGAGGGTAGGCGAGTTCATGCCGAGGGTTTGATGCGAATATTCTGTTGGTGCTGTTATTAAGCGACAATTAGTGTGTAAGTAATCACACTACACGCTACGACAGTTAGCGTGAAAGTAACACATCTCTTACTGAACAGTTCAACATCTGGAACTAGAATTGCTTGTTTGTATGTGTGTGTGTGTGTGTGTGTGTTTGGTTTAAATGCTGCATGACCATTTCCAACATTGTCCTTGATAGTAGATGTAGTTAATTTCAGCGAGTCGCAAGATTAAGTTGCTCTGAACTATTCAGGCCTTGAACTGGATCTTCAGTCATGTTGTTTACTCTGTCGCTTCTGTAAATAAAGGCTTTGAGTTGTTGAATTGCATGTATTCATAGATAAACCACAATGCTATTCTTACAAACATATCTAGCAAGGACGTTGAGAAGAGGCTGTGTGTGTGTGTGAGAGAGAGAGAGAGAGATTGGCGTCGCTCTTTTGTTTATAAGTAGGCCTGTAGTAGGTGTTGCATCATGTACGTCTCCAGGGATCTGAGCTGTTTTTGCTCAGGCATGTCCCACTGAAATGGTTACAGTCCCAGTGAAATGGGCTGTTTGCTGGAGTAGCCTAGCTTTTCTACATTTTCATTTTACACTAGCATGTGCTGTGTGTTTTATGGCAAGATTTCAGGTACACATATATATATTTTGGGTGTTATTACAGGGGTGGACCTCTCATTAATTTATTTGTAGCCCATCAGACAAGTAAAAGTTAGCAGTCTAGTGTTTTGGTTGCCTGGGAATTGACTAGATTAAAAATTGGTAATGTGATGACACAAAGGTTATTGGTTAAGTGCATTAATACAGACTAAGAGGAATGAACGAGTTTATTATTGTTTCTAAAGTAGCACACTGTGTTTGTGCCCTAAAAAGAAAAGTCAGCAAGTTGATGGCGAACATTTTGTCTATGTAGTACTTCAGCTATTGTAACAAAAGACGAACTTGGAAGCATCCATGGTTTCTCCCACTTTATAGCTTGGATGCATGGAGGTCAAAAACATTATTCCCAGTTCAGATTTTCCCCTTCTGAGGTAAGTCAAATGCAGCATTGTATGATTGCTTTTGCGCTGATCTTTTGCTGCATTTGACTTACCTCAGAAAAGGGAAGTCGGAATTACATCGTTTTCGTCCACCCTGTGTTCGAGCTACGACATCGGAAATTCCATGGATACTTCCATGTTCGTCTTTTGTTACAAGCTAGCCAGCTAACTGTGATGAGTGATGCACAGTATATAGCCAAAAGTTTGGGGACCTGACCATAACTCGTATGTGCCCATTCCAGATTTAGTCCCTCTTTGCTGTTATAATAAGCTCCACTCTTCTGGGAAGGCTTTCCACTAGATTTTGGAGCATTGCTGTGGGGATTTGTGATCATTCAGCCACAAGAGCATTAGTGAGGTCAGGCTCTGATGTAAGACGAGGAGGTCTGGGGTGCAGTTGGCGTTCCAGTTCATTCCAAAGATGTTCAGTAGGGTTGAGGTCAGGGCTCTGTGCAGGACACTCGAGTTCTTCCACTCCAACCTTGGCACATCATGTCTTCATGGAGCTTGCGTTGTGCACCGAGGAAGGGTCATGCTGGAACAGGTTTGGGTCTCTTAGTTCCAGTGAAGGAAAATTGTAATGCTACAGCATACAAAGACATTCAGTACAATTGTGTGCTTCCAGCTTTGTAGCAACAGTTTGGGGAAGAACCACATACGAGTGTGAGGGTCAGGTGTCCACAAACTTTTGGCCATATACTGTATATAGATTTAACAAGCGAATATGTCAGTGTGTTGCTTGATCTAAAATAAATGCTTGTATATACTATACTGTATAAACTAATTTAAAGGTAAGGAATGCTACTGTGTTCACTGCTGATGCTGTGGGCAGTCATGTTGATTTGATGCCACACGCTGAACTCGGAATTGCGGAGACAGGCCCAAGTTACCGGGCCGAGGAGCGTTTTCTTTGTTTTTCTTAGAAGTCGGAAATGTCGAGTTACGACCTTTAGTTGAATGTGCCGAATCGGAAGGACGTGCTCTAGTTACAGTACTGACGTGCATCACTTCACAGTGAAGAGCATTAGGTTTAAACCAACATGCAGAAGTCAATAGGAAGTAGGCTTTATTTCCTTTTTCTGGTTGTCTAACCTACTTGTTTTTCAAGGAACTAGGAATAAAAGTGCAAACAGCTGAGGACGCAATTTTCCAAAGAACTTGGTGTGTGTACGGCTTTATAGCCTGAAGTAATGTGCTGTACAGTAATGCTGCTGCACATGTGATTTGTAATTTAGTTTTCATTACGATTGTTTCACATAATGGACCACAATGATGGCACGCTTTCCTAAAGTTTATCATTCGTTTCCTGACTTGGTGTATTAAATCATACGTACCGTAGGAACTGTATGACACTGTGGTAAACTTATCAAGGTATTAAGAGTTTGTTTATATTTAGCATTGAAAAAATTATTCATGTGACTTAATCAGATTCAAGAAAGCAAGAACTATGCATTTTGAAGAAATATGTGCTTATAATATACAGTGTGCAAGATGTTTTTTTTTCCCCCTGATGATTAAAGTGATACAATAAAAATTTGTTCCTGAATTGACAGAATAATTGTGTTAAATAATTTGTCATTTTAATATTGATTGAGGTAAAATAATTATGATAAAATAATTTTCTCCTTGTTAATGCACAGCTGCACAGTTAACTGACGGTTACGGTGTGCATTCTCGCCTTTGGACGCTCTTTCCATCTTCATTTGTAATTATAATATAAGGAATATTAAATAATCTAATCTATTGTAGCTGATATGTGTGGTGAAGACAGTGAGAACGGTGGATCTCTCCACACTGGGGTTGCTTTACAGTGACTAACGGGCCGCCAGGCAGTAATGGTAACACAATACCACTCCATTTATACCATCTAGAATAACCCATTTGTTCCATTTCCCGAAAGTCATGTTACCCTTTCTTAGGAACAGGCCGACTCATTAAATATGGTTTTGTGTTCTGAGAAGAGGAAGTTGTAGGGAAGTGTTCTGGTGTGCAGTGGAGAATATTTCCTCAGCCGCTGCACTTTGTTCTTTACCGAGTAACAAATAGAAGAGCTGTACTGTAACCTTGGTGTCAGAGGAGAGCCCCTGAGCCATGCAGTTGTTATATTGGTGATTCTGGTGTGACTAAAAATACGCCCCTGGCACTTGACTGTGTTTCCACTTCGTTTTTTTTCACGGCCGGACTGTGACGGGAACGTGGTGCCAGAAATAGGTCGAAGAAGACGGCAACGGCTAGAGACTGCCGATTTCTCCCAGAGCTCGGCCTGAATCACCACCACGCATGAAGCGCAGATGGAGAGACACAGGCGAAGGCTTAGCTGGAAATAGTAGCACTTCCATCTTGACCCTTGGCATTGTTGAAGAGCTCAACGTTCTGCAGCTCCAACATTCCCTGCTCCAGTGCTGTGTGCGTCAGTGTGCTCGAACACTATGAGTTGGCTGGTACAGCTGCACGATAATGGCTAAAATTATCACAGTTATTCATCACTTAATCAGAGCAACGTAAATGAATTTCCTATTTCTATGCATTTCATCTTGTGTTAACAGTCTAGCTAGATAACTGTGATGACTGATTTGTATATTTTCCTCCTCAAAACAGCAAACTATATAGTCACTGTTATAGACTGAACAAGCGAATATGTCTTGTGGTGATTGATCTAAAATAAATGCAGGTATATACAATATAGCTTTAAAGTTAAGAAGTGCTACTTTGTTTATTGTTTGTGAGCGGCCATGTTGATTTGACGTCACTCGCTGACCTCAGGATTGAGGAGACAGTCCCGTGTTACTGAGTAGGAATTCCAAGTTCTTTGTATTTTTCTTAGCTGGAGGTTGGAAATTCCAAGTTATGACCTTTAGCATATGTCTTATATTGATTATTTCTAGTAATAATGTGCTTTTTTTTTTTTTGGGTAAAAATACACTACTGAGTGGTGCGTTTATTAAAACACACCTTTGTGCTCATCTGTCGTACACCCACTCGTCAATCCTACACTATTGAGAGATCTCAGAAGCTCAGGCCTCGTAAATGTTAGAGTAATAGCAAGTGGTTTATCAGTAGGCTGTAAATGAGATTTTATTTCCACTGTGACTGATTTATTCCTCTTAATTCATTCATAAAAGCACCTGACCTGCGCCTGTGGTTCCAAACCACTTAAAGCTTTTTAGGTTGTTTTGTTTTCCTTTTGTAGTTTTCTATTGGTTTATTTTGTTTTCCTGAACGTGGTGTGTGTAGAACCGGGAAGTAGCGTACATCGGCACTGAGCGTCGAGTAAAACTCATTCAAAAACATTTAACATCAACCAATTTAAGAAAATGGATCTTTTCTTTAGCCTATTGTGTATCAGGTTATTGTGTACACCGCTTGTGATTCATTCTTTATTTCACACTAGCTGTGACTCATTTATTTATTTTGTCTACTCATTCATTCAGTTCACACTGGCCTGGATGTTATTCATTAATTGGAAAAGAGAGGTTTATTTCCGTGCTTTCTTTCTACAAATAAGTAAATAGGTTAGTACATACCTTGTGTAAATGGTCTGTTAGATTACTATGAACATGTGTTTCCACTGCATACTGTCAGTTAAAGTTTATTGGCTTGACGTGTGTGAGAAGGCGCGGTTTTATAAAGTCATGATAAATTCTCGAGAATTAGACGACTCAGTCGAGTATTTTAAGTCGTGAAAATTACCAATAAAATACACCTCTCTATATAAAATCTACTGATAAGTAAATAACGTGGTTCAGAAACATGTTAATGTCATTACCTGACTAATAAAAATTATTCTTGTCTGTAGTGGTGTGATTCTGAAAGTTACAGCACCAAGATTTTATATCAAGCAGCAAAAGCTTGTAGGCCAATGCCATATTACAAAAAGTAAAAACATTTTTTATGAGTGGTGCATTTATTTAAAAAAAAAAAAAAAAAAATTTAAAAAAAAAAGTAAAAGCTCGACTTTTACGATAGTTTCATGTAATATCTACTATTACTTTATGCTACTCGTTACTGAAATCAGTGATAAAAAGTACTTAAACAAATCACAAAAAGCATCAATATACACTTTCTGGGGACTTTAATAGGAACCCCTGCTCGTTCATGTGATTATCCAGTCAGCAAATCATGTTGCAGCAGTGCAGTGCATAACATCATGCAGATACAGGGCAAGAGCTTCAGGTAATTTTCAGATCAAACCTCAGAATGGGGGGGAAAATGTGATCACATTGATTTTGACCATGATATGGTTTGAGTATTTCGGAAACTGCTGATGTCCTGGGATTTTCACACACACCGGACTATAGAGTTTACACAGAATGGTACGAAAAACAAAAAACATTCAGTGAGTGTCAGTTCTGTGAGTGGAAATGCCTTGTTGATAAGAGAGGTCGGAGGAGGCTGACAAGTTGAGCTGACAAGAAGGATGCAATAATTCAAATAACTATGGTGAGCAGAAAAGCATTTCAGAATGCACAACCCGTTGTACCGTGAGGCAGTTAGGCTACAACAACAGAAAACCACATGGGGTCTATTCCTGTCAGTCAGGAACATGAATCTGTGGCTACAGTGGACACAGGGTCCCCGAAACTGGACAGTTGAAGATTGGAAAAACATTGCCTCGTCTTTTTCAACTGGATATGATGTTGATTAAGACTATAAAGCACTCCTGTAAGTCTCTCTGAATAAGGGCATCTGCTAAACGCTGTGAATGGAAATACATCTTCATCAGATTGTTATCAGTCTCAGATGTATCCTTTACTGTAACCACCGTAGGTGCACTGCACCGTCAGCAGTTCACACATCAATGATCGTCATTGTTATTAACACTTCTGCAACAGAAATGTAGAGCAACAGCGTCACAGAGCCAAAACAGACGTTGTTGTTTACCCACTGATCTCACAGAAAGCAGAAAACGAAGTTTACCCACTGTAAAGCCACTCTATCTGCAGCTTTAAAGCGAGCCTGATCACTCCGACATCGGCAGTAAGCTGCCTTTGTTGTGCGGTGTGCTCTGCACATGACTTCATTTCCACTTATGCAGGCCTGTGTTGACTGTGAATGTGATCACTCAGTAAGAAGTTTTTTGGCTGCATGATCATTTTCCTAGACAGATCACCTCTTAGTCCACTCCCTGTTATTTGTTTTAATTTTACAAGCCTCTTCATTTCACTTCTCACCCGTGCTTATTCTCTCTTCCTCAACTCCACTTGTTTGCTCTTTGTGTCTGCTTGTGTAGAGGTTTACCAACGAGGACCACCTCGCTGTCCACAAGCATAAGCATGAGATGACGCTGAAGTTTGGACCTGCCCGAACAGACTCTGTCATCATCGCAGGTATTTTTCCATCAAACCAGTTTATCTTGTAGAAGTTGTGCAGTAGGCCAGCACTTCCTTGTACCCGAAAAGCGAAATGCGTCTGTTCTCAGATTTTGGCTCATGTGGTGGAATTTACCATTAAAAATTAAAAAGATTAATGATTTAATTGTCCAGAAAATAAAAGATAGGAAAATGAGCATTTCCACCTTTTTAGGTTTGAGGAGAGTAGGAGAGGGTGTAATAATACTGTCGCAGCTCTGCGGGCGAGCACTACTTGCTGGCAGTGGCATTCGCAAAAGCTCAGCTGGATGGTGGACTTTTAGGTGATTCTGTAGTAATCTGCAGTGAACTGTTCATAACTGCCTTTTCTGTATAATACTTTTATAAATCGGTTGTCCAATGTCCACAAGGCTGACATTTTCACTGCTGATCTGCTGCTGCTCATAGGGTTTCAATTCTCATAATCATCTAATTATCATTATCTTTATGTGTAAAGTGTTAGATTTGACACTATGTTGTAGGCCTGTTTGATCTTTTTAGATTAAAAATCTTTGCCTTTTTCCCCCCCCCCTTTTGGCTAAAATCCAAAAAAAAAATTTAAATAAATGTAATTAACTAATGTTCACTATGTACTTGTCTAATGTTAGATAAGTTGAACATATATTCATCGATTTTTATCTCACGTTAATGAGCCCAAAACATTCTCTAACTATGAGCATGTAAGGTGGTGGAAAGGGGTGGGGCTTACAGGAATTGTCGGTTAATATTAGACAGTTGAAGACCGTTGTGCACCTGTCAATCATTCTAGATTCATATGTCGATTGGCTCTTCTCCTGGTTTTTTTTTTTTTTTTTTTTTAATTGGAGTAAAAATTATTCTTCTTTTGGTGTATTTTGAATGGTAACTCATACTAGCATAATACAGTGTGTAAACACTAAATGCGCAAAAGGTCGGCAGGTCTGGTTATATAATATAATCAGAGTAAACGTCACTGGACATTGTATCATTGTAAAACTTTGCAGGGATGATTAAATCGTTATATCACACAAGCCTACTGTAACAGCAGAGAAAATATAGTGACTGTTGAGAGAATATAATGCTTGTAGGGGAGGGCAATAATGCAAAAATATTCATATTTAAAGATTATTGTTATTTATTTATTTATTTTTTTAGCAATACATGACATGTATCTGGTATTTAGGTTTGCTAACAGAGTGCCACCAACAGCAAAAGTGGTGCATTTTAAAAAAAAAAAAAAAAAAAAGAGGAAGGAAAAACTATGGATTCAGTTATATTTGTACAGCTTCAAGAATAAGTTACTTATTCAGGAGAAAAATATCGTCACGTTTAACATCCACTGCTTGTCACCAGGAGCTAAAATGAAGTCGGTCAGAAAGTTTATAGTGAGTTATAAGGAAGTGCAAAGTGTTGTGATTTTATGTGATCAGCTCTAATTGCTCAGTAAGTGTGCTCCTGCCTGTAATAAAAGCTGCATAACATGTAATGCAAAAATAACCAAACATGCAGAGTTACAACCAAACTGTAACCTTATCCGGCTGATCACTGTATTCCAGCTTTAGCGGAGATGAGCATCAGCTGAGGACTTGTAGAACAGCTTATTTAGAGCAGTATGGCCATTCAGTCTTCATTCCCTTGTGTAATATTTCTAACAATTTTTACTGTGCACTGAATAGAGGAATTGTATGTATAGGTATTATACGTAATGAGATCTGTTTTCCGCTCCAGACCAGACGCCAACTCCCACTCGTTTCCTGAAGAACTGTGAAGAAGTGGGCCTGTTCAACGAGCTGGCCATGCCCTTCGAGCAGGAGTTCCGTAAAGCCCAGGAAGATGATGACAAGAGAGCCAAGAACCCTGTGAGAATTGGGATTGGGTGGAGGGCTTCACTCGCTCAGGCGGAGCTGCTCCAGACTGAGCAACTTCACTGTCTGTAGCCAAAAAGGGGGGATTTATGGTCTATGGACTGCTGTCTGCTCCCATGTCTCACACGTTCTCCCCCATCCCCCTCTCCATTCTCTCTCTCTCTCTCTCTCTCTCTGTGTCTCACATTTTCTTCACACTGCAGCTGCCTGCCCCTGGCTCTTCAGCTCTGGACATGAGTCTGCAGACGCCCTCAGACGTAGTTCGAGTGAAGGAAGAGGAGCCTGTCGAGGTGGACTCCTCCCCTCCTGCTAGTCCAGACTCCATCTCCAGCAAGTCAGACAGCAACAAGGAGGCCATGACCAGGGGAATGGTAGAGCACAACACAAACGCACATAGGCACAGAATGTACAATTCTCCAGAATTCTCTTTTGACTAAACACAAAACCCACAGAGCCTTGCTTCATTCTTTGGTGAAGCATGTGCAAATCTTAAATGTCATTAAACAGATAAGGAGCTGCAGAGATTTCTCTTTTTTTTCTTCCTTCTTTACATAATTCCTTTCTCGATTTCCCTCCTTAATTGTTTTTTCTTTTTTTTTTTTTTTTATCACTTTGTTCCTTTCTCTTTTTTTTTTTTTTTTTTAAACCACTTTGTTCCTTCCCTCTGTACTACTTTATTTTCCTTCAGGCATATTTCCTTCTTTTCCTCCCTCCTTCCCAAAATCTGTACCTCCTTCCTTCCTTCCTTACATACTTATTTAATAAAATCCACAACTTCATTCTTCTGTACCAAATTTGCGCCTCTTTCCTTCCTTTATTCTTTCTTTCCGTACGTACTTCATCTCCTTCCTTCCTTCTTTCCCTCCTTCCTTTCTTTCATACTTTCCTTCCTTCATTCCTTCCATATTTTTACATTCCTTACCAAAATGTTGCACCTCCTTCCTTCCTTTATTTCTTTTTTCCTACATTTCTTCCAGCCTTCCCTTTGTACTTCTTTTCTTGCTTCCTCCCATACTTCCTTCCTTCCCTCTTTTCTTTCTACCATACTTCCATACTTACCAAAATCCTAGCTCCTTTCATACTTACTTAGTTAACTAAATCTTTACCTCCTTTCATCCATCCTTAACGAAATCCATTCTTCCCTGCTTCCTTCCTTATGTCATGAAATCTATAGCTTCTTCCATCCCAAAATCCACACCAACTTCCTTCCTTCTTTCACTCTTTGTTTACTTAGTGTAATATTTACCGCTTTCCTTCCTTTCTTTCATGACTTGCTTCCATGCTGTACTTCTTAGCTCCTTCATTACTTGTTTACTCAGTTGTTTCCTTATCTATTTCCTTTCTTACTTCAGTATTTAATCTACAGTGGTTTGTGGTAGGCATGGCTGATGGGTGGCTCCACATATTTATGAGTCTGTACAGTGTCGTCAGGCAGCTGTGATAAGCAAAGCCATGAATACACTTTCACAGTGTTGTGCCAGTTTTGAGGTACAGCATGTCCCTGAAGTCAGCACAGTCATAAATGACACATTCAAGCTGATCTAATATTAGCAATGTATGTGCAGGGCATAATATTTATTGCAATATAAAACAGAAGCTTTGTGCTACGCATCACACTTATTTTCCATTCTGTAAAACGTTTTCGCAATAATGACCTGCTTTGTTCGAGTTCAGTTGGAAATTGGGGTTCTCCTCACTGCTTTACAAAGGCATTATTTATTAGGCATTATAACACTTTGGCTGGACACTTAAAAACTGTGAAACCATTTTCTCAGTTTCGGTATGTGTAGTTACTGTGGTGTTCCTCTATTTAAAAAAAAAAAAAGCAAACAAAAAACTATAAATAATAATAGGAATAATGACATTTTAATGACTGCTGATTATTTCAGTAACTTTCCTACTACTTCTCTAATAATGCTAGTGCTTAGAAACCTAGTGAATGCCTCATTGCTGTTTCCATCTTTATTATGGCTCCTTAAATCCTGGGTGAGTAGCATTGTTTTAACCACCTACATGTTTTTCCTTTCAGGAATCTCCGTCTAAACCAGCAGTAAGTTCTGCTCCTATGCCCACTATCGTCCGGCCTGGCTCTCTTCCCCTGCACCTCGGCTATGACCCCCTGCATCCCACCATGCCTTCACCCACCTCAGTCATCACGCAGGCCCCGCCCTCCAGCCGCACCCTTGGGTAAGTGCACTGCTCGCTTACCCTTTTTAATTCTGTTTAGTTTGGGATGTTGGGTTGATGTGATTATGGTCATTATGAGTCATTTAACTCTGAATGAATGTCAGGACTGTTTGGTTAGGGAATATGTCAGACAAAATAAGAATCTTTTTCAAATGCTTGATTTATGATTAATCTGCCTCCGCCCTTATGAGAACTGCTCCTATCCACCTATTATTTTGTTTCATCATTTTTTCCACTCTGTTAAGCATTCCCAGCAGCTCAAAAGGAGTAATACATGTCCTCACTAATTTGTCACTTTTGTGGCTTGTGGACAGTAGAGAGTGTTGCATTATATCATAACAAGGGGGAAAAAGAAGAAGTGACATGGGCTTGGAAAGTACATGGAAAATCCTCGTACTTGTATATTAGAGATGTAACCGAATATGAACAGATAATGAACAGAATGAACAGATAATTTGTTCTAACGGGTACAAATCAGATACAGAGATGTAGCATTTACAGCATGCTTCGTAACATCCTTCCTGGTCAGGGTGCAAGTAGTTGAAGCCAGTCATGAACTCGAGTGAGGTAGCTGAGGTTGAGTAACTGTCAGAACCAGATTTCACGTACCCTGCTGACAGTGCTGGTATTTCTACCTTTGTGTGGGTTTTTAAATTTATTTATTTATTTATTTATTTTATTCACAGGGTTTCATAGCGTATCTAGGAGTATAGTGATAGGGTTCATATTTAATGGGAGGAGAAAAAAATAGAACCTTTCCTAATCTCTGTGCTCTGCCTGAAGGTCACCAACTGGTCCATACCCAATGATGATGCTTCCCAACGGCCAACCAGTTCCCATGCTCCCAGGCCCTGTGCAAATGTCTTCTGTAATATCCGTAAGCTCTGCTCATACCTACTCTCACTTGTGTTTACAGTAAACCGAGTCCGTTGCCTTCAGATCCTGCTGTGTATGTGATCTATCCTGTGTTTTGTTTTCTAGCTGGCTAGGCCCATGTGTATGGTGCCCAACATTCCAGGAATCCCAGGGCCTCCGCTAGGTGGAAGCAGCAGTGGCTCCTCCTCTCCATCTGGTTACAACCCCCATACCGAGGCTAAGATGGTGAGCGAAACGCATGTTGTGTGTTGACGCCACAGTCTGTGAGGCAGGCAGACATGCTCTGAAATTCTTACCCTGTCTGTGAGGGTATCTCAACTGGGTGCCACTTTTAACAACAAACAGACAAGCACTGACTGCAGTACTGGCTGTAGTTTTAAAAAGTGAAGCTTGGATATATTTGTGCTTGATAGAGTTATTTAAGTTGAACTCTTAAAAAGGCACTACCGATTCTAACCTATAGGATTCGTTTATAGTATATACACTATATTACCAAAAGTATTCGGTCACCTGCCTTGACTCACATATGAACTTAAGTGCCATCCCATTCC
>CM075018.1:6199468-6215685 GCA_037576675.1 Pangasius sanitwongsei
GGCCAAGTGATTAGGACACCTGATTCTGATCATTTGGATGGGTGACCGAATACTTTTGGTAATATAGTGTATATATGAATATGCAGATGCACACTCAGCTGGGATGTCTAGATCCTGTTAGTTAACAGGTTAGTGTGTCTTTATGAGGTATAACGCTCTGGATTGTGTTGTGCCTGTGCTCCTTCAGCGGCTGAAGGCGGCGTTGTCTCAGCAGACCACAGCGGCCTGTGTCAGTGTGGCGATGGGCTCCAGTGCCATGGTGCCTCAGAGGATGGAGCAGAGTCAACTGCTGGTACAGCAGCCTGATGCCCCATCCCCTGCACAGCCCCAGGTCCTCCATTTACCATCACACATCATATTACTCTCTATCTACACTGCGCCTGCCTAGTAACATTTAGGGTTTTTCAGTTTCTAGTAAACACAGAGTTCACTTTTCTGTACTGTACCATTTAAACTTTAAAGAACACTTGGTCTTTATAAGTATATAAGCTCTATACGTATCACTTTTGTGGACGACCGTCTTAAAGAAGATGAAAATTGTTCTGCTTTCCTATGCAAGAAAATCACAAGGAGGCAATAATTATTATAAACTTTAAAAAAAGTAGGTTTCCATGGGTGGAACAAAAATGATACATTTATTAGTTAGCACACTATAGCAAATAAATTATATACCATCTTTATTTTTTTCTCAAAACGTTTAATGAGGTGACTGCAGGAGAGCTGTGTGATGGCTTTGTGTGCACTTTTATTTTGCTCAGGGTTTGTCGGTATTTCAACATACCCACGTGTTGCTGATTATGAAAAAATAGTCTGTCATTCGTGCATGTGAATTAATTTGCCTAGTAAAAATGATTCTACCGTCAGCCAACTCACTCCTCGGCTAATATGTGCAGTGCAGCAGGCAGGCAGATTTGGAAAGAGTAGCATTTTTGTCTTATTATGAAGCATATTATGTTTAAGTATGCATATTCTTTCATACCTTTTTTTCCCCCCCTGTAATCGCATAAAATAGAGCTTTTAAATGGACTTCTATTGTAACACAATAGTATGAAAATTCGATAGGTATTTGAATTGTAAAATGAATCCTGGTAACCCTAATGTGAACCCTGCAAGATACTGCAACTCTGAACATGCAAGACATACGAAAATGCTCTGTTCAAATAGTTTAGAAATGAATTGTTGGTTCTTCGGCGTCTAGGTTTCTCCAGCTCAGCCGACAGGCGGGCGACGTCGGCGCACAGTGGACGACGACCCAGACGAGAGGAGACAGCGCTTTCTGGAGCGCAACCGAGCAGCCGCGTCCCGCTGCAGGCAGAAGCGCAAGCTCTGGGTGAACTCTCTGGAGAAGAAGGCAGAGGAACTGACGTCCATGAACGTCTCCCTCACAGTAAGTGTGCTACACATGGTTCTCTTAAACCAGGTGTATGCTACAGCACTGTCATGCTATTCAGAACCAGTTGTTGGCACAAATGATCCAGTTGTGCTAAAGTAGATTATTATGTAGCTTTAAAGGAAATCATGTCAAGAAGTCATCTAGTGTGTGTCTAAGTGTAACACTTTTCAGGAACCACAGTCATTTCACGTCTTTACAGCCTGACATCTTACCTCCAGCTTGAGGTTTGTCTGAGTCACCGAGAACATCTGGAAATGCCAGTGGAAGTTTCTGTTTGATCAACATTTAAATGAGTCTCTTTGTTTGCACATTTGTGCTCATCTGTTCCTGTGTGTGTGTGTGTGTGTGTGTGTTTGTGTGTCAGAATGAGGTGTCTCTGTTACGAAACGAAGTGGCTCATCTGAAGCAGCTGCTGTTGGCCCATAAGGACTGTCCTGTCACCACCTTACAGAAGAAGGCTGCCTACCTGGGTGAGTCACTCCATGAGAAAAAGGGTCTGTAAAAACATGAGTGTGTGTTTAGATTACATAAAACTCCATTTGCCAGATGTGAAGAGATCCCATACACAAATGAGAATTAAAATTTAACTTGATTGTAATGTTTTACAAACCAAGTTATGCTTTTGTGAATTAAAGCTTGTCACAGCAACACATTACCATTGCATTAGTTTTGTAGACGGGTTGTAAACTGAAGAGTCACTGGAAAAAAAAAAAATCACTGCACCAGGTTTTGCAATGGGTGCAGCACAAAAAAAATCAGGAGGAAAACACACAAGGTCATGTAAAGGTTATATATTTTTGAAGCTTTTGTGCAACTCTGTAAAAGCAAATTTTTCCCCAGCCAAAAGTGCAATAGGCGTGACATTTCAGTAATTTTGTTTCTTTCCTGTCTTTTTGTTGCTTCAGCAAAACCCAAAAGGACAACCACTGAAGCAGTAGAACTAACATCATACCTTTCATATCTTTAATATCTTGTGTGAACTATATTCTATATACGCTGTACACATACACGTCTAATATTTGATGTTAGAATTATAATGTAGAATGTCATTAAAATAAGAATTTTAGCACTGAATTTATCCCTTAATATATATTTTCCTGTACACTTTTTGGAGACAACAGATTGCCATGGAGTTTAATTATACTTATGCCTATTAATGGTTTTCTGTGTAATTCTTTTATATTTATATATTTATATTATTGGAAGCTGTTTGTCTGTACACCTGGCTGTCTGTCAAAATATAGAGTTAAAGATATACATATTGAGGCATTGATATATGGATATAGAGTTAAAGATATATAGATATAGAAAAAAAAAGAGAGCAATATAATTTGTTCAGCTGCTCATCTGCTTGGGAATTTCAGCAATAATGATTTTTGCATATTGGATCAAGTATTTTATTTAGGACTTATTAGGATTTATTTTTGTGTGAGTGGTGTGTCTGATCCATGCTTGTTGTGTCCTCCAGGAGAAGAATCCATGAAGGAGGTGTGCGAGGCCACGGGTTCTCCAGCTCCGGTAATCCAGCACAGCTCCGTGGCGCTGAGTCCCTCAGGATCGTCAGGGCCGAACGGCGTGAGCTCACGGGCGGCTGCCGAGGCCGTGGCCATGTCCGTGCTGGCAGGCATGGGCACCCAGCGGGCAGAAAGCGGGCCCTCACACGTCATCATGACCACACAGGCCCAGCCCTCGGCCAGATGATGAGCCTAGCACTAGGAGAGGAGAGGAGCGAGGGACGAGGCCAAATCATCCCTGTCCTCTTTTTCTCTTCTTCCTGGCCCTCTCTCACGCTGTCATGCTGTTCTGGCCCAGAGCTGGCCCAGAGAATTTTGGGAAAAAAAACTTTGGAGAACGACAGAGCTTCCTGTTCACTATGCCATAGACTACGGGGGCTGGACTCCGATCCTCATCCTTATTCTCATCCAAAATCCTTACTAACTCCACTTTCGCTCCATCATCCCTGCCCTCCTCATACTCATCGCCTTCCATCTTCACTCTCCTCATTCTTCAGTTGAACTGTAGGACAGAACAGTGCTTCCTGAAGGACTGACATGGTGACTGTGATCTGATGCATAGGTATTATGCACACGTGTGTCTCATTTACACGTTCATAGAGCAATGTGGATGGCTGATCAGTGGCAGTAAATGAAAAGGAAGTGCTGCCACGGCGTGTGTGTGTATATGTGTGTGCACGTGTGATGGGATGGGCAATATGGCAAAAAATATCATATCACAATACTTGAAGATATTTCTACAAAACGTGATGCGTACCAAGGCATTAAGTATGGTTGTGTACCAACAAAAACATTGAAATATGATGAGCTCAGAGCTTTGTATCAAACGTTTCGAAAGTATTGAATGAGGAAAAGAGAGAAAATTATATAAATGATGCAGAAAAAGAGTTTAACATCCAATCTGCTACATGTTACAGTGCGTAAATATGTAGTTATAAAAGCACTGACAACTGGTGGGTCTGTGGACGTGGTGTTCATTCATGTTTCATTTCAAAATGCTTTTTAGTTTAGTTTTTTTATTTCTTGGCACTCACAAAAATAGGAAATTACTTCATTTTTTTCATAAAAATATCTAAAAACATTTGAGACTCTTTCTTCAGTTTTAAGTATTTCTACTTGTTTCACCACACAAAGCCATCATTTTCCAGTAGTACATTTCAGCTTGAGCAGAGTCGACCTGCAAGGAGAAGGAGACTCTTCAAGTCAAGATGTGTACTCTGGTTTATTCAGTTTAAGTTTATTTAGTTTTCATAAAAGGTGTGATGAAAATGGGATCACCAGTGCAGATACATTTTCGCTGATTAAAATATTCTGAAATTGCAGCACCTGGAAAATCCGGCTGACATTTTTTCAGCCTCCATGTCGTCCTCCTTTATGTCACTTTCTTGCTATTTTTTTTAAAAGCACATCGTTCGTTCATTTTCACCCCAGAATGAATCCGAAATGCTGAAAAGCAAGCAAACGAGAAATACAAGAGCTTTTTTTGTAATCATTATTATTGTAAAGCCAAAAACTCCTTTGAACATCTCGTTTGCGCATAATTACGTTTTTCACTTTGAAACAAAAAAAAAAACAAAAAACGAATGAACGAAACATACACAGACCCTAAAACCGGATACTCGCTAAAGTGTATTGTGACATTTTAATAGCGCGATATTGATATGATATTACCATATTGACCAGCCCTAGCGTGTGGTGTGGTGGTGTGCATGCTCACACTTACTGCCTTTGACATTTTACTCGCATGAATGAGGCTAACGATTGCACCACAACTCTGCAATACTTTTTATGAAAGGAAAAAATTCCTGTGTGCGCGTCGGTTAAATCCGGTCCCTCGCATTTTGGCTCGGTTTTCATTTCAAGGAGACCGAGAGAACGCCTCGGCTGAACTTCACCAAGATCTGACCTCATTTCTATCCCTTTATAATATGTTTTATATGCAAAGCATTTATATAATCAGTGAGAATATAGTATGCTTGTGCGTGTGTGAGTCTGTGTGTGTGTGTTTGTACAGGAATGTACATCAGAGTATAACAGGTTATAATTCATGGGACTGATACACTAATGTTAGCAAGCTTTATTTTTATGCTGTTTGCTATATTTTTGGCACATCCTCCTAAACACATTGCTTGATCCCGTCTTTTGGTTTTCCTTGTAGCCTTGTGCCGCCTCCCTTCACGCCATAAACTGGCTCATGGTTACATTTCATTGTTAATTGAAATCTCCTTGCTGGGATTCCTGTGTTGCGTCAGAGCTAAATGATGGTGCCAGCATGTCTGGCGTATTTTTTTTTTTTTTTTTCTCCTTGTAAAGTTCTCAGTTATTAGCTCTACTGTATGTCCAGGTTGTGTTACAGCTGAGTCTTGGAAAAGTGTAGCTGTTTATCCGTTTTGCCTCTTTGATTATTTTCGAATTGTTTTAAATGGAACAAGGCCTTCCCCTGTGAGCCTTTTTGTTTAAAAAAAAAAAAACCCAACAAAACCGAATCATTGTCTCTTCAGGCAATTATGAAGACATTAATACATATTGTCTCTATAGAAGGCATGTGCCGATGATCAGTTATATGATATGTCGCAATATTTAACACAATATTGGTATTCAGAGTATCATTAATATCTCTACATTCCATTTGAGAGAAGACTACCTATGTAGGCTAAATGAAATGATTTAGCATTCATTATCTTAATAAGCCTATAATTATTTTATACTGACACAGCAAATATTAACAATAATGTTAACAATATTAACAATAACATTTTTTTTCTTTATTAAAAATATATTTTTTTTATAATGTGTAAACATTTATATTTATACAGTGCGTTAGTATCAAATTAACCACAAAATGTGAAAGCTCTCATTCTTAAACGAAGAAAATTATTCAGAAAGTATCATTTTCGCGTAAACAGGCATGTGTTTGTATTTATTAACCCACAGTAATGTTTTCTTTTCAGATATTTACCCAGAATTCTTACGCATTCTGAGATCCACATAAACATCTCGTCTTTATGCAGACCTCTACGACATCGTTTAGGACATGTACTAATTTAAAAAAAAAAAAAAATTAGAAAAACAGTGCGGTCGAGTGCAAAAGTTTGTATACCCTTAGGCCGAAGTTTATAGCAGTGGCATTTGGTATAATGGATTTGTTTTAATATCGGCACATGCCTACTATACCCACTCATTAACGTGCTCATGCTCAGAAATGCATTTGAACACACATCCTGTAGTGTTGCTCGATCAAAATATTCTGCCTTAACACTTGCTGCAGTGCCTCTAAAGCCCTGGTCAGGTTTCACAGTTTTCTGGTTGCCCACAGAAGTCTCTGTGCCAAATATAGGAATCAACCAGGACATTTTCAAAAGCTTTATATTTTGTATTGCATCAAATGTAGTTACAAATGCCTTTGTAGATCTTGAAACCGCAGGGAGAACATAAATGGCTTGTGATGTGTTTGTGTACTGTGCTCTTTACTGCCATCTGGACCTGATTCGCTGTTACTGCGTTACATTACTTTACTAAGAGGTGAAAGGAAACTGGACCGTTCTAAAACTCTGAGTTCCCTTTAATTTTATTGCAAAATGTATGATTTAAAGGGGTAGTTTGGTAAAAATGAAAATGTACACAGTTTGTAGTTATTGTAAATGTAGTCGATCAGCCAAGACAATTGTCAAGTAATGGAAATCTGTCTCACCTAATAAAAAATAAAAAAATTTTTTTTTTTAAATTTAAATTTTCTAAATTTTGGGGCTCCTGAAAAACAGATCGCGAGTTTGAATCCTGAACTCGCTGGGAGCCAAAGGAGTAAAATTGCTGGTGCTCTCATTGTGGGAGGGATCACATAGTCTCACCTAGTCTGTTTCCCCTGTCAATCACAGCGACGCTAGCCAATCTGTGAGCTCATGTATGCAGAAGAGGGTGGAGAGCCCTTTCCTCTTAAAGGAAATTAGGAATGGGCTTTTGAATTTCCTAAGACGGCTGCCATTAGCTTCACAGTGAAGTTTTAATTCATTTTTATAGCACGCCAGTGAAACTGTTAAAAAAATAAAAATAAAAAAAATAATAAAATAAACATCTTGTCTGATCGAGTACATGTGGGAGAAATGTGAATTTAATGTAAAGCAGATTTTTCACCCAACTGTTTCTTTAAACTGAACAGGGAATGTTTAGCAGTGATTGTGTGACTTGAATTTCCCTTAATCATGTATTTTACACAGAGTGTAATTAGCGGAGAATGTAATGGCACGTCAAAATGCACTAAAATGTGATAGAGGTTTGTAGATTTTGTATTTTATGAACTTTGCTGCTGAATTTGTCCTTCACACAGCATGTCCAATGTCAACATGAGTTTGCATATGTTTTAATTCATGTTCATGTAAGGTTCAAGGACTTGGCAGCAGCCACTTAATGCTTATCTTACAGTACGATTACGCTCTGTTAATGCTGGACTGAGCGATGTGGCTTTCACGCTGGCGCTGTTCTCAGTCTTCGTGTTGTCATATGGAAAAAGGAGGGCAGGGAAAACTTTCAGCTTTCATATTAAATAATGATTGCCGGCACTTTTTTCTATATCTGTTCTTTATTTTGTGCAGCGAGGACTGTCATAATAAATACTTCTTTAATCCCCCTCCCCTTTTTTTTTGTAATACTGAAATGTAGAACATTTTAGACCTCCTACATGTTTTTCTTCATGAGTGTCTCTTCTAGTCACTATGTAATCATATTTTTCGCAGATGTTTCCCCCCCCCCAATTTTTGAAGACTAGTCAGAATCCCTTAAGTGAGATGTAGCCTTTTATATATTATGTGACTGTTTTCACTTCCCAATCATTCTGACAGAAATTTGGCCCTGGACTTTTTTTCTACTCCATACTTTCAATGTTAATACACTGTTAATTTATTAAGGAATTAATGCAGAGTAATGAAAATTATTATAAAAATATAATCCCTCAGACCTGTATCGAATAGTAATGGTTAACATGGTATGTAGTTAG
The DNA here is from genome assembly GCA_037576675.1 of Pangasius sanitwongsei. Classification (NCBI taxonomy): domain Eukaryota; kingdom Metazoa; phylum Chordata; class Actinopteri; order Siluriformes; family Pangasiidae; genus Pangasius; species Pangasius sanitwongsei. The sequence goes on from CM075018.1 coordinate 6,207,366, forward strand.
AAAGGCAACTATTGAAAGATGTTCTTTCGGCTTCTAATTGTAAAGACACACTCCCGGTTGGACTGATTTTAATTTTAGACTTTATCTTCTTTACTGTACATATGTGTACCATATACAAATGTATTTACTTTTTCATGCATGTTGAAGTGAAATACGATGCACACTTGCAGTGCTGCAGTTTTGATTAAAGAAAAAGCAATTAAACACCATTTCTGTGTCTTTGATGTTATAAATGTAATTAATCAAGTGAAGCAATAAAGTATTTTATATGTTGAGCTGGAATGTGATAGTGTTTAAAAGTTATGGCTCTTTTGTTGTTAAGAAAAAAAAAAGGAAGCAATAAAGACGTTATAGGAGCACTACATTAAAAGCATGGCTTTAAATGATGAAAGGCACTAAAACCACTAAAAGGAAGCTATTTGTACTGTAGCACGCCTAATTAGACATTTAGTTATTAGACATATAGCCGCAAGCAGTGATCTACAGGGTCCAAGCACTCCTCACAAATAGCGCCCCCAATGTCCAGTGCTTGCCAAGATACACAAAACACACACATATATATATATATATATATATATATATATATATATATATATATATATATTACTCATTAAAAATAATTTAAAAAAATAAATCTTCCTAATTTCTGAATTTTTTAACATTCAAATTTGAAGTATGTAATGCTGAAGACAATTTTTTTTTTTTTTTTTTTTTTAGAAATTATCATTTATGAACATACAAAATTGCAAGGAGGTAAAAAAAAAAAAACCATCTTCCCAAAAACATCACTAGTTTAAAAACAAACAAAAAAAACTTTTTAAAATCTAATTTAATTTTTTTTTTAAATTTTATGTAGAAAGTTAGTAAAGATTGAGAAAAACAAATAGTTTAGAGAGCTACAGGTATTTACATTAATTTACAGTAATACTCCCAAGTGATTTTGAGGTGATTTACATCTTATATTTTACTAAAGTATTCAAAAAAAAACAAACAAACAAAAAAAAAAAAGACCCCTTAAATTGACTGTTAGTGTGAACACGATGCATGAAAGGGTTAAGGAATGTGGCACTGCGTTAATCTATCTTTGGCCACCAGGTGGCGCTGAAATACGCCAGTGAATGCTTGCGACTGCTGGCCAATCACAGAGCAGAGGGCGTGTCTGTGCAGTGGGAGGAGTGTGGGGGGGGGGTGGGGTGTGGGGGGCGCGCCTAACTACATTGTACGCGGTGCAGTCGGTCACGTGACCACTCGTCGGCGAGTTCCCACAGTATGGCGGAGGGTGCAGTTGTTCGAATGGATTGTTACTCACGTTTGAATACATGGTTTGTGTCTTGACCTGGAGAGGGATTTTAACCGACGAAACGTTTGACAGAACTTGAAAAACAGAAGACAAAACCAAAACAACTTAAGAGTCGTACTTCTCAGCATGGCGGACCGCGGTGCGGATTTGGCGGCTTTACCTAAAGAGGTGAAGGACCAGTTGGCGGAGTTGGAGCTCGAGCTTTCGGAAGGTAACGGTGGCGCTGGAACGGGTTTAATCCCCAACGGCAGCTCGCTCACTAGAAATGTGCACTGTATAGAATGTAGTGTTAATGAGTCGTGCACCCTGTGTAGTGCGCTATGAGTGTGTGAGGGAGCCATTTGGGATTTTACCTTGAACTCTGTGAAAAAGCAGCTAACGTAAAATTGTCGTAATTTACAAAAAAATAAACAAAAAAACAGGGCTAATTTCTAGTTTCTTAGACTTAAAATCTTTAACAGAGGTCAGTATGTAAGTGTGTGTGTGTGTGTGTGTGTGTGTGTGTGTATCCTTTTTTCTTTCAACGGTTGTCTGAAAATCTGAAAAACGGCCAACTAGCTAACAACATTTACTCATTTCAGTTAATTCGGTCATGTCTAGACTTGAAAAGATGTTAGATGTCTTTAAAGGAAATAAAAATTCTCAGGAATTGTTGAGAAAATAACTGCTGGACCCGTGACTCACGCGACACAAAGCGACTGGAGTCCTCTTCAAGCTCGTGCAGTTTGTTCCCAAGCAGCTGTATCAGAATGTATGAGGATTTCGACTGATATGCTCCCTGTAACACACACTATCATGGTGTGTGTTGTGTTTTCAGGGTTATTTGAAAGGTTATCTGAGCAGAAGATGTGTTCAGGCTTGACTGAGTGCCAGTCAACTGTCTGCCCTTCAGCCTGAGCTCAGCTGTTCTTCCTCTGTGTGTTCATGGCTTTGTGTCTCAGATTTCTGAAATATTAAGAAACATGCTGCCAAGTATTTGATAAAAAATCTACTCCTTTTCGTTCATCCTTGGAGTGTGTGTGTGGTGTTGATGTCAGAGTGCACATTCCCTTGAAACACCAGCATGCAAAACACCAGCAATTCAGCAGGAAGCACAAAAGCCCTTGTTGTCAGGTGTGTTTGTGTGTGTGTGCTTTTGAAGGGCTGTGCTTCCCAGCCGGGTCCCTTATTACAGTACAATAGAATTAAGCAGCCTGTGCTTTCAGAGAGAGAGAGAGAGAGAGAGAGTGTGTGTGTGGGGGGGACAGTGGGACGTCTGCGTGGACTCAGCTGAGTAATACTGTTACACAACTGGCACCAGTTGGCGTGTGGGTTATGGTCCGAGGCAGTGTGTTGTCGCACCTATGGGAAAAGAAGCAGCCATGGCAACTGTAACGAGAGGAGCTGTAAAAGCAGTAAACACTGCGCCGTATGGTCGAGCGGAGACACACCGCGCCAGATTGGTCATCAGATTGACGTCTGGCTCTCGTGATTCACGCCGTGTTGAATGATTCCATCACTTCATCAAGAAGCTGTGTGACTGAAGTGTCACGGTGCTCTGAAAAAAATGTGCGAGAAGTGTGAAAGCGGTCGAGTCTGAATCCGGTTTTAGGCTGTCTTTTAAGATTATTACTTGTCACAGTGTATAGAGGCAATCAACTACAATCTTGGCTGAATTTTATAACGTAAGTTGTATTCTGTGAACGATTCGATGAAGATCCTCTAGCGATAGATCTGTGATTAAAGAAGATTACTACATTCTGCTTACGTCATCAATCACCGTGATTCTCGCAAAAACAGAAACATTCTTCAGAGTGAGCTTGAGGTTATGAAGATATTTTTTTCTATTTTTTTTTCCCGTTATGTTTTTACAGCTGTTCTGCGACTTTCATGTAAACGTATGTCGACTAGTCGGTGTCTAGTTGGTGCGCTAACACTAAGCTTTTTCTCCCCATAATTTCTCCCCAATTTGGTCACCTGCAAATTCTCCAAAGCTACTAACCAATGAGGGTGAAGTCTGTCACACTATCAGTCTATTTCCTCCAAGACACGTGAAGCTAGCCACCACATTTTTCCCCCCAAAAGTGCTGCACACGTTGTCACAGGGCAGAGTAACACTCCCAGAGGGAAGCGCTATCTACCCTCTTCCCCATACATGAGCTTGTGGATGCCCAGGATTGGCTAGTGTCGCTCTGATTGACAGGGGAGGGAGTATGTCTTCCCTCCCACCAAGACCCATTTTGAAATGTAAACTTAATTAAAAATCAGATTTCTGATTTCCAGATGTCGCTGAAAGCTTTTACGCTCACCTTAATTTTACGATCTATCATGGACGCGCTGATGTAATATGGAGTGTATGTACAGTGGCTGATGCTCACATGGATTTTCCGATCCACTGATATGACACAGGATGCAACATGTCTTAAAGCCCAATGCAGTCACGCCTCTGAGTTTGTGCGTAACTTACAGAAAGTTGTCTCGGTTAATAATCAGTATCAGGAACCAGGCAATACTCAGCGATGTGTAAATGGAAAAAGTGGGTATTTGGTGCATTTAGAGTAATGTTTGTAAACCGCAAACACCATCGACTTAACCGCTCAAAAAAAAAAGGAAGTGAAATTTGCATCCATAAAAACTCTTAAATAAATATTAACTAGAAAAGTGTCTCCCTGTGTGGGGGAAAAAAGGGAAGTTGGTATTTTACAACATGAACATTTCCATCAGTGGGTTTATTGCGAGGTTGAATAGCTGCATCTCTTCAGTGCTCGGGTTTAAAAAATGAAAATATTTACATGTAAACCTGATTATCGTCACATCATGTGACTACAAAATCTGCGACATCATAGGTGTGACTCACACACTAATGATTCAGAAGAACCGATGAACCTCCACAGGCTTATCCCAGCATGCCCTGCTTGATCCCAGCCACTTTTTTTTTTTTTTTCCCCAGAGTTGAGCAACCAGGGTTTGTCATTTGATCATTTCATCGATTATGGAAAAAAAATATATCACGTACAAGGATTTTTGTCTTAAAACCTTTTCAGCACTCACCTGCAGAGCTTTATTTGTTCTACTGAATTATGGTAAATTCCACAGCAGTGAAATTGTTGTGCATGTTTATTTCATGCCTTTGAAGTCAGAGAGATCATGGTTAGGAGGTGTGAAAGTGCCAACATGTCAACATGCAAGTTATTGCTGCTGCAGTCAAACCACTAAACATTCACGGTAACACCCGTAACTGAAATCTTTCATACTTTTTGCGTGCCTGTGTTCAGCGGCGTGTTTTAAACCCCCCGGGGGCAGGTGAGCGAGTGTGAATGTGGGTGTAGGGTTATTTGGAGGGTCGTGTCATGCTGCTTTGATCTGGATAGAGCCGACTGTCTCTACAGCAAGTCTCATCTTCAGCACTCAGTGTTTTATTTCCACATGGCTGACCTGCTGTAGAAGAGACCATTCACATAATTAATTGGCCAATCCCAAACATGGTGTAGCCCTTCCACATTTTTTTTCCCCCCACAGAGGTTACAGGGTTGGTCATTTTGCTCAAACACTTACAAATGCAAGTAAGAAGAGTATGGTGAGGGGAAAAAAATGAATTACATTGTCATTCAGTATGTACTGTATGTCTAGTGAGTAGGCATGTGCCAGTATTTATTTTTCAATCTAAGAAATGCCTAATCTTTTTCCATAATACATTTCAGGGTATTACATTAAAAAAAAAATCTCTTTTTAAGGTTTAGCATAATCATGTGTCATCGTTTCTGGCGTGCTGTGCTTGTGACATTTATTTTGCTTGGATAAATGAAAAAAGTGTGCACCGACTATTGCAATGTAAAATTAGCTGAAAAGTATATGCTATTACAATACATTTTATACACACCCACCGCAGAGCTCATAAATTAATTAAAAAAAACCACGAGAACTGTTTTCTGTTCTTATGTTCCAACCCCAGTGTAAAATCGATTAATTCCATTCCTTCAGTGCGCCTTGGCATCGATTCTACAGGTCTCTGGAACTGTACCGAAGGGATGAACCCTGTTCTTCCAGAAGACATTTCCTCAGCTGGTGTTCTGATGATGGCAGGTTAGAGCGTTGTCGAACACGTCGCTCCAACATCTCCTTTATGTGTTCATTTGGGTTGAGATCTGGTGACTGTGAAGGCCATAGGATATGATTTGCATCATTTTCATCCTCATCAAGCTGTTCTGTGAGCCCATGTGCCCTGTGGATGTGGGTGGAGTTATACTGGAAGAAACCACGCCCCTTCACAGGATAAAGGTGATCAGTCAGAAGACACTTGTCAGCAAAATACATTATGTGGCCAAAAGTTTGTGGGCACCTGACCATCACACCCTTATGTGGTTCTTCCCAAGACTGTTACCGCAAAGCACACAGTTGTCTAGCATGTCTTTGTACGCTGTGGCATTACAGTTTCCCTTTCAATATACTTTATAAATTTTTTATTTTTTTTTCTAAAAAGTTACGTGAACAGAAACTTTGCAAGGCAGTATTAGTTCAAAAGTCAGCTATGTTGTTGTTATGCTTTTCATAATTGCTTAAATAAATAATGGTCCATTTTACAGTAGGTGCAGCATACACACCTTGTGCTCAGACTCTGCTTGTCTGTTTCTAACTGTCTCTTTGTGGCTTTCACCCAAGAAAGTGTTTGTGCCTGTTTGGTGCAGAAGTGCTTGCTTATTGTCTTTCATTGCTCGACTTCCCATCAAAAGACAGACGCTCAGTGTTCAGTTCAGCCACCAAGCGTTGCGGTCGCTGTCTCATATCGCCAAATCTGCTTTCCATCTCAGCATTCTTGACCCGTCTGTGATTTTCCACTGAAGGCTGTCTAGGACGCGGAGAGCGGAAATGCCCCGCGTTAATGCGCTCGGCTCGGGTTGCTCGGAGGAGAAGAGAGGCCGGCCAAGCTGCTGCTTAAAGAGCGAGCCGATTCTGCGAGCCACCAGTGACCATCGGGACACAATGGGGACCATTGAGCTGATCAGGAGCGTGGTGACTAGGAGCTGCGCTGGCATTTAGGCCATTCAACTGAGAGCTTTGTAGCCTGAAATGAGCTGCTCTGGGCAGGCGGGGTTCAGCCACAGCTTCTGTGTATGTGTGTATGTGTGTGTGTGTGTGTGTGTGTGTGTGTGTGTGTGAGAGAGAGAGAGGGAGTGAGTTCAGGGCTGATCATAAGATGTAATGTGCACCACAATGAAGTTCCCTAAAATATCCCTGAGAGAAGTGTAGGGTATTGGTTGCAGCCAAATTCAGCTTTATACACTAAGATTGATGATAAACTTGATTGACAGCGTCTGTGATTTATATGCAGATCTCTATCCATTGTGTTAGGAAGAACAATAGAGAGAGTTGATAACAGAAGTAACTCTGTAACTAAGTTTTCCAACAAGTTTTCAGCTGTATTTCCAAATTCTAGAGAACAGAGTAAAACTGTTCAGCTTTTTTATTAACCATAAGAAACAGCCAACATATATACATGGTACTGTATATACTATAATTAATACATATCAGTGTTGCCTTTAATTAAAATCTCTTTTTTCTTGTTGTTGTTGTTGTTGTTGTTGTTGTAATAAAACCAAGGGAAAAGGTGAAATGATGAGTATAAGTCTTTGTGAGCCAACCAATGTTGAATAGGAACTAAAACGTGAGAGTAGGGGATTGTGGGTACTCAGACAACCCACACCATAGAAATTGCCTGAGGAACTTATCACAGCCGATCAACTGGACTTGTGGCTTTATAATGTGTCGTAACTATTTTACATACCTTTGAGAATTGTTGCGCGTTACGGTCACTGGAATCACAGCTCTGTCACAAAGTTGCACAGAAAATTAACGGGCGTCTGTCAAATTATTGCTTGCTAGTGTGAACGCAGGGGAGGAGGTTAATCGCAGATTTGGGTTTTATCCCAAGCAGGCAGAGCAGCTAAGCTGTAATAAGTAGCTCAGTTCTCTCAGAGTAAAGGAAAACATGTTCGCCTGTATCTGGTTAAATGACTGAACTCATCGGATATGGGTTTGTGTGCAGCACTATAAATGTAGCCGACATCTTCAGAGAAAGTCTGAAGTGCATTTGATGCATCGAGTGCAGAGCTGTTAGTGACTTCCTGAGTGGTTACGGTAATATAGAGCTGATTTGTGTGTATTGATTGGGCTGGAGATGGAGTTTCTTGGTGATGATGGTCAGGTACTTATGTAAGACGTGGAATATCCTGATGCAGTGTGAGACGTGTTGTACAATATGGATGGAAATAGCATAACACTGTGCACTACAACTATGAAAAGTTTGGTCATATTACGCGTCCCAGCAGAGGAAGTGTGCAATAAATAGCCGAAGTACAGGCTCCTCGCTCCCAGAGTGCAGTGGAAAGTCAATCTCTGGTTGCTTGACTCCAGCTAGCAGGTCAGATCTAAAGTAAAATTGGGGAAGCCATTGTTCCCTCTATATGTGCAACATCCTGTTTGTGTTAAATATGGCCATCATTGTGTGTCTGGAACAGTCTGCATGCAGGAGACTGATGTGCCTGTCACAGTTCCCCTTTTTAATAAGGCTGGGTTTGTTTGGTGAACATTTTTATGGAGCGGTAATAACTAGTTCAGCCTCGAGGCAAAAAAAAAAAAAAAAAAAAAAAAATGTAATTTCACATGCAGGCCAGTGTGTTATGAATCCTGTTTCTGTCTGTTCTGACGTGTCCATGGCAATCTGAAACACTGGGTGGCAGTTTCATATCCCGGGGGTTTAAGCCCAGTTTTTAAACTTGATTTAGCTGTTTTCTTCCAAAGTAGGACAGATTTCAGCTTGCCTCATTGACTGCGTGGTTGATTTGATCTATTTTTGACATGGAGTCTCAAACCTATTTCTTTAAGCTGTGCTGTGATTTTCCAAAATTTTCTTTTAGCATTTAACAGTAGAGCCCAAACAGAGTGCGTGGATGCCGTATTGGTCATGAAATGTACATATCTGTATGATATTTCCTTAATCCTTTGACAGGCAGTAGGAATGATTTAGATAGCTAGCCAGCCAGG
>CM075018.1:6219409-6238486 GCA_037576675.1 Pangasius sanitwongsei
CTTGCCTCAGTGCTCCTGTGTCACACAGCGATTGCTTAATGAAGCACACGGCTCAGTGAAGGTTTCTGTCTAAACTATGTCTCTACACTCTCCACCGGATACTGGACGATTCTAAAGTTTCACTGCCCAGTCCACCTTCTGTTTGTTTAGCGCTGCTCAGTTTTAGTGCTTCCTGAGAAGCTGAAGCTGCAGGGAATTGGAGGCAGCACTTTATCTTGCTGGCTCTCAGACTCTGTTGTCTCTAAATAAAAACACCAATCAGAATTTGTACCAGTATAGGGCTTATTAGTGCTGTCTAATCTGGAAAAGAGATTTATCTTGACTCCCAAGTGTTCTTCTTAAGGCTGTAGGCAGATCTATGTGTTTTCTGGTTGGTACATCTCTGGATGTGTTTTTATTTTTTATTTTTTTTTAACACTCTGTTATAGGGCCTTGAAGATATTTTCACAATACATAACATGCTCACCAGCCATAGTATTATCTTTGTGGCATGGATTCTAAATGGTGTTGAAATCCATTTCTTTCTTACTTTCTTTCTGGTCCATATTGATGTGATGATGTGAATGCTTGTTCATGTTCTACCACATCCCAAAGGTGCTGTATTGGTTTCAGATCTGATGACTGAGGAGACCACTGAAGTACACATTGTCATGTTAATGGAGCCACTTTGAAACGATTCGTGCTATGTGACTTGGGGTATCATGATGCTGGGCGTAGCCATTATGAGATGAGTAAATGGTGGCCAGTGCACATGGTTAGCAGCGATAATCAGATAGCCTGTGACATTCAAACTATACTTGACTGGTATTACCGGGCCCATTGTGTGTAAAGAAGACACTCCCCACACCATTGCACCCCCACCACCAGCCTGAACTGTTGACACAAGGCAGGTTGAGTCCATGGATTCATGCTGTTGAACCCAAATTCTCACCCTACCATCTGCAAGTCACAGCAGAAACCGGGATTTCATCAAACATCAACGTTTTGACAGTCTTCAATTTCAGAGAGTCTGTGCCCACTGTAGCCTCAGTTTCCTGTTCTTGGCTGATAGCAGTGGAGCAGGAAGTCATCTTCTGTTGTTGCAGCTTCAAGGTTTGACATGTTATCTGAGATGCCTTTCTGTTCACCACGGTTGTAAAGAGTGGTTAATCTGGCTTTCCTGTCATCTCAAACCAGTCTGGCCGTTCTCCTCTGACCTCTCCCATCAGCCCTCAGAGCTGATCTTTACTGGATTTTTTTTTTTTTGCCCCACTATTGTGAACTCGAGAGACTAGTGTGCATGTTTGCTTATGAGTGTGTGTGTGTGTGTGTGTGTGTGTGTGTGTGTGGGGTGATGCGTTGGTGGGGGGCCAGAGTTACAGCAAGGGACACCAAGCGCCACAAAAAAAAAGGTCAGGAAAGCCAGCGTCGTCTCTGGACTATGTCTATAGACTCACTGGAGGAAGTTTCAGAGGAGAGGATGGTAGTAATTCTGGCTTATTTTGCCAAGTTGCTTGAAGAAGCACTGCTGGAGATCTTTTCTACCTACTGCTGTCAGGCTCCAGCATGCAGCAACAGGACCGAATTTCAGTATAACATTCCCTTACAATACCGCTCAAATGTGAATATTTCATTCGGTGTTGTGATTTTGTGTTTTTGTATTGTGTGTGGGTGTGTGTGTGTGTGTGTGTGTGTGTATGTAATGTGAATTTAGTGTTTATTTAATGCCCTGTGCTCTTCAGCCTCAATTTCCCCTTCAGTAATATACATCTATCTGTCCAGCTATCAATTTGTATCAAAATATTTAGTTTTGCAAAGTGCCAGGAATACAGCAATATATATTGTCTTTAAAAATGAATTAATGTCATGGAGAGGTGGAAAAATAAAATAGCTGGCACAAAATTTTGTACAAATATTGACATAATATAGCCCTATTCTGTTAGATAACTTTCTCTGTCATAGCACAAATTTACATATTTCCATTTTTCGTCGCTTGGCAGGCGCTTGTACGCGACGGTGGCCCCCCAGTGTCAAAGCACAGAGATGTTGTGCAATATGACAGTGATAAATTCTTTCACGATCCAGTCTGCTTTTCAGAGTCTATCATGGGTGTCAGTACTTCTGCAACCACAACCCACACAGAGTACACACCACAAAGTAGCCGACAACTTTTACACACGTTTACAGATTTTATTTGCCGCATTACTGCTACTTCCTCTTTAGTCAGGTTGACTGACTCACAGCACTTCAACCCATCCAGCTCACATTGTCTGAACAGATGAAACCTCATTTTCTCTAAGTGGAACAATTAGGCCAGTGTAATTGTTTGTTTCCCAGACCCGCTCGCTTTAATTTTCACAGAAATTAAAAAAACCTCCCCTGACAAATAGGTCATTTACTCAAGAGGGCATGAAGACAATCTTGACGCACAGCTGGGATTGAATGGCCGCGCTTACAGAAACATGGTGTTTCGAACTGCCATGCACTGGAAAGTGTGTGTGTGTGTGTGTGTGTGTGTGTGTGTGTGTGTGTGATGCTGGGACAGCATTCAAACACTGCTTAAGATGATTTGTGTTAAACTTTATACAGAGTTTTCAGTGCATACACCGGCATGTGATTCTTATTTGCAGGGGTTTAAGACTGAAGTTGTTAAGCTCAAACAGTAATGTGGACATGGTTTTCCTCACGTGTGCCGACTTCTCTTTTACAGTGTAGTCCACGTTTAAAATCACTCACGTTATTTATAATAAATATAATAGACATTGTAATATACAAAATATTGAAAATGGTAAGTTGGTTAGACAGTTTAAACATATGGGAAGCCTGTGATTTAATACAACGGTCAGTAAAAGCCGGGATATAAGAAATAAAGCATGTTCGGGCGTGCTGTTATAGGAAAATAATCAACAGTAGGGTGGTGTAGTGCTGAATAACGCAAAGCAAAGTTACTGTTAGCATCCCGATGTTGATTATTTTCTTTAACAGCACATCCTGAGTTGTTTTATTCCCCTTATAGCACAGCAATTTGCCAGCAATAACATTTATTTATTAAAGAATGACACAATAAATTTGTCCATCTTTCCTTTTTGTATATACGTCTGATACATACAAATAACAACATACAAGTTGTTACTGTAGAAATGATAATGTAATTAAAGCAAGTCTTTGAATTTGGAAGAAGTCTATTATTGCACTTAGTGCTCTAGAAAAGGTGCTCTGGCATCGAGGGCCTTGCTGGATCAGATTATTAGTGAGCCGATTGTTTGGGGAGGGTGTGGACGGCTTTCGGTATTTTAACGACAGCTGGTCCCGTTCTAATTTTAAAGCCAACGTCGATATTGTGCATGTAAGAAAAGAGGATTGGGGTATTTGAAAGAGCGTTCAACTTACAAAAGGACCGAAGCCAAACATTTGTTAATGGAAACCCTAAAGGAGATGGGAACAAAAGCGCTTAGGATGTGCTTTAACGTGTTGTACTTTAACCCTTAAAGACCGCCTGCTCTGTTGTGAGGAGTGTCATATACTTGGTGAACAGGGAGTCTGAACCAGTATACACCAAGAAAAAGTTGGATTACTAAAGAAAAAAGGCGGAAAGAATCACAGTATGCACTTCTCTTGGCGTTTTGTCATATCCTGGACAGTCATCTTGTTTTGTTTTAAACGCTGTATTGGAGCGGAGCAAGCATTCCCTGGTGAGTCACCGCCTGGAAGAGCTATAAAGCTGTGACGTCATGGAGAAGAGTGAGATATAAGCAACAGTTTTGCAACCAAACCCAGATTATCGCTATCTCTCTGTTTCCTTTCCTTCCTCCCACTCTCCCCAGTGTTCACTCCAGACCCTCTGTGACACACCCCGGTCACGCCCGGGCTTGCTCCCTGCTTGGAGCGTATAGAAACGGATGGGACGTGTCATTCTGTGACAGTTGACGTCGAGTAGTGTAATCATCAGCTGTATATAATGTACGTGTCTGCATTTTATCAGCTTAGTCTACTGAGTAAGCACACACAAACACTGGGATTTCCCTAGCTGGCCGCATTTAATTTTTTTTTATAGCCTGAAATGATGTCATTGTGTAACCTAGTCACTGAGTGTTTCCCAACAGCCTCCGGATGGAAATTGTTTGTGAAATTGTGTGGAAACGATGTGAGAAATTTGGGTAGAATCCCCCCCCCCCCCCCAAAAAAAAAAAAAAGATCTTTAGAGCGAAAAAATTCTTCCAAATCAAGCCCCTATCCACCACATCTTTTGTATCAAGACCTCCACCTGCCTTTAATCGGAGTAAATATCACATCACACAGAGCAGACTGATTTCCAGGTCGACTGTTTGTGCGTTTCCTTGCAAGCAGAACAAACACATTCGGGACGAAACCTCAAATATTCCTCCTCCTTCTCCAGCTCTTATCAGTCGTTTTGAGAAATAAACCAACACCGACAACCGATGTCTTTCTCTGCCTTATTTGCATTTCGTTTGCCGCCAACGCTGCTGTTTTTTTATTTACTAGCTCAGGTTGACAGAGTTGCCATTCTTGTTTTGATATCTTGTTTTGAATCTTCAGATTCTTGAAATGAATCTGATAGCACAAATAGCTGCGTCTGACAGCACGACTAGCGTTGCAAAACACACCGCAATTAAAAAAAAAAAAAAAAATCAGCATCATTCAATACACTTTAATGAGACAGTATTAAAAATCCTTTGGCAGCAGTTCAGAAGTAATGCTGGGATCTCAGAGCCGTTAACGGTGCAGAGTGGTCTAGCAGGACGTACACCGTGTCCTTTTTAAGGAAACTCGCCATCTGCATGCTTGGTGGCGGTTCTTTTTTGAAGTATACTGCCAGATGTGAGCGTGTTCCAGCTGCAGTGCCAGAGAGGAAGTCTCCTGTTGGACAAAGCCTCAGAGTGGGCAGAAGCTCTTGGGTGGACAGACATGTGAGTGGATGCAGAGTTTAAACTTCTATAGAAGAATGGAGAAGGAAATGATTCAGCAATCAGTGTTTCTGTTAATGCTGACTTTTGTGTGCTGATGTGATAAATGACATTATGGAACCACACCCTGTATCATAAATTGTTGAATGCTTGAAACTGATTAGTCAGAAGGTATGTAGTATTTTAATATAGCAGCACAGGTAGTTCCGGCGGAAAAATGAATGATAGGTTAATATTAATGCGCTTGTTCTAATACGTTATTGTTTCTATAGAAACAGCTCATACACAGGGACTTGTACGGCAGATGCTCCATAGAACCTAAGGGCATTTTCACACCTGGCTTGTTTGGAGCATTTGTTTCGGAACCTGGTTCGGTTCGTTTAGACATACATGAACACGGCAGTCGCACTCGGGTCCGCGCCAAAACAATCGGCCCGATTGCAAACGAGCTCTGGAGCTGTTCGCTTGTGGTGAGAAACCAATCCGACCCAGTGGACCAAGGAACCAACCTGTATAGCAATGCATGATGGGAACTGTGTTACGTAAACAGCATGTTTGTTTCGCTAACGTCCCTCGCAGCATGAATCGCGGTTTAACTCGGACCAAAGACGAGGTAAAACGCCTCAATGAAATATTTCTGAACAACTTTCAAAAAACGCATAAAAACACCAAGGTTTACAAGGTGTTTAGCGAGCGTCTCAAGGAGATGGGCTTCAGTCGCGCCGTGAAACATCGATTCCTGCTCAAACTGATAAGTTATAATACCTACAGCTAAAGTGAAAGCCATAATAAGCTCTGTCTAACCGTCTTGGGGCTGGAGAAGAATGACTGTTTATCGCAGCTATGACACAAGCGAGAACAGGAACTAACTTGTCTCTCAGATGTTCCACAACATTACATCTAACTATAAACCATTAAAATGGGCAAATGATTTGTTCGTTAATAAATTAAACGTTGTAATCGTAACAGCACGGTCTGGAGTGTGTTGCTCCTTACTTAACAGCACATCCTGAAGTGTTTTATTCCTCTTATACCCCCGCACTTTGCCAATTATGACATAGGATTTGTAAGAATGTTGCGGAACATCCGTGAAAGAAGTTGGTGGTATAAATGGTATAACTTGTGAGACCCTGTAGCCGTCATTAGTTCAGTTAGTGTAATAGTGTGCATTAGCTTGAGTGTAGAAACCAGGGTACAGTATTTATTTTGAGATATTTTTCAGTGGGAGTATTTTCCTGTATCGAAAAATGTTTAGATGTGTTATTGACCTTTGTTGTATTGTTCAAGCCTGTGCTGTGTATATTTGTTCTCTGTGTGTGTGTGTGTGTGTGAGTGAGTTGTTTCAGGGCGGCTGGCTTCACCACACGTGCACAGCAACACATGAACCTGACCTCACTCGAAACAGCCAGCGTTGTGTGTGTGCAGTATTAATTCTGTTCATGACCCCAGAATATGCGCTTGAGCCTTGACTCACGCACACGCTCTGTAGATCTCGTTAGCCCGCTCTGACGGAAATGTTTACAGAAGTCATTCTGAGCCTATGTGCTAATTAGCTCACTGCAGTGATGCAGTATACAGTCAAATAACACTGCTGTGCCGAATCGGCATGCCTCAGTCTTTAAACAGCAGCACCTGGCTATTGTGAGCACTGACTGTTTATCTGCTGTCAGGACAGTGTGTATGTTTAGGTTTAGGTGTTCTGCGTCGAATGTGTTGCCTCGCCGCTTCACTGGAACCCACCGGTCAGGTTTAGCGTGTGTGATTCACTTTTCATAACTGCAGTGGCATATTTATCCAATCTTGGACTTAGGGTCCGTGTGTGTGTGTGTGTGAGAGAGAGTGAGAGGAGTTGCAATGCAGGACTAGGGGGCGAAGTCTTACTGTGAGAGCTCTCCGAGTGGCTGTTCAGCCGAGCGAATCAATGCAAGAGAAGAGAGACTGAGCAAACACGTTCAAGAGCGCACATCACTGACATACAGTGAGAAATGATTGAGTGTCTATGATGAGTGTCTACATTTTGACTCCTGTTCATCGGCTATATAGCTGTATTTTATCAGCGGAATGACTGAAAACAGCATAGACATTTTTAAACAGATTTTCAGTGGAGTGAAATTGGTTGCTCCATTCGTGTGTTTGACTACGTTCCAAACTGCATACTACTACACAAAATAGTACGGTTTCTCAGGGTCTATGGATAGTTAAGGCTCTTTAATTGCAAAAAGGGGTTCTACTAGGAACCTTCTCTGGTAGGGGAATCTTCTGTTGTATGTATTTCCATAAAACAACAAAAGAACAACTATTGCGAGTTAAAAAAACAATGCACAAAAACAAAAAACAAAATTATTTTTACAAAAATAATTTGGAGTTGCCCTTAAACAGCCCAAACACATAGACCTCGTAAATATATAATAAAAAGGTAGCTGATTTATTTGTCTTAATTTGTCTTGCGAGACTTTTGCTCTATTTTGTTTCGCTTTATTTTCACTTTAATAATGCCGCGGCGAGTAAAATTCCTTCAAACACATTTAACATCCAATCGAAGTCCAGCCCGAAACAATGAACGATTAAGAAATGGAGGTGTCTTTAAATACTGAACAGGCCAAGCTTTTCAGTTCACACTGGCCAGGATGTTATTCGTTTCCTGGAGCACAGAGCTTCATTTAGGTGTTTCCTCACCATAAGTAAGTAAATCTGTTGTACAAATTGTCTGTGTTGTGACGTTAGATTATTATAAACAAGTCATAATGCTGTATACACTCAAATAAAGTTGATGAGCTCTTATTAGTGAAGCTGTTTTCGCATGTTGGGTTTGAAATGAGTGTTTGTGTTTCTGTGGGTGACCCCGCTCCCTGCCTCAGCTGGGCTTATGTTCAGTGATGTACTACTTTGATACACTGTTCAATAGAGCAGGCCATATAAAAAAAAAATGATTGTGAGAACTATTTTAGCCAGATACCTTGATTATAAATGTGATAATCATGTTAGAATTTTAGATTAGTTTGCAAACTTGCTTCATTATCCAGGTTCGCTTTTACATATCAATGCATATTTAATTGTTAAAACCACATGCAGATTAAATAGCAGTTTATTTTCTGAGCTTGCACTCTTAGAAAAGGATCATTTCAGGAGTTCTTCATGGCTTCTCTGGATAATAAAGTTTGTATGCATCCTTAACTTCTAGTCAAAGGCAGTGTTATTTACCTGAAGGATTAGTAAGTCCCCGCCTCTGCTTCATTTTCATTGGTTGCCAAGTTCAACCAGTCACACCCACTTTTTGCCCATTGACTTACTTTGATTGGATAGAGTGTGAGGGAAGCTTCAATAAAGCTATCAGCAGTATACAACTTCTCAGCAAACATTTTCAGCAACTTTTTCCAATTATCTTTATTTTTTTAAATATTATTTGTAAATATTTTGTTTCACACACACAACACGTATGAGCGAGTCGGCTATAAGCTGTCGTCTTTCAAGTTCGTCTTTTCACAGAAGATGGGAGGGAACAGAAGGCAAGCTTCAGTCTGTTTTGGTTGACTCTAGATCTTCTACGCTGGCTGTGTAGTGTCAGGGGTCTGTTTTTCTCACACACACTTCTGAAAATGTGTCAGAATTGATTTGGTTATTTCCGAACACTACTACGGTGTATGAGCAAAATGAGCCAGATCATCTTGCCTGTACAGAATTCACAAATGTATCAAATGACTGTCTCTCTCACTAGGTGCTTTTTTTTTTTTTCTTTTTTTTTCTTTTTTTTTTTCTTTGATAGAATTTATCTTTTGTATTGAGCTTCATCATACCACCATTACATCACTGGGTGTGTATGTCTGCCAACCACCAGTGTTAAGTTGCTCTGTGTGTGCATGTGTGTGTGTCAGACATGTGAGTATCGCTTGCCTCCAGGGCAGAAAAGCAGAGCCCAGCGTGTGTGTGTGTGTGTGTGTGTTTGTCAGTCCCTCCCAGTAGTTTAAGCCCTATCCGTAGCATCACGCTCTGTTCACATGAGCGTGTATCTGGTGGGGTCGCAGAGGTCACTAGGGTTCAGGGTGACCTTTCTTCTTTCTAGTGAGCTCTAAAGACCTGGTCATGGCTTTAAGGAGGAGCTTCTCAATCCTTAAATAACAGCCACGACTGTTTGAACTGTTCTGTTACACATCGACTCGTATAAATTCACACGCCTAATAGCAGTACCTGTAAATAGGTGTTGCAAAAAGTTACGTGCTTCATTAAAAATACCTGATGTGCCGAGTCAGAGTGATTTTTAAAAAAAATTTTTTTTTATTTATTTAAAAATTTGCCTGGTGTTTTAGTCATTAATCATAAGTACTAACTTCTTTAAGGCTCATTTTCATGTGTTGATCATGGCCAGATTAAAATATAAAATGTCGCTGCTCTGAGAAATCTAGTTTTTAAGCGGTTAACTCCTCCTGGATGCCTTGTGATTATATAGCATTGGTATTTGGGTCAAATGTGGCTAAATTCACATTTTCCCATTTCAGTAGACACTTTGAGACTGATTCAGAGATTCGTTCTGTGAAAAGCGATTCAGTATCTGTGGAGATTTTCATATGAATGAGCTTTATTTATTTAGTCACTCATCCAGTACATGTATAGTTTTATGCAGATATTACTCATGCTCGCTCTTTCGTGTTGTCTTCTTGTTGTGTGCGTGCGCGCACACACACACACATGCGCACACACACACAGACACACACACGCACGCGCACGGTCATCAGAGCCACACCCTTTCAGCACGGCTTGATTATCAGAGTCACGTTGAGAGAGCTTCCTGAATCACGGTGTCCTTATTTGCCAGGTTAAACGAGGCGGGAGCCCAGAGGGAGCGTCTCACTAATAGAAACGAGTGAAACACTGGAGCCGCACGGCCAAGCGCTGGTGAACATGACCTACTTTAACTTCCTGCTCAGGGAGCACATGGTTAATCGTGGCAGTGCTCTCAGACTTTGAAGACAAAGCAGTGGAACAAAGATGAACTTCAGACTTACATCATCGTTCATGAGCATGCATTCACGTCTGTTCGTGAAGTTTATTCATTCTGCGACTTTTGAATAGAAAGGATTGTATTCTGGCTTATAGGGATTGGGAACGTGATGTCATTCCACAGTGGTGTTTGGATAACAAAAGCTGAGGCTTTAAAGCTAGCATGTAATCATGGTAAAAATAAATAAATAAATAAATAAATAAACAGTATAATTTTGAATAGAATATGATTTAGCAGTTTTCCCATCAACTCTACAGTTTTCCATTGCTGTTTCATATGTTTAATGTAATTCATAAACTACTTTCTAATCTTAATATGATTTAAAAACTGTCCATAATTGAGTTTAATAAAATTCTCCTGATAGTCACAACCCCTTTCAACTCCGTGCCTCAGGCAATTTAAATGCCACACCACAGTTCAGTGTGTAAATTTGTAAGCCCTGTACCCATCCATCTGCGAAATTACACACGCTTTTAGTGACCCGGCATTTTTATACATGATTTACAGCTTAAATAAATACACGCTTGGATGAAGTACACAACTTTGTGTTGCTCTCTCTCTCTCTCTGTGAGGTAACTACATGTGTGTAACAGGATGAGAGTAATTACTTTGTGTAAACCACAAATATGATTTTTCTGTTAAACCTTTCTTTATATTAACTATACAGGAAATGCTCACTAAATTTAGTGTATCTCTTAGGTAATGGCTACTTGCGCTCAGGACTGTGACGTATTTCCTTTTTGAAAAAGCGCAAATCTTGTGTCTCTGGTAGCGCTGATTAAATTGCGCAGCACAGCGAAACAACAATGTCTACTTTTTTTTTTTCTCTTTTCAGTCTGTGAAGTCTTAATGTCATAGGCTAATGTTAGCTTGGGTGTTTTTTTTTTTTTTGGTTAATGGGTATTTTTCTTACATTCATAGCAGTGTATGTATGACAAAGCGTACAGTGTGATGCCTTTCTCTAGCTTGCTAAGGAGCTTTGCAAATGTTCTTACATATATGATGAACGTCGGCAGACACCGGGTGTAAATAGCGTCATTGGCAGCGTAGTCGATGAGCCGATAGCAGAAGCGCCATTTTGGTTATAATGCAGAAGCGTTTGTGCAAATAGCCCATTATAGCTCCAAGAAAAACAGCAGTACCATTATAATGTAGGTCCACACATCTGACAAATGTTCAGAATATAAAAATATTATTGAAAATGAGCAGGTAATACAAATTATACGCATTAATTTTATGTAATTACCTGAGAGAGAATGTTACAACTGCCAAGATAAACTTTTGTACTCACGCAAGGCAAGAAGTTGCTGAATTCTCACATATGATTTACATATGATTTACTGCTGTAAATGTGCAACTACACATGCATTCGAAATATTTAATCAGAATTATAGCCAATGAAGCAACACAACTAAAAAATAAAAATAAAAATTACGATAATTTGTACTGATTTTCTCAAACTTGAACTTTAAATAAGTATTCCTATAATTTACTTTCTCTCTCTACGCATAGCTTTCCGTGTCATTGGTCACAACCAAACTAAAAGACCTGTAAATAAATTGCTCATGTGACGTCAATTCCCATGTCGTATATGTCTAAACCCAACATCTTCCAGTCCGTCACACCCTCACTGCTGAGCTCACAACCACTAATACCCAAACACAGCATGCAAAACTGACACATCTGCTTCCGGTTCCTCGCCACGACCTCAGTGTCTGTTTTTACATCCAGCTGCTTTTTGAGATGCGTTGTGTATAAAGTTGTTTTGTGGTCTGCTCTTGCATCTCTTATATTCTAGCTCAGAATCTGTTCACAGCCTTAAAGATAACCTTGTAAGCTTGAATTGTTTTTGTTCTGCCAAGAAAAGCTTGTGTGTATTGAAGCCTTAAGGGATTAATTCACTGATTGGCTCGTGTGAGTGTTTTCTTAAGACGGATGCCACGGAGCAATGTGTGTAGATTCCTGTACCATGTGTATAGAGAGAGAATTATCTGACAGCGTAATCATAAACAGAATGTAAGATACACCTCTTTACGCCGTACACTCCTGTCTAAGATAAATGATGACTCACTAGTAACCAGTTCACTGTTACCATGGAGTAAATCACAATGGAACATGCCGTTATAGGAAAATAATGACAGGGTGGTGTGATGCATCTGGACGTAATGCAGGTTATTATTACCACTCCGAAGTTGATTATTTCCCTATATCATGGTATAAGAAGTGTTTTATACCTCTTATACCACAGCAATTTGCTAACAATTATTAATGAACAAACAACACATCATACTTTTTAACCGTTTAGAGTTACATTTCCTGTTATCACATTCCCTCGCAAGACACTTTTTTTTTTTTTCTTTCTCTCGAAGTTAATAAGATTCAAAGCGCAGCTTGTGATGTTGCTGAGAAACCAGATATATATATATATATATATATATATATATGTGTGTGAGTGTGTGTGTGTGAACTAGCTGTTACTATAGAAATGATGGCTTCTGCCAGCACCGCACTCAGAGCCGTACTTTTACAGAAAATTTATCAATACCTTCTGACCAATCAGATCTCAAAATTCAGCAGCACTGTGATGTATTAACACACTTTTATAAATTCCTAAAATTTCCCAAATTGTATTTTGATCCCTATGGGACATGTAACTGTAGGCCTTATGCTGCTTGTCTTAGTTACTTATAAATCGTGTGTGTGTGTGTGTGTGTGGCTGGCAAAAGGAGAGTTTATTGTGAGCAGTCTGTAAGTATTATCTCTTGCCTGCTGGACACGGCTCACCTGCTGAACGGCTACAGATGCCACAGGATTATCCCTGACTTCATGTACTATAACAGCTTATCTGTCTGTCTCTCTGTCTTACTGCTTGCCTGCTTGTCCACCATTTCATCACCACAAACATCTTGAGCAGCTCATTTTGTGTACGTACTATTGAAGAGTGTTTTACAGATCACAGTTGAAAAAAGAATTGCACAAATAAATGCTACCACCACCATCAGGGGTCTGAAGGGGGGAAAAATGTTTTACTAGCAATTGCTTAGATGAATAGAAGCTCCGTCTCTGCACTGAGTAAAGTCAATGACATATATTTAACTATCTTTTCAACTCGAGTGTGTTCGCTCGTTAATTTTACACTATGTATTTCATCATCTAAGCAAATGGTAATTTTGTGTCAAGTAAGAATTTGCTGTGCTGCCTTTTGCGCTCAGTTATGTTCAGTTTTAAGCTTATATTTATGAGCACTTCACACACAAATTACATTCCCTCAGTCCGGGAGAAAAATACGGCCCTGGGTACTGAACGTTTGAAACGATCCTGCCTTCCAGAAACACTGGCAAAGACAAGCGCGGTCAACCGGTCCTCATGATATCTGGATTTAATAAATATTTCTGCATGTATTGCAAGACAAACTGGGCACACTGACAAGTGTATATTGACTGATTTGGAGTTTTGCTCACAGTGGATGTTTAAAAAGCTTCACCATCCTAAAATTTCTCACTCCCCCACTTTATCCCCCTCCACACTCCTGTGCTTTACCTCTACCTTCTCCTTTCCTGCTTTTTTGGATCAATCACTTACAGACCGTAGGAGTGGCTCCCGCAAAGACAGCAGTCATAATCACTAATAGTGAAGGCAAATTGAAAACAACGTTGCAGTGATTTCCGACGAATTTTCCTCGCCTCTCATCGCTTGCAGAACTTGTGCAGGCAGACACACGGGAGTGATTTCAGATTCCTTCATTCTTGCATCACCCTTGGTGTTGCAGTGACACTTCTTGGTTTCTTTGCAGAAATGCAAATCAGACAGCTTCCCTTAAAACTTCTAGCCCGTTTCTGCTTTAGATTTAAACACCTTGACATTTCTGGTGACTGCATGTGGTGCATGACGTGGATACATAGTGTTCTGGGCTCAAACTGCAGAGCTGCTCCAGGACAGTAAACCATGCTACAGGACTATAATAATAGACTCCAAATGTGGCAGCCACAGAAATACAGTTATGCCCCCAAAGCCTCCGTAATTCTTCTGCTAAGCAATGTTTTAGCTTCTTCTGTTAAGTCTTTGTAAAGTAGCAGTCTGCTGCAGAAACTAAAAATACCACCCAGAGTCTGACGCCAGCCTTGCGGCTCCTTCCCCTGGGCTTCTGTGAGTCAGTGCGTCTCTCCCATATATAATTCCACTTTTCTACATACTAGTTTAGCTTGTTAAGAAAAGCCCAATGCACTTTCCCCAGTGCTCATGCTAGGAAAGAAGCAACTTTCTGTCCTTTTTTGAGTTGCCAAGTTTCTCATCCAAAATGCATGTTATCTTGCCTACTCAATAAAAAAGCATGGGATGCCACAGTGTTGCCATCTTTAAGCCTCTTTATGCTTCAGCTCTGTGTAATCCAGGATTACTGAGCATTAGATTATGACCGTGTGTGTGTGTGTGTGATGGATTTTGGATATTGTTGTTCTATAAGCTAATATATTGCTGGCTCACTTTGGACTCTGGCCAGGCCTGTAACTGTTATTACTCATTTATAACACTGTTAACACGAAATAATTCAGGTGAATAATGAAGTCGTGCCAGTGAAGAGGGTGTGGCATCTTTACCACAGTTCCAGTGAAGGAGGTGTGGCCTCTGTGCCTGTCTGTTAGATTGAAAGCAGTCTGGCCTCTGTGAAGGAGGTGTGGCCTCTGTGAAGGAGGTGTGGCCTCTTTGCATGTCCATTCCAGTGAAGGAGGTGTGGCCTCTGTGAAATAGGTGTGACCTCTGTGCTTGTCCATTCCAGTGAAGGAGGTGTGGCCTCTGTGCATGTCAGTTTATTTGAAGTAGTTGTGGTCTCCATGCCTATCAGTTTGATTAAAGGAGACTTGGCCTCTGTGGCTGATCTTTACAGAGACATGGCCTCTTCAAATGTCAGTACCAGTGAAGGTCCAACTTTCTGTTCCAGTGAAGGAGGAGGTGGAGGTGGTCTCTATGTCTCAGTTCTAGTGGAGGTCTGATCTCTGTGCCTCAGTTCCAGTGAAGGAGGTATGGTGTCTGTGTATGTCAGCGTCAGTGAAGGAAGCGGGGACCTCTGCATCTTTCTGTTCCAGTGAAGGAGGCGTGGCTTCTGTGCCTGTGCATCCCAGTGTTTTTCACTGTATCATTAATTACTTATTGAGATCAGCATGGTGTCCTCTCTGAAAGAAAGAGACACACAGCTAATTAATTAATATTGAAGAATATTTCTGAGTGAATTGCAGCTCTGAGCGTTCTACATTAGGCCAAGCACCATTCTGATTAGCGTGTGTGTGTTTTTGAATGTGTCATTGTGGTTGAGGCTGTGTGGTGTTTGTACAGAGAGCAGGCTGGACGTGACGTTAGTGCCAGGCTCCCAGGTGGGCGAAAACCAACCACAGCAGCTACTTCCTCATGAGTTCTCTGAACCTCTGTGCTAAATGTGCACTTACTGCACCTTACTGATAAGCCATACTTTGTGTTTTTATTTCCTGTGTGTGTGTGCGTTGCGGGCAGAGCCAGGAGGTGCATATCTTATACATGCCACTAAATGAGTGAAGCAGCAGTCAGATAAGCAGGCAGAGTGTCGGTCAAAGGAAGTTAACTGTAACGGGATCTCCTCATTTCTGATAGCTGTTATTACCTCAGGCATAGGAGTGTGCTATCAAAGGTGTTAGAATGTAGCGTGAGGTGTCTTAGCAGCTTTGCTAATCTCTCTATCTCAGATTTTGCCTCAGCAGCCACATTTGTCACCAAGTGTCTGGGTGACAGACACTTAGCAGAGTCTTTTAACGTCTGTGGTTGCACCAGCATAGAATTGACAGCAGAGTTAGTTTGTAAATTACTTTTTTATTTGTATTTGTGTTTAAAGTGTGTGTTTCTCCTTCCAATTCTCCTGGAATGGAAAATCAAATGGGTATCTTAATGTACTATCAACAATATTTATATATTTAAAGAAATGATTTGCTGAAACTTTTTAGCTCACACCGAATGTAGCTGATCAGCCCAGACATGTTAGACATCTGTTTCCTTTTTTTTTTTTTTTTTTTTTTTTTTTTTTTTTTTTTTTTTTTTTTTTTTTTTTTTTCTCCTGGAGCTATAGGGCAAGTGTCGCTAACAAGCAGGTATAAGATTTGGGTTTGTATTTTGGGGGTGACAGGGGATCTTTAGTTACATAATCATATTTTAAATCAAACAGTTTTGTAAAATTCCAGTGATGCTTTCTGTTTAAATCTAAATGGAGCCAAACTCGAGGAGAAAGAACCAGATTGAAATGTGATTCTGGTTGTCCAGGATGAAAAGTGTTGTCCAGGATGATGGCCCCTGTAATATTACAAGTGTTTAGATATAAATTAACAAAACATCACTGTGTATCAGTTACAGTATGCGCTACACTCTGTCCTAAACTACCTCAGCAAGTCTGAAGAACTGGAACTGGTGTGAGGTAAATATTTATAGAAAAGATTCAAGTGACAGAATTTCATTACTTGCTGGTAACATTAGTCTGATGTTGGACACACAGCATGTCTTGGCTGTTGGATTACATTTAGAGTTTGTAGAAGACTGTGTAACTTTTGATATTTCTCTGAACCATCAGTGATTCAGCAGTGATTCATTGATTTGATGATTCAGTCAGACCAACAGGCACAGAGTACAAGAAGAGAGAAAAAACATACAGTGACATTGGAAATTTATTATACTAGCAATAAAAAAGCTGTGTGTATTGAATCAGACTTCATCTATAGGCATCTATCAATTCATTCATGACTTCCTCTCTACAAGGGGCCTAACGCAACATTTAGTATCTGTATCTGTTAGTGCTCCAAATATCTCTGTCTTTATTCAAATTAGAACCAGAAGTGGGTGTGGCCTAAATATGAATTCTAGCACTATGTCTTCAGAAAAACTCACAAAACATATAACGTAATTATGTGTAACTCCTGAACTTGCACAGTTCCTCAGCCTCAGCTACAGCACTCGAGTTCACAATTGTGCTCAACTAGGAATTTTCTGGTAAGCTTTGTGTCTAATGTGATGAGACATGCTAGCTACCTCTCTTATAAAAACAAGGAAGTCGTTCCCCAATCAAGGACCTCTTTATACTTGACAGCAATAGCCATAATATTTTCTCAGATTTAATACTGCTGCATTTCATTGTAGGATTTTTCTAGGAAGATTTTCATTTAATATCGATAAAGAATGACGAAAAACATTTGTAATGAGTGTGCAAGATATTTTTTAAAAAATGTATTACATTTTTTGGAGACCCAGCAGAAATATGCTGCGGCTACTCAGCGTGGGCTATATGGAGCTACGGCTCTATAAATACCAGTTTGTATAGAAATATGGGTTTCTTTTTGAGTTCAGTTTAAAAAAAAAAAAAAAAAGATTAGTGTGCCTAATTTTCATTTCTGTATTTGTATCTGTGCAGTGATTATCAAACTTTTTGTAGCCAAGGACCCCTTTAAATGTAAAGTCCATTCCACGGATCCACTCAGTATGGTTATTATTTAGATTCTTTGAATATTTGTTTTGTAACCATAGAGCTCTCGGTTCCTAACTTTCTACCAATAGAACACATTAGGTACGATTTGACTTTGGTGTTTGGACCCCTAAATATGATAAGTTGGATAATGTGGATTGTGATTTTCACAGACCCCCTGCCTATGCTTGTCTCCTGGGGGTCCCTGGACCCGAACTACTGGTATAGAGCATGTTATCTGTTTATTCTTGAAGAATGTGTTCATATCCACATCTCTACTCTCTACTTTAAAAAAAAAAAAAAAAAAAAAAATCAGTGCAGCCATGTTGTATAGAGTGAGACTTGTGCATTGATTCAGCTTGCTGAAACTTTCCAAACATTGTCCCCTCTGGAAGCTGTCTGAATGTGCGAGTGTCCCTGAACAGCTCATCACCTTGTCTTCAGCAGCAGTGGATGCTCTAGTCCCGCGTTTCTCCTGTCACGCTCTGCAGCAGCTCCTCGAGGCCCGTGGCTGTGTGGGTGGGTGCTGGGATCCGAGCTCTGCGCTGCTTTTTTTGGACTTTCAGCTTTCTAAATTTGGTGTGCCTGTTTCTGTCCCAAATCCCACCGCAGGGAGTTTAGCAAATGGCTGCTCTGGGATTGTGCTGGAAAGTGGGATGTACACAGATTGATTTTGCTTTGGATTGAATGTGGATGGCCTGAATAGACAAAGCCAGAGTTAGTGTAGATAGAGACAGCCACTGTTTTTGTGTGTGTGTGTGTGTGTGTGTGTGTGTGTGTGTGTGTTGATGAGAAATAAACAGTCAGAGATATCAATGATGAAGGTTATCCGTGTTGGACCAGCTACATTTTAGTTTGCCATCAGATGTAGATGCTTTATTACACACAAACACAAACTGCAATCTTTAGACTGCTCGGAGAGTGAAGTGTGTAAATAGCTTCTGAAGCAGATGGAGTGTAAGACACATCAGGTTCAATCATAGACATATATATAAGTACTGGTACTAGTGGGCAATATGAAAAAAATATATCTTGATACTTGACAATACATAGTGTATCTCATCACATAAAGGTTTGCTAACAAACTGTCAACCAAACAGGAAAAAAAACCTTGAAAATCTGTGTAAAGCTGAATTCGATGATACTTCTGTTCAATGTCTAGAAAAAAATATTAACGATTTTTTTACGTTTGATACAAAAGCAGACACTAATATTATTTGATGTCTAGAAAAATGAATGATCTTAATTTCTATAGTATTTTTTATATTCAATATATAAAAACAAACACTATTTTCTGGAAAAATATATTATTTTAAAATATTACTTTTTAAATATAAATACAAACACTATTTAACATTATTTAATGTATAGAAAAAGATATTTTAAAATATTTTTAAAAAAAATTTTAATATAAATGCAAACACTAACACTTTAATGTCTAGGAAAATAAATGATTTTAAAGTATTTTCTACATTTTCTTTTAAAACATAAAAACAAGCACCATTTTCTGTTTAAGAAAAAAGTTACATTTTACAATTTTAAGTTTTTTTTTTAATTTAAAAGATATCTCTGGTGAGGTATATATGTATGTGTGTGTATGTATGTGTGTGTGTGTGTGTGTGTGTATGTATGTATATATATATATATATATATATATATATATATATATATATATTTTTTTTTTTTTTTTTTTTTTTTTTTTTTAAAAA
>CM075018.1:6241382-6293891 GCA_037576675.1 Pangasius sanitwongsei
TGTGTTCTTTTACTCCTCTATGAGTCTCTCTCTCTTTCTTTCCACAGTGTGTTCTTTTACTCCTCTATGAGTCTCTCTCTCTTTCTTTCCACAGTGTGTTCTTTTACTCCTCTATGAGTCTCTCTCTCTCTTTCTTTCCACAGTGTGTTCTTTTACTCCTCTACGAGTCTCTCTCTCTTTCTTTTCACAGTCTTTCTCTCTGTGAGATGCACAGACTCACACAGCGGGTGTGTCTGATTGCAGTGTAATTAGAAAGAGTAGTTCTTGGGTGTTACTGCAAGGAGAAGATAACAGTAATCATGTGGACGGGAATCGCTGAGACACATGGACACAGACACAAACACAGAGGGACAGATACTTATCTGGTGATTTGAACTTGCTCTTAATCATAGCTGGGTGTGAGAGCCCTCATTAGTACACCCAGAGGATGTGTGTGTGTGTGTGTGTGTGTGTGTGTATGTGTGCGTGTGTTTCAGTGTGCTGAAGGTCTGACATTGAGAATGCACAGTTTCATATGAACTGTTTCACAGGCCAGGAATGGTATTTAATTTTCTTGATATAATTTCCGGTCCTGAGTCCCGACGATGATATAGCCTTCCGTGAACAGAGAGCATAAGTGGTTTTGCTCTTTAGATGAGAAAAACAACCTTCATCTCTCTTCTGTCACTCAGAATAATGTTGATCCATCCTGACAAATAGATTATCAAGCTGCAAGAAATCACTGTGCATTGTGGTACATTACTGTGAGAAGTGTACGATGGATGTAATGGATAATAGTATCATGAACTATCCAGCAAAATGACTGCAATGTATGATAAATAGGGAATGGATTAAGGCATAGCAAGTGGCAAGTTTTTGGCTACATCTGTGCTTTTTCTCTGAATGTGTATGTGTGTAGGTGGTGGGGCGAGTCTTGCTACTCCAGCTGATCGATTACCTGACCCGCAACTACATGAGCGACCCTTTCGTGACAAAGCTGATGAACACCACTCGTATACACATCCTGCCCTCGATGAACCCAGATGGCTTTGAGTTGTCAGGACGTGACTGCATGTACTCACAGGGCAGGTGAGAGAGAAATAGAGAGAGAGATGATTTGCACCTATTTGCTATTCCTACCTATGAGCTATTTCTTACCCACAGCACACTGCATTATGGGTTCTATATGTACACTGTTTGAGTGTGTTAGACATTCTCCATAATTCTTTTCTACATGACTACAAAATGGCAAAACTCCAGCATAATAGTGCACTCCATAGTAAAAGGAATGAGGATTTGGACAATGGTTCTCAGAAAAATCATCAGTAGAAATTCCAAATAATGGCAAAAAAATTATTGTACATAAACCTTTAGGGCAATAATGATGAGCATGTACATAGCAACAGTGTAAACACAGATGTTCTGTTAGAATATGACGTGATAAGAAAGGGGAGCCGATAGATAATTTGCAGAGATGTTGAAATAATTTTTAGAATGTACATAGACTGAAGGGTTGAGAGCACAAACATGTGGACAAAGAAAGTTTGTAAGAACTGTTAACATCTTACAAAAGAATTCATCATGAAAGCTAAAATCCATCCCAATTGATGGATTTTAAATTAATTTGTTAAGTGAATTTAAATGAAAAAAAATTATAATAAAATAATTACCCTTATAACTACAGTATAATTATTAGAGTCATGACATCTTAAATCATTTTCTAAATTTAAAAACATAATTTAATTGCTTTCAAACAAATAAATCTATATTCAGTTTTGATGAAGTCCAAAAGTTACTCAGGGAAAGTTCCTCCTATTCAGTGTTGAGTCACGCATAAGCCTAAGCCAATTTTCTGGGTTCTTTATTCAGATTATACAAATTACCAGCATGTAGTTCACGTCTCTGAAGTGTCTGCCAGATTTTATTCAGTAGAAATGGCAGATGCAGGTTTTTTAAGAGCAGCCAGACCACCACCTTTAAACACAAGCAATTGCCTTTAAGTCTTAGGGATGTAAAATAATAAAATATCATTTTCCCCTTTGTTTTAAATGTAGTACTATGTAACAACATCAAAATAAACATCATAAAGGGGTCTAGTATATTGTCAATATACTGCATTGATGCATGAATAGTTGTAATTATTCATTTCAAAATCTAGTTTAACTTAACAGTATGGCTTCTACCCTCCTTATTCAAAATAAAATAGCACTTGATCCAGCACATCCCATAGTTTTTTTTGTGTGCTGGCAGTTAATTGTGCACACAACTTAATGAAACCATGAGATAAAGTGAGTGTTCATAATTTTATCCATGAAAAATGGGTCCTTGAGATGAGTAATATCTCTAAGATGCTGTCTGCTCTCTCTAAAAAAAAGTATAATAATGTTTTTTGAAGGTATTTCCAGCCCAAAACATAAATTTCAGCATATTGTGCTTACGTCTGTGGTTATGTCTGATGTATGAATATTGATGTGTACAATTTCGGTATTAAGTGCTCAGTGCACATGCATAACTCAAGCCTGAATCTGAATCCCAGGAGTCTTCACCTCTTTTTTCCTTCAGTGTTGCCTTCCAATTTTTGAGCTTTTTGATTAGGAGGTCTAATTACTCTCTAACTATTTCTAACATTTCTGAAATGACACAAAAGCGCTTTTGAAAGCTACAGTCGTCAGAGTCCACCAGAGCAGAACTAGCCCTATTCTGCTGGTGGGACGTAAATGGCAGTTTGAAAACATAAATTAGTCACGAATTCCCCTTTCACAAAGCATGACACTGGTTCCTTACAAAATATCCCTCAGGATAGCTTGCATACATGTAGTTTAATTGGGTGAAGCAAATGGTTAGAAGCACTGGAAGCACAAAACAGTCTCCACTTTAAAGGGATAAGAATAGGCTCGCTGGCTTGGAGCTGGATAAGGAATGCAAACGCCCAGTGGGCCACTGTTGGTAAGCAGGACTGACACTGAGAGATGATCTTGCAGGCACTGAGGGATAAATACATGAAAGAAAATACTTGCAGGCACTGAGGGATAAATACATGAAAGAAAATACAGCGTCTATACCAGTAATGGTACATAATTTGGAAACTAAAATCCTGAAATACATTATGACATTTTATGAGCATATTAGATATTATCTTACAGACAGATAATATGAAATAAAATGTAATGTTCAAGACATGTGACCCAAAGTAGTATTTTTTAAATCATTTTTATGTTATAACCAATGATATAATCCCATCCCTTTAGCAAAGCAAATGTTTGCCCCTTAGTACACCTGACACACAGAACGGGTCAATAAAATGCAACTCATACAGAGGCTAAACAAATTTCTCAAAGATATTTCTCAGAGAGTGTGAAGCAGACAGAGAGAGAAAGGAGAAAAAAAAAACTTTGGACATGAAGCAAGAGAAACCGATGTCTTGGTAGAGAGGATGGAATTGAGATGAGAATGAAAGATAAAATAGAGTGGGTGGGTGTAATGTACTGCAGTCCTGGTGTGTTTTTCTTCTAGTATTCTTTAAATGCTATGGTATCTTACACTCCCTTATCTCTCACTGTGAACTTCCTGTCAGAGCTGGCACAGCAACATCAGTCAGTACCAGGCCAGGTCACCCACATCCGGCATCTGTGGCTACCCCCTGACAAGTAACTGCCAACAAACAACAATCCGTGTATGTCAGTATCAGCAGTTTACATGACTGACAGGTGTTCATAAAATCAGTATGAATATTGAGCTGTATCCTAAATCACATACACATATTTACTATCTACTGAACATTTATTTTAAGTCTATTGAAAAATCCCACTTTTAGGTACACATTCTTCATCTTTTAGCTGGGCTGATGCCTGTTCTGTGTTGTGGGGAGTTTCACTCTGTGTCATGCTTGTTTTTGTTTTTGTTACAACACACCGCTAGTAGCTCCTAGCTCTGACCTTAGTGACGGAAATCGGCTGCTGAAAATGGTGAATTTGCTGAAAATGATGAATTTGCGACATTGTTGATATAGGAAAATATCTATCAATAGGCGTTTTTCTATCATCATATGATATGTATTGCCATATCACACAGCCCTAGTTTGAAGATGTGAGCTCAAAACCCACCACAGCCAGTAATAAGATGCGGGATTGAGTAGTTCAGAAACTTAACAAGTTAACAAGTACTGGCTGTCATAAGTAATAAAATAGTACTGCCATGTGACAATTAATCTCTCTTTCTCTTTTTCTTTAACATTTATACTCATGCTTATGTATACACGCAACAAACAAAAAAGTCATGCTTCATATAACAAAAGAGGATGACACATCATGACACATGTCAAAACTGTATTCATTATGAACTAATTTAACTTTTCAGTCTACAATAGGTCTTGTGCTGAATATGTTTAGACTTTCAGAGTAGGCCTCCATTAGGTCATTTTTAGAGAAGAGAGGAATATACACTGTACCACTAATGCTCTGACAAGCACTTTATATCCTTTAGTCTCTACCCCAGTTAATGGAAAAGCAATCCAGAGTTCTCATTATCTCTGAGGGTGTGCATGTACATCAGCCTCTGTTCATAATAACTGTGTCCTTAGTGCACAGAAAGGTCTAATTGACAGCGAACAAACATTCCATTCAAATCAGAGTAGTTGAAACCTCATATTTTCAGTGGCTGAAGGCAGCCGTCTATTTTTGGTGACGGTCCATAGTGTTGTCAGATTTAATAGTGCAGTAATTCTTCCTGGTAGTTTAAGAAAAGGATGGAAGATTTAGACATATAGGCCTGCCTTAAATAAACCCCAAAAGTCTTTTTGTTCTAGAAAAGAGAACACACACACGCATGCTAACCACTGGTCAGTTTATGACTCACTCAGTCCGAGTATTCCGATGGAAGTACTATAATTTGACAGAGGAACAGCTGGACCAAGCATTGGTCTAGAATAGCCAAGCCACAGCCAAAACACAGTCACATCCACACTGATTTTGTTGCATTCGCGTATCAAAATCTTGTATACAGTCTCAATCTGTCCTGTTTTGTCCAGCACTTTTATTATATTGTCAGTATTTCCTGTTCTACTTACTCTGGTGCCACTGTTGTTAGTTAGTGTCTCCTGTTGAATTACCCCGTCTCGTTTCTCTATTTAACCCCTCTATGTTTCCCTCTTTCTCACAGTGATATTTCATCTCACCATTTTACTCATTTTATTCTTATTATATTTTGCTCAATGCCATAAATATGCACAATATACACATCACACACAATAAATACCTCTTGAGTATAAAAGCCAAAAAAAAAACCAACTGTTTACTCAGAAATAAAAAAAAAATCTGTTTCTCTGAGAATGCTGCAGTGTAGTTTAATTTTTGTCCCATTTGTGTTGCTTTAGCTCAGTGCTTTATTGTTTCCTGAGCTGAAGTATTTGTTGCTATCCTGATTTTAATCCCTCTGAAAATGATCCGTCTGTGAGTCAGTACTCGAGTCACACATGTATACTATAACAAGATGAATTATACATTGCAATGTTTAATTCTAAAACTTTTATTTAATTTATTTAATAAGTTCACAAGTAAAACAAACGCTGCTTATAATTATATAATTGTATATAATTATATAATTATAATAATTTTAATTATACCTAGTTATGATTGTATTTGTAATCATAATTAATGTGTTAGTTATTTGGCAACAAAATCAGATTATTACTGTTTTCATTATTTTTCATATGTTTAATTAATATATTTTATTTAATAACATCTGTTTGTGACTTGATTACTCTAAAAGAACGAGTGTTATATTTTTAGGCATTAAAGATGACAGTACCTAAAATAAAGCAAATGGTATATGAATGGGCTATTCATATAAAGTTCAATTTCATATGAGTATTGCTCAAACTATTAAACAAGTTGGTAGGAGTATACATTAAGAGTAACACAATATAGAAGCAGGTAACACAATATAACGTAATAATCTGAAAACACAAGTAAAACACTAATAAACGGCTAACATTGTAAAATAAGCAGCCTGATTGAAGTTTGGTTGTTGTACAGCAAGTGGAACTATTCTAAAGTCTAATACTGTCTAATTCTAATGTCTAATGTCTATGTGTAATACTGTATATTCATTCTATACTGTTTACCCAAAATTAATATTAAATCATTATTCATTTACTTATTAACGTAAATATAGAGCCACATATCCAGGAACAAGCAATGACAATAAATGCATCATATGATGGAAGTCTAAACACATTTATACTGGCTTTTTGTAGAGGACTATGGAGGTACTTTAGTGCACAAAAAAAAAAAAAAAAAAAAAAGAAACCGATTATGTAGGGCAATAAAAAATGTGCCAAAACCATGTTTTTGTTTTTGCAAAAAGCATTGCGATTCTTCCTTCAAAGGCTTGGATCCAGAACGTCCCTAGAGAACTCTGTTTCAGAGGCATCTGCATCTTGTCATGTTTATAGAGCTTTCAAACACCACACTCGCAAAGGAAAATGACTACAACAAGTTGCTCTACATACATCATCATAAGAATGCAAATAAGTAAATAAGCAAATAAATAAATAAATAAATAAATATTGGTATTTTGGAGATGAACTGGTTAGACATTTGAATGTTATTTTCCTTTTGGCTTCCCAAGAATGAGCTGTATTGTGAGTACAATAACAAACCGTTAAAAAAAAAAAAAATTAATTAATTAAAAAGACAGGACCACTAGAATGTGCCACACATCCTGTTTACATTATTCCTTTTCCTTGTGTTTATTTTTAATAAAAAAAAATGACCACCCAAGGAATTCAGTGCCTCTTTAAGAAAAAAAAAAAAAAACTAAAAACTGTGTGTGTGTGTGTGTGTGTGTGTGTGTCTGTTAATTTTCCTCTGTGCATGCTGCCTTAATTATGCCTCATCGTTGACTATCTTAAATGAATTGAGCTCAACCAGCTGGACTCACAACAGTGAGGGCTGTATAGCAACACATCACATTAGTGTGTATTTTAGGAATCTCTGAGCACAGCACTTTTAAACAGAGCTGCTTGGGAAGCTTAGTGGTAAGAATTAAGGGGGATTACCTCACTGTGTCCATCACAGCGCTGCAGTAAACACCTAATCAGTTGCACATGAGTCAGTTGAGTCAGAGCCTCTAGTGATTTTGAATTGTAATTGTGAATTGTTTTTTTTCTTATGTGTAGTTTGTATACAAAACACACACACACACACACACATACATATATATATATATATATATATATATATGCACAGTGTGTCCCAAAAGTCTCTATACATAGGGTAAATTAACACTTTTCAGCCAAATGTCTCAGATAGCTTCCAAGAATGCCTTTGACAAACGAAGAAAGTATTGAAATCATTCTCATGGCTGGAAGCACACCAAACATATTAACAAATTCAAGAAGACTGGAAGTGTTGCAGACCAACCAAGAAGCAGACGTCCATGAACATCCACCGACATGGTGCTGGAATACATAATCCCCTATGTAGGGAGACTACACACACACACACACACACACACACACATATATATATATATAATCACTTATTAGAGCTGGAAGTCTCTACACATCTGAGCCAGGCATTAGGCCCTCTAAAGCCCTTGATTACTTGCTTTAGGTTTTTTGAGCTGGAACAGAACCACAATGACGATGTTCATGAGGACTGGGTTGGGAGCCTCTTGGCTGGTTGTGGCTAATTTGAGTCCATTATCTAGCAATATACAAGAATTCAAAAATACCTGACTGAGACATATCAGTGTTTTTGCTTGCCATATACTGTTTTTAATTCAATGCATGTATACTCCTAACACACATGGGGTCTCCAGAGATTCTCATGCCCTGTGTCTATGTCTGTTCTATTCACATACATGAACCATTTGGTGTTGAATGTTGGTGTTCAGGTGCTGTATGTGAATAGAATAGACATAGACACAGGGCATGAGAATCTCCGGAGACCCCATGAACAGGGCTCATAGTCCGGAATGGTGTAATGTTTTCAATATTTTGTCTG
Organism: Pangasius sanitwongsei; assembly: GCA_037576675.1. Lineage (NCBI taxonomy): Eukaryota > Metazoa > Chordata > Actinopteri > Siluriformes > Pangasiidae > Pangasius > Pangasius sanitwongsei. The sequence goes on from CM075018.1 coordinate 6,249,368, forward strand.
CAATTGAATCCGTCTGCCATTATGTCGCACTAAACAGCCTTCATAATGGACACTTGACCCGAGTACATGCCCCCGAGCTGAAAGAGACACATTCACCCTCTGTCTTCCAGCAAGAATGGAAACACAAATGTGCTTGGAACATTATGCAGCATTATGCTAATATATTTCCTGACTGCTGTGCACTCACAGGTTCAATAAAAATGGCGTGGACCTGAACCGGAACTTTCCAGATGCGTTCTTGAGTAATAGTGAACAGGTGAGAGAAAAGGAGGTGGAGGCTGTGATGAATTGGCTGAAGATGGAGCCATTCGTCCTCTCTGCTAACCTCCATGGAGGAGCAGTAGTGGCCAGCTACCCCTATGACAACAGCAACGGAGGTCAGTAACAGACAGGGCACATTCTGGTAATTGCCTTTTACCAGTCATACTTCAGCACTGTTGAATGCTTGATTCTGATTGGTCAGAAGGTGTTGATTAATTTTTTATAACAGGATGGCTCAAAGTAGTAGCCAGCCAGTATTTCTGGCTACAAGGTTTATATTAATTACTTGTTCTAATATGTTATCATTTCCATAGTAAGAACTTGCACAGTGACTGTATTGGGGACGATCCACATAAACAGGTTCAAAAAGTGTGTAATTGTTGATATGGTGAAGTTTTCTGTGAGGAGACATTTATTTAGCACTCTTGGACTGAGTCTTCAGTGTCACTTCTTTGTAACAGAGGTAAAGCTTTAAGTTTAAGTTATCTGACACAGGAAAGTCTGCAGAATGGATGGCTTCTCAGTAACATGACAAGTTATAAAACAGTTTGTGTTTCTTATTGGAAAATAACCAACGTCAAGGTGGGAACAGTAACTCTGCTACATGCTGGGCCTCATCACACCTTCCCATTTGTTGATTATTTTCTTAAAACAGCTTGCCCTTCAGTTTTAACTGGGTTACAGTAGTGACTCGGAATGATCATGTGTAATAGTCACTATTATAAAGAGTACATAAACTTATATCAGACAGATCTGAAATAGATGGTTAAATGATTGAATTGACTTTTATAATTAAGGGCCAAGTGTTAGAATTTGATAATGTGGGAGACATAGCCATGATTTCTTGATCAAGATGCCCCATGTGCAGTATTTCACTGAGCACCGAATGACAAATCTGAGATCTGTAAAAGAATTATGAGACGACTAAATTGCTCAGAAATATGGCTTATAGAACATCGTGTGCATATCGTGTGTGACTGTAGCTATAGCCCAGAGTATGCATTCTGGTTTCTGTTAAACCATTATTTCTGTTTTGAGATGTTGTGATGTGATACACTCTGAATGAACTATCCAGGCAGTGAGCTGCAGGGGGACTCCAGCGTTACTCCAGATAATGATGTGTTTGTCCACCTGGCCAAGACTTACTCAATTAACCATGCAAGCATGCAAAAGGGAAACAAGTGCTATGATTCCAAGGATTTCACCGATGGCATCACTAATGGCTACAGCTGGTATCCACTAGAAGGTACTTTTTTAAAACTTTTTTTTAAAAGCGTGCAAAAACATAATTATATTGAAAGTGGTCTCCTCATATTTCAGCAGCAGTCAATAAAATGTCAGTTCAGGGGCACCACAGGCTCTTTAATTCTGTACATTTCCTGCGTTTTCCTGCTTGACCCCATGGCCAACACTGATGTATTTAGCAACATGATTTTCTCAGTCTGTGACCCGTCATAGATACTCTGATATTCCCTAGAGGAATCCTAGAAGAAACTACTGTAGACACTATAAAAAAGACATGTTTCTTTCCACTGTACCTCCAGTTCTCTTTGCAGAACATACAGTCATTGCTGCCTGCATCTCTCTAATTAATCCTTCTTCAACATTTTTCTCTTATTTCTCTTTTTGTTTCAATACATAATAGTACAGAAACAACCACCACAGGCAGTCACTCAGGTTCCATCTTGACAAAGTCACGTAACAGACAGCTCTGGTGTTTATTTTTGTGAGAAAGCAGGATTGACAATGAAAGATTGTGTAGTGTGTGAGGATTGTCTCTGATTGCTCATGTAGTGTACACATCTCTAAGTCCACAAAACAACAGATCAAACAGACCTGTAGAGTGAGCAATACTGCAATTCTGAGATTTTGAAATTTGTGTAGAAACTGCTAGGTATATCTAACCAATATCTAACCAGTCAGGACAAGGAAGCTTCTCTACTTCGCTGTTTGTCAGCCAGAAAGCTTCTACTTTTGCACTAGTACTCAACACATGTATGTGTTTTTGAGCATAACTTTGGGGATAATACTGACATTTCAAAACAGCTAGCTTTGGTTAACGTTTACAATCTGCAATGAAGTCTGGCTTCAGATTACACAACACGAGATATTTTTACGTTCATAATTAGAAATGTGGACATGCACTTGAGTCTATATATGGAAAGAGAGTGGCTCTGAATGAATGAATCTATGCATGTGTATTTTCACAGATTTGTTAGCTACCTAGTTTTTTGAGAGGATATCATATCTATATATTTATATTTAAAAATGTTCATAATATTTACAGCTATTACTAGCTATTTAACTGACACAACCAAAATTGACAGGACCTATGAAAGAGTTAATGTCAAAGCAGTAGGCAGCAAGCTGACATAAATTAACCTCACAGGATTGTTGGGAAGTTTTTCGGTCATATTCATAAATCTATCTATATAATTAGGGGACCAAGCACCGAAGATGCATGGGTACCCTATTGTTATTCTATCTTTTCTTCTTCTTCTTCTTCTGGCTAGGGGGTCTATGGCAGCCCATAGAACTGTCTGGTAAAAAAGTTGTGACATTTTTTCACACTGATTGGGGAGGGTCTAAGGAACATTCTGACCAAATTTGGGCCAAGCTCTAGCACCACCATTGTACTTGCCTAATTGGTCATTTCTTTTGAACCGTGTGTCCAAAATTTAAAAGCATCCCTGGATTCCCTGGGTTGAGATGAGTTCAATGTACAAATCAACACCAAATTTGGAACACATGATCTTCAGACCAACCTGGACAAAAGTTATCAAAAGAATGTTGATATTCCAAACAGTTTGCCTATAATGTGTCAACAAATCTGACAGCGAAGCCGCCAAACAGGAAGTGAGACTGTATTTCAGCAACGACCTTGCATACTGAAACAAATCTTGGTAGGCATCTTCAAGACCATGCCCTGAGGCTATGCAACAAATTTCATGACAGCGCCACTTACTGGTAAAAAGTTACAATAACATGCCGAAAATGCTTCCATTTAAGCGCCATTTTTCCTACTCCTCATCCAAATTTTGTCCAGTCTTCACCAAATTTGGCTCACATCATCTTGAGGCCTGTCTAAACAACTGTGTACTGCCATTCTATCCATTCAATGTGCTATTATACAGACAACACATGACTGACAGGGTTAAATATCAAATTGAGCAATTTTCAATAAAAAAAAACAAACACAATATAAGACAGATACAAGTTTGGTGCAGCTTCCCAAAGTGGGAAAAAAAGCCCAGACTGATGAGAAAAAAAAAACATAAATACCTTAGATGTTTTTAAATTGAAAGAAATTCAAGTCAGAGCAGTAGCAATCACAGCCACAGGTCAAAGTAGCAACAGACAACACCACAGGTCACAGCAGTAGCAGCAGCAATGCCACCCTACTGCCTATTTGTTCATCCAGACCTTTCCTCCTACAGGCAGAGAATTTCACCACTGTCCTTTGTCAAAACGTACACATCATGAGTGAAACTACAAATCACTCTTGAATCCCTTTGCCTAAAGTTATGGCTCTGCTTTTCTGTGATTGCTTAGGCAACAATTGTAGCACATCTGAATGTGCAGCTCACTGAGTCTGGGTGGCCCCCAAAAATGCTGCTTGCAGCTTTAATGTCCACTTGTAATTCTGGCTACGAAAAGCACCTTAAATAATTAAAGAAATCAGTATCTCTTTGAGTGCTGTCATAAAACTACCTTTGAGCACTGAGTGTCTGCTCAGAGCATGTCTTACAATCTGAACTAAATTTTATAAATAAATTAAAATTTCTAAAATATAAGCCACAATATTGTAATTCTCATCATTTAGATTTTAATAAAATATTTATCAAACATGTGTTTAAATATAATGTATAATGTATAATATTATGAAACATTATATATTTAACAAATATATTTATGATAACTTGGAACTCCAACTCCCAGAATCCCCAGTCTGAATCCACACCCACGTTGTCTTGCAAACAGCATTCTGATTGCTCCCACCTGTTGCCCATTCACCACTGTGTATATATGCTCCCCAATCTTAGGTATGCTAAGTTTTATTTGCTCCACTCTCATCTCTAACAATACCCATTTGGCTCAGAGTTAACTGTTAAGATCTGTATTTCCCAGAATACACATCCAAAATTAAAAATCTGCCATGAAAAGGAATTGAAATTCGTGTTTTTATAGCACAATGGTAGCATTCCAAAAAATGTTTGGAAAATAATATAAATAGAATATGAAGCTGCAGTTTGCTACATGCTTCCTGTTTGCTCTCTTTAGTATGGTTGGCCATTTTGTGGTCAGAATTTGCAAAGTAATTGAATATAAATAATGTGTATGCATGCTGTCTCTCTCTGTTTCTCACAGGTGGGATGCAGGACTACAATTATGTTTGGGCTCAGTGTTTAGAGATCACTCTTGAGCTGTCCTGCTGTAAGTTCCCTCCAGAACGTGACCTGCCAGGTCTGTGGGAGGCCAACAAGCCTGCACTGCTGGCCTACGTGCAACAAGTACATCTAGGTACTACACACACCCAGCAAAACACACAACACAGATAATGACACCCACATATAGTATCCATGACCTGTCATCATGGTTGTTATGAGAAAGCCTTTGTTTCAACATGACCTAGTTGTCTATACCTATTTGTAACATCTGTAAGATGATCCAGTGAGCCCATCACACATCTGAGCTCCCAGCTAAAGGTCTAACGCATATAATGCCACAAGAGCTGCTGTCAGTAACATTACACCTGTAGAAGTCCTCTGATGAGTAATTCAATTCACCGTCTGAGCTGGCAAGCGACTAAACTGATCACTAAAAACCAAAACAACATGGTAGGGCCATTTTTGGCGATTTGCCAATTTTTGCAATGTTTCATTTATTAATGAACAACACGTCACACATTTTAATGGTTTATAATTAGATTTAATGTTGTGGAATGCTTACACTATAATGGTGATAAACAGTCATTCTTTCACCAGCCTCTCTCTCCCTCTCTCTCCCTCTCTCTCTCTCTCCCTCAAACAACGCAGCCTGTCATTTTACCCAGAAACTGGAAAGTGTTTACTGTCCTGAACACTTTCCTGTGCTGGGAAACGTTGCACCGTGCCTATTACAAAGTGCTTACAACTGAGACTCCTTCCATAAAAGTTAAATAAAAGTCACAAAAAAACGTGACCATATCAACGATTATGCATTTTAATTTGTTAAACACGTTTTTAAATCCGTTGTTTAAACTTACATTATGAGCACCTGCCGTACAAGTCCCTGTGTATGAGCTGTAACTACAGAAACAATAACATTAGAACAAGCGCATTAATATAAACCTATTATTCATGTTACAGCCGGAACAACTGTCCGAGCTGTGCTGTTTTATGAAAATAATGTACACCTTCTAACCAGCTGGATTTGAGAATTCAGCCACACTGTGGTATAAAATATTATGAATCATATTCTTAGGAAGTGCAAAATGAATGATCATAAGAAGTGCTTAGAGCTAGATTAGGAAGTTTGGAACACACACATATTTCCACATCTGGAAAGACAAACACAGTCCTGGGAACATTGCATTAAACTCAATGTCTAGACAAAAGCACCATATCGGCTCCACATATCCAGTCCTAAATTAAGCTTATGAAAGTGGAAAGATTACATCTTACATCATCAAATAAAATGCATGACTTCAGCAGTAATGACTCAAGCTATGCAAGTGGAACAAGTCGTCTTTGACTGTCACATTATAGCCTTCCCAACTTACTACTTTTAACCATCACCAATTGCGGCATATCATTTAATCTCTGTGCTCTAGCATAAGTAAGTAATTCCTTCTATCCTAATAGGATCACCAAGCCTTCACAATGCTTGTTTGATTCGTCGGTGCTGGAAAATTCCTTAAGGAATTGAGAATTTCTTAAATCTGTTTTCCCTGTTAGGTGTAAAAGGTCAAGTGCTCGACTCAAATAGGACTCCAGTCCAAAATGCCTCAGTGGAAGTACAGGGGAGGAGGAACCTTTGTCCATTCAAGACGGATCGCAACGGAGAGTATTACAGACTACTGCTGCCAGGAAACTACACCATCACGGTGAGAACAGCCCTCTGGTGAGAGCTAAATTGGCTACACACACACACACACACACACACACACACACACACACACACACACACACACACACACACACACACACGCACGCACGCTCACGGTGCTTTACGTTAACCGAATGATGATACAAACCCCAGGAATTCACGGTCACTCCCATAATCCTCCTGCAGTGTCAGACAGGTGCTCGGCTGTTGTCTTAGCAGACGTGTGTATATGGGTGTGTGTGTGTGTGTGTGTGAGTGAGAGAGAGAGAGAGATCTGGGACACAAAGGTGCCTCAGTGCTGGTGGAGCACTGCCAGTGTGTGCGCTCTGAATTCTTGTTGTCGTTGTTTGAACACAGGCTCTACTCTCTGCAAGAGTGTGTGCGTGTTTGTGAGAGACTCATCGTACTCGTTGCATTACATCAGTCCCCCTGTAGCACGGACGCTGACACACTGCTGCGCACAGCACCACAAACACTTCACTCAGTCCCTTCTGTGTGTCTGTTTGTGTGTCTCTGTGGTTGTGTGTGTTTGTGGTTGTGTATGTTGGAATGTGTGCATGCGCACGTGCTGGAGTGTGCGTTTGGGTTTTTGTTTTGTGTGTTCGAGGGTCTGTTTGATTGTTGTTTTCTGTCCGAGTGTGTGTGCTAACTTGCTCGAAAATCACTGACTGTAATTTTAACTGAATGTATCTTAAAAATATTTTAAGTGTAATAGACTCTAATAAATAAATTAGCGAATTGTGCTACCACGTAAATGTATGCATGGGAGCTTGTCATTTAATACACCAGAGTGAGTCAATTTTGTGTGTGTGTGTGTGTGTGTGTGTGTGCACACGTTGAATGCCGATTTGCTAGTTAGCCTATTAGAGCTTCTATGTTGCTTGAGAGAGTTTAGGCAGTTCATTGTTGATGCTCATACCAATAAAACTTTATTGGTTTGGTGTAAAAGGAGGGGAGTGGAAGATTATGTGACACTGTGTGTGTGTGTGTGTGTGTGTGTGTGTGTGTGTAAGAGCAGGAAAGGGCTATGATGGCAGGAGGTAGCTGCAGTATATCTAGTTCACATTCTCAGGCTAACCAGGCGTGAACTTCAGCTCAATGCTAGCCATCTTTCCAGGCTGAAAGAGAGAGTTTTCCTTTCTCTTGTTTTCGTCCTCCTTTTCTTTCCCTTTCTTTTCTCCCTGAATAAATCTCTTGCGCAGCTCAACAGGCTCCCTTGGCTCCGCTTCAGCTCCGCCTTTCAGTTCTTTTGTTTGCCGAGTTCATGTTGAGGCCCATGATGGCCTTTTCTCGGGGAGTCAGTGCCCAAAACAAACATGGCCGAACGGGTTCTGCTTATCGCTCGCTCTGGAAACGATGAGAACACGGCTGCGTCCTGTGAGACGGAGCAGTTCCTCTGGTGGCTTATCTAGTCATGTGGTTAGTCGTTTCCCACAGGCAAGAATGGAGGAGGGGTGTGTGCGTGTGTGTGAGTTTGTGTGTGACTGAGACTCTTCAGGCTGCTTATTGCTTCCACACTGTAGTCTGTTATTGTTGTTGTACCCTGTGTATGCATACATCTGGGTGACAAGGGAAGAGTGTGTGGGTGGATGTGTGTAAGTGTGGGTGTGTGTGTGTGTGGTGTAGAGGGAGTGGTGGGGGTCCTGTGGTTTATTTTCTGTTAGTGTGAAGCAGTTCCCTAGAGTGTGTGTGTGTGTGTGTGTTTTAGAGCTTGTGTGCTTTGGGGAGCTAGAACGGTGGACTTTATCCTGAGTAATGACAATGAAACTTGGAGCACTGGTCAAGGTTTTGTGTGTGTGTGAGGGAGGTTGTGGGAGAGAATGTGTGTGCATGAGACTGAGGTGTGTATGTGTGTGTGTATATGAGAGAGAGTGAGAGCGAGAGATTGTGTGTGCTGTATGTGAGAAGGAGTGTGTGTGTGTGTGTGTGTGTGTGTGTGTGTGTGAGAGAGAAAGAGTGCAAGAGTGTGTCTGTGTTTGTGAGAGAGTATATTGTGTGTGCAAGGTAGTGTGTTTTTGTGCGAATGTCTGTGAGTGTATTTTGTACTTGTGTGTGTGTGTGTGTGTGTGTGTGTGTGTGTGTGTGTGAGTGAGGTATGGAGCTTCGTGTGATGTTGGTGCACATGGTGACGTTCTGCTTTTAGGTTATAGTTTCTGAGCTTTAACAGTCTGCAAACTTCCGCTTAACCCATAATTAGGCTCTTGTGAGGCTTGTGTGTGTGTGTGTGTGTGTGTGTGTGTGTGGCCACATGGTCTTATAAAACCAAGGACTATAATTTTTGTCTCAGCCCACCCTCAAAACGCGCGCACACACAGCTGAGCATGGGCAGCATATCAAAAATGTATCATGTTTAAAAGCAGTGTATATTGTGAAAGCTCTGGCAGAACAGCAGTGCTGCAGTGAGGCTTCAGTTATTTTTTTAATTAAATTTGTATAAAAAAAGAAATGATTTAAGAGCGAAGAGGAGACATTAAACAGATTGTGATGTGCAGTCAGTTGCTTGGTGCTCTGAGTAATAATGGGGATTATGGGTATACTGTAACTGAAGTGTTGGCAGTGTTGATGTTATACGTCATATTGCTGAGCTGTAGAGCAGAGTGATGGCGTGACTCTGACTCAAATCAGCACCGTCACATTTCTACCTGACTCATTTTTCTGTGTGAATGCTGTGTGAGGCTTTTTCTCTTCCTGTGCTCACTCTGTTTTCTGTTGTCTTTTTTTTTTTCCCCCCCCCCCCACAGGTGATATCACGCAAAAGGGCTACGAGAAGAAAAGAGCTAAGCTGCTGGCCCCGTACATACCACATACCCAAAGTAAGAGCTTATTCTCCCTCCCTCTCCCTCTCCCTCTCCCTCTCTCTCTCTCTCTCCCTCTCTCTCTCCCTCTCTCTGTCTCTCTCTTTCTCTGAATCTCTGACTCTCTTTGTTTATTGAAGTCGGCTCTGTCCTGGGCACGCGGGCACACACACACACACACACACACACACACACACACACACACACACTCCTTGCCTGTGACTCATGCATTAGGCCTGTGGAAAGGCGGCTCCAGTTTTCGACAGGTTTAAAGAAATAGTTCAGCCAAAGATGAACTTTATTAGAATCTTCCCTTCTTTACCCTGAGCCAAGACGTTTCCAAAGTGTGCTTGTTTCGTTTACTACTAAGAAGTAAGGGAATAATAGCTACCATTTTAAAAAAAAAAAATTTTTTTTTTGGCAAACTGCATGCCTAAATCATCACATATTCACACATCTTCATTTAATTACAGATTAAGTCAGTATATGATTAATTTATAATCATATAATTAATTAATTTTATTTAATTAACTAATTTAATTTGTTTATTTATAATTGGATGTTTTATCGTCCAAATCACTTCTAATATGCATTTCAGTTTTCAAAGTGTGGGCCACACCTGATGCTCGTGTGTGGTGATACCAAAATGTTGTCCTGAAGTAAAAGACACAACTTCAAGATTCCTTCAACTTCATTTTTCCCATTTAGCAGTATCGAAAACAATGACAGGAAGCACATAAGCAAAACTGTTTGAGATGATGAACAGCATGACAGTTTAGAGTTTAGCTTTATACTCTATTGGCCTGGTTATACTGGTTATACTGTATTGGCCTGGTTTTGCTGGTAAAAGGATTCTTTGGTTGTGACCTGCAATGCCATGATAATCTTTCAACGCCACTGTGACCAAAGATAGATGACAGCAAAGTGGTTTCAGTGTCAGAAATTGTTGATTAGAATCTGAGTGTGAACACTTCTACACTGCTCATCCAAAAGCCTCCATACGGACGGCGAAGGATCACACAAAACTCGCACAGCTACAGATACACTAGTAGCAATGACGAAACCCAAACAAAACCAGCTGAACCAAAAAATACCATTACGTCAAGCTCACTTGTTTTTGTTTCCGTTTATGCGACCCCATTTTCTGCACGCGCCCAGATTACCCTGATCATCTATTTTAATCACAGGTCTGTCGTTATATAGAATCTTTATCATTTACCCTGTCATGGAGTACATTATCGCAAAAAAGTCTGTTATAGAATTCTGTTAAAGAAATACTTTACTGTGACCATCTCACGCAGTGTGAAAAATAATAATCTTAAAAGACTGCTGTAATGCTAGAAGTGTCCCTTTCTTGTAGCTCCAGTGCAAAAAAAAAAAAAAAAAGAGACAAACTTAATGCAACAGTTGTGTCTTGGCTGATCAGCTACATCTGGAAATCTCATTGTAGGCTGACTTATTAGGACATTCCAGACTAGAACATGTAAAATGAATAAATGAATCAATAAAGCAGTCATATTTATCATAGCAAGGTGCAATTTCAGTGCTTTTGCTGCCTTTTTGTACATGCACTGACAATGTGATAATTATTTAAAGATTTATAGAAATATTCATTTGTTTACAACCCCATAAATCTGTGTTGTTAAAGTTACACAGATTCCTTCAGACTAAAAGACTATTGCATTTTGGGTGTAAACTGTGTAAAGATATATAGCTCCCTCCTGCCCTCTAGTGGTAGAAGTTGAGACTGCATGTTTAAGGCATGCATGGACTTGTCCAACAGCTCTGTTTATTATGAAAAAAACTTGTTTTCATAAGTACTTATTATCCCTGTGTCTACTCTGTAATTAAAATGGCTTGCAGAATAGAGCGATCAATTAAAAAAAAAAAAACGCACAGTTTGAATGATTTATGCCATTATTTCCCAATACTTTTCCTGCCTGTAGCTGAGCACACACATTGATGCATAGGCTTAGCATATCATGACACTAACAGGAAACAGAGGAGGAAATGAAAGAGATGAACTCGCTGGGTTTGGGTCAGTTTTGTGTTTTGCGTCACCTCTCGTTCTCCCAGTAACACTGACTCATTCACGCAGGAAGTGTTGTAAAGTTATTTGTACCTAGCTGGCTAACACTTACTAGAAATGGACGACAGTTAGCACACACTGTTATTAATATGGTTCGGAAACTTCTACTGCATTTTATTTAGGATCTGTAAAGTGGAAATCTGTCCACAATCCTTAAATGTCATGCTTTCAAAGCTGCCATTTTAAACCTTTGAAGCTTCACCCCTTACTGTTTCAAACACCATGCGTAATCTGTGTGTCTTCATGCTGTGAACGTCTCTGTGTAGGTAAAAGCTATAATTTAGTGATTTGTGCGTGTTACAGTAGATAGCCTTTCTCTGTTGGGACATGTGCTCAGGCTGAGTGTGTGTTGTAATGTGTGTAGATGTGGATCCAGGCCTGAAGAGTATCCACTTGGCTCCAGGCCCTGGTGTTGACTCCTCTCCCAGCCCGGACGCAGGCCCCTCGGCCCCTCCACGGCAACACCGCACACACCGCAGCGGAGGGGCCCGCGATGACCGTTACAGATCAGGTACCACCAATACACTCACCTTAGACTTGACCCTCACTATCACTGTTACACTGTGTTCACACCAGCAGTCAAATTATGCCTTGAGTTGCTGGAGTCGCTCTGTATTGTTTACCAGTTAAAGTTTCTATCTTGAATTTCTGGTTGCTATGGATTCACTGGTGGCACCATGAATGTTTGATATGACTGCACAAATTACAGAGCCAGCTACAGAATGTTCGCAAAACTACCCATGTCACCACTAAGAAAATGCGATATGTTGTCCAATATAACCACAACTCGGATACACTCTTCCTGTCAGAATCAACATAAAACAATGTTTGCTTTTGACAATCACTTTTTTCTTGCCAAAATACCAGAGCCATTCTGTATGGGTGCATCAAACACCAGTCCTGTAGCGTCGCTCGTTCAAGAGCTCTGGACAGGGAACAAATGTTCCACCATTCCACTCATTGGTAGTTGTCACATTACTTCACTGTGAAACAACATTTTTGCATCGCTTGCCTGTTCCACCCTGTAAAATGCTGTCAACTGCTGACTCTAACTGAATGACTTAAGACTGCTTCGCCATTTTGCAATGCAGCCTGTGTGATCACGCTTCCCTAGTCCTACCCATACCTTCACCATTACCTTCTATGCTAGCTTCAAATGGCTAATTCTTAGATGGCTCATTCCAATGATCAGATTTCAGTGTTCACTGCAAAAAAAATTACACCTTTGCAAGTGGAAATATCTTGAATATAGTCATATTTATCTAATATTTCCTGTTATAAGGTTGCCATCACCCAAATATTATGATTATTTAACCTGTTTTTTGACATTTTTGCTAATTTCATGCTTGAAATAATCTGATTTTATTGGCAGATAACTTACTGTAATTTCAGGTATTTATTTCCTGAAAGATAGACAATAGAATGAGCATCGCAAAACAGGCTTAATAGTATATTTTTAATTTATAATAATCTCATATTAAGAAATGTTAGATAAATTTGGCTATAGTCAAGAAATTCTACCTTAATTTGTAAGGTAGTGTTAGCAGTGTTGTAGTGGAAATCTCACGTGTGTCTACGTGCGACAGATGTGAGCTGGTTACCCAGAGTTGTGTATCTATGTGCTGATGTTGATTACAGTAGAACAGGTTTGAAGTAGCAGTCAACAATTTACCTAAACACAAATGAATAACCGAACTCTTTGTGCTCTTTGTGCTCTGTGTGAGGTTGAAGGGTCGCATTTTCCCATTAGCATAGCTATTACGCAGGACATGTCAGGATAGCAGAAGATATGGGGATAATTTAGTGTATATCACAGAAAAATCGTATATATTATGAGAATAAAGATGTAGAGAGCATTTTAATGGTCTCTTTGGCATAAATGACATATTAAACATTTTATTGTTTAACACAGATTATGTTTAATGGTGTTATGTTTTATGCTTTATCTTGAGCTCTCACACTCACAGCAATCTTATTTGGTGATCTAAACACAATGGAACTTTGATAGCATTGTCTCGGCGAGCGCACTCTCTACTCTGTCCCCATAGCACCTCCTGGTACTTACAGTAAAGTGAATATGCTTTAAAATTCTCTGAATTGCCCACATTGTAATACGGATCCTCTCTCCCTGTCTCAGATATCCACACGGAAGCCGTACAGGCGGCTCTGGCCAAGCATAAAGAGCAGAAGATGGCACTGCCCATGCCCACTAAGCGTCGATCAGCCTTCGTCCACGCTGCTGTGGAGAACTGCACCCCTCCTGGTGAGTAGCGAGCTCGCGCCCACTAGCCTTCTGCTGCCCCTTCTGTCCACAGCTCAGTGACCAGGGCTGAGGAGACGCGGCATGCCAGAGACAAGAGGCAGGGTCTACACGAACAGCTCTGTTTGTGACAAAAGTGTGGCAAATATTGCTCTCTTTAGTCATTTAATGAGGGGCTTGTTTAAGAAAAGGTTGTGAGTTTAATAAGTAATGTGCAGAATTTAAAAAAAAAAATTAAATGCATGCATGTTTCCACAGTGCTCTACAGTTAATGACTCAATTACAGTCTGATCCTCCTGCTGTTTTTGATTTGAAAAATAATCTCATCAAATTCTCGCAAATTTTGTGAGACGCAGTAAATATCAATGTGCTCATGTTTTTTTAATAATGTTGCCTGTGTGTGTATGTGTGCAGACACGTCATCTGCGTCGGAGGACGAAGGGTCTCTGCGCAGACGTCAGGCTGCAGTGAGTGCGGTCCTTGCTCAGAGTCTGCAGAATTCTGAGTTTTGGATCAATCGCTCAATCCAGGGATCATCCACTTCATCCTCGGCCTCGTCCACCCTGTCACACGGAGATGGCAGCAAGAACCACATCCAGAACACACTGGCAGATGTACTTGCACACACTCGCATAGGTACGCCAACACTATTAATGTACTTTGTGGGGACGAAGTGGTGACAATGCAAGGACAGCAAGCTGGGTGTGAGACGGCTGCAAGAGGCGACAAGAAATTTGGTAGAGATTTGAATTAGGCCTAAGTATATTTACAGGCCACATGCTTCTGCTTGAAATGGCATTGCCTGACTGCATTAAAGTGGCTTATTACGAGGAACAGGATGTGTTATGCACTCAATAAATGCAAACTGGCAAAGGAAAATTCAGGCACCATTTTGTTTCTCATCATTAAGTCCATGTTGGTGTTTTATAAGCAACAATAATGTATTCTAAGGGACTGTTTTTCTTGATGATGGTTCATATGCTTTGGAAATAAGCTCCTCTGACACTGTAGATGTACTGCAAACTTGCATGATTACCAGTGCAATGTTTCTTTACAACTGCAGTGCAACCAAAATTATAGGGTGATTAATCTCCAACATTAATAGGAAAGCAGAATTCTTTACCAGCTCAGGCCGGTTCTTCTCTGTTGTTAGTTTGTTACTGCCGCTCTGCTTCTTCATTGTTTTTTCAACACAGATTATAATATGTAATTTTTTTTTAACAGCCCAGAATAAACATTGCAGTAGAAACACTTTAAATCCACAATAAAACCTGATGACTCTCCAATACCTTACGAATCATATCGTCTATCGCAGTTATAATCGTTACACACTGTTGTGTCTTGACGCAGAGAGCAGCAGTGTTCCTCCTGATGTGACGTCCTCCGTGCCGCAGGACAGAAACTCGCGAGTGGAAGTGAGTTCCAGTCCTGCAGTGAAGGGTGTGAGTCGCGGCAGCAACCGCTCCAGCATGATGGACACTGCAGACGGTGAGCACGTTATACTCTGATCTGCACAGCTGCGTGCTCTACAGTAGTCAGTGCAGCTGTTCAGAAGTGCACTCTGCAGTTTATATTCCAGCTAGCATAAATATTTACTGGGCCATCTATAGAGATGTTCATTTATGTAAACATTCTAGTTATGTAACTGTTTACACCTCTTGTACACATTTCCAGTGTAGTTTATATGCCATTTTAATAACAAAGATGCATAATAATACAATGATACATTATAGTTGTATTGAGCTTTTCAAAAACTCAGTGATTCTTGCAGTGTTCAAGAACACAGACAAAACAACAATTACGATTGTTAAAATAACAGATTAGATAAATGAAAGGTCTGAGAAAACAGCTGAGTCTTAAGTTTTACACAGAGCATGTGGGACTGTCTGGCTGTTACCACAAAAATGCTCAAATAACCGAGACCGAAAAAAATTAGACGGAGAGATAGTGAGCAAGGCATAAGAGGAAGGTTGAAGCATGTGTAGGGGTTGATAGGGCAGCACAAGGTCAGAAAGAAAGAGGGTTTTGAGCTAAATATGTTGTTTTATGAGGAACCAGTATTTTGGGGGTACAGGTGTAATACAGAGCCGGTCGTTAGTCAGAAGATGAGCTTGTGAAGGAATCGCGAGTTGATAACTTTAACTGTAAGAAGAATTGCGGTAAACTAAGCAAATGAAGGAGAGTCTTGTGTGACGGTAGACAGTAGTTGAGTCATCCATTCTCGCTGCTCCTCCCCTGAATACGGTATTTCTTCAGCTCAGAACAAGCATATCCTTACATCTTAACAACTTGAAAATGATTTAGAATGCAATTTAAGTAAAGAGCTGAGCATTTCAGGGTTAAGACTATTGACCAGGATGAAGGACATCTAAAGAACCTCAAAACATTAATTAAGGATTTTGAAGGAAAAAAAAATTATTTTGATTACTATTATCATTATATCGCCCTTGCCCAAGACAGATCTATCCCAACTGTCAATATTGTGTGTGAAGCTTTTCTAAGATGGACTCGCATTTAACACCTCAGAGTACTTCAGGTGTGTCGAATAATATACAGTAATGTGATTACTATTCTGCACAGTGATGTGAATCCAGTATTTAACCCATATTTTGCTCTTTTTTTTTTATCCATCATGGGGTTGCTTTTCTGACTATAGGAAAAGGTACCGTGACGTGAAAGAGAGCTGTTCAGTGCAGTGACCCCTGTCTTTTTTGCTTTCGTGTTCAATATCTTGCTGCCTCCCTGTTTGTTGTTTTTTTTTTTTTTTTTTTTGAGTGTGTGTTAGTGATTTGTTCCTGTTGTTACAAATTGCGACATGTTTGGTGTGACCTGTGAATTTGTTTCCTCTAACATGCATGCGCTGATTCTTATCTAGCTAGTATCCTCCTGTTGGGAATACATAGAGCTGAGTGTGTTTTTGTGTGTGTGTGTGTGTGTGTGTGTGAATGTTTGTAGGCGTTCCAGTGCACAGCAGAGTTTCCACCAAGATCCAGCAGCTACTCAACACGCTGAAGAGACCCAAACGTCCTCCACTCAGCGAATTCTTCCTGGATGACGCTGAGCACATTGTGGAAGGTAGAAAAGATTTCATGTCAGTCGACTCCATCGTATCATACAATATACACTATATGCCCAAAAGTATGTGGACCCCTGATCATTGAACATCCCATTCCAAAACCATGGGCGTTAATATGGATTCGTCCCCCTTTTTCTGCTATAACAGCTTCCACTCTTCTGAGAAGGCTTTCCACTAGATTTTGGACCATGGCTGTGGGGATTTGTGCCCATTCACCCACAAAAGCACAAGAGATTGGGTACTGATGTTGGGCAAGAAGGTCTGGCACAGTTAGTGTTCCAATTCACCCCAAAGGTGCTCAGTGGGGTTGAGGTCAGGCCACTCAGGTTCTGCCACACTAACCTTGGTAAACCATGTCTTTTTGGACCTCACTTTGTGTAGAGGGGAATTGTCATGCTGGAACATGTTTGGGCCTGAGTACCAGTGAAAGGAAATATTATGTTACAACATGCAAAGACATTCTAAACAATTGTGTGTTTCCAATTTTGTGGCAACAGTTTAAGGCATGCCCACATATGGGTGTGATGGTCAGGTGTCCACATACTTTTGGCCATATAGTGTATATGGGATCTGAGATTACTTGCTCAAAATAATCTCTTTGACCCCTTTCAATCTGGCTTTCTTCCACTCTATATTACTGAAACCGCCCTCATAAGGGTTGTCAATGACCTACTACTCTCTGGTGACTCTGGTTCTCTTTCTTTTCTTCTATTACTTGATCTTAGTTCGGCTTTCGATACTGTCTGTCATGACTTACTTCTCTCCCGCCTCTCGGATGTTGGGGTCACAGGTGTTGCTCTTTCCTGGCTTTCTTCATACCTCCCAGATAGACAGTTTTACATTTCAGTGCAGGATTATCAGTCGCCTACTGTTCCCCTGAAATCAGGTGTCCTTCAGGGATGGGTTTTTGACCTTTACTATTCATTATATATATATATATATATATATATGCTGCCTTTGGGTCAACTTATTGTCTCCCACTCTTCAGACTGGTCCACTATTAGCATGTGTAAATTAAGTAAAAAGATGGCTTAACTCCAACTTCCTAAAACTGAATATGGATAAAACTGAGATCACTATTGTTGGAACACCAACACTTACTAAGAATATTCTTTGTGACTTTAGCTGTGACGCTGATGGCACTCTCGTTTAACCATCCAGTACTGTAAAAAATGTAGACATCATCTTTGATCCCTCCCTCACTTTTGAAGCTCATATTAACTCCATCTCTAAAATTGCATTTTTTCACCTTCGTCGCATTGCTCGCCTTCGTCACTTCATTAGTCTCAAAGACGCTGAAACACTGGTTCATGCATTTATATCTTCACGTCTTGATTATTGCAATGCCCTCTTTCATTGGTTTACCTGCTAGCTCTATTGCCAGGTTACAGTATATTCAAAAAAAATATATTCTGCTGCTAGAATTCTGGCATGTACCAAGTGCTCAGCTCACATTACTTCAATCCTCTTTGATCTTCACTGGTTGCTGTTTTTATTTCGCATTAAGTATAAAATAATCTTGCTTACATTTAAATTATTTCACAGATTGGCACCTCGCCGGCTCAGTGAACTGCTTCTCCCCTATAACCCGATCCGCTCACACAGGTCTTCTGGGTCCGGACTCCTCTCTGTCCCTAGATCTCGCTTCTTTACTATGGGTGGCAGGTCATTCAGCATAGTAGCTGTATTTATGTGCATTCTAATCATCTGCATTTTGTGATCAAGCTAATTACTACAGTTGGTGAAATGCCATGAGTAGGTCTGCTGCATTTTTTTTTTTTTTAGTTGTATGGGAGTCATCTGTTTTTCTCATATGATCTTTTGATATGTTTTTTAATAATTTCGATAAAGCCAGTTTGATGCATAAAGACAGAATATAGCTACATGCATATCCTTCTTGCTTATAAAATGTTTGTAAATATACAAACAGCCTATAATGTGGCTTTTTACTTCTTGACCCATGTGCACTGTCTTGTAGTCCCTCGGCCGGATCCTAACACTCCGCGTCCTGAGGGTCGTCAGATGATCCCAGTGAAGAGCGAGCCCCTGGGCGTAGTGAGTAACTGGCCCCCGGCACTGCAGGCAGCGCTCGCCCGATGGGGCGCCACACAAGCCAAGAGCCCAGCTCTCACAGCGCTGGACATCACCGGCAAACCCCTCTACACTCTCACCTATGGTCAGTAGCACACAACTGTGTGTGTTTGTGTGATTTGTTCAGCAGTGTATTGTTTATTGAGAAATTAATCCTGCTCTTTTGTTGTCCTGTAGGTAAACTATGGAGCCGTAGTCTTAAACTGGCATACACACTCTTAAACAAACTGGGCACCAAGAACGAGCCTGTGCTCAAACCTGGAGACCGGGTAAGAGAAGATCAAGAAGAGTTGCATGCTACTTAATACTCCGGTCATAATATGTATTTAGCGAGAATGAAAAGAAGTCTACTGGTAGTCAAGTAATGTCTTGTGTGTGTCCATTAGGTGGCCCTGGTCTACCCTAACAGTGACCCTGGTATGTTCTGGGTGGCTTTCTATGGCTGTCTGCTGGCTGAAGTCATTCCTGTTCCAATAGAGGTGCCACTGTCTCAGAAGGTAGGGAAGGATTTCAAGGAATACAGTTTAGCCACATTTTTTTTTCAATATCATCTCTATACACTGCGTCTGTAGAGTATAGGAGAATTTCAAGAGAGAAAAAAATAGACCATTTACTCAAAACTCACTATACTAGAAGCTTAAGGGCAGTGGTCATTATTGATACTTGACTAATATGTTTTCTTTCATTTAACTTGTTGAATAGGATGCAGGAAACCAGCAGGTTGGCTTTTTATTGGGGAGCTGTGGGATCGGTCTGGCTCTCACCAGTGAAGTGTGTCTTAAAGGGCTACCAAAAACACCCAGTGGAGAAATACTCCAGTTCAAAGGTAACTGCAGCCTCTCCATTTGGTTTGTACCCTTAAACATGATGAGTTATATACACTGGACTAAAAGGTTGATTGAGTGTGTGTTTGTGTGTGTTTTCACAGGATGGCCTCGGCTCAGATGGGTCGTCACAGACACCAAGTACCTTACAAAACCTTCTAAGGACTGGCAGCCACACATCCCCACTGCTAACACTGACACAGCCTACATCGAGGTGAGGACCTGTCACAAATAATCACTGTTCACATGCCATTCAGATTTTCATAATATTTGCTTATTCCAAAGCAAGTATCCACATTTGAATTTTAAGACTGACACTATTCTTTTTAAATGGTTGACTGCTAAATCTTTTAAGTAATTAAATACATTTTCTAGAAGAGTCTTAGCCTTAGAGTCTGAATGTGAGCAAAAATCAGTGTGAATGTACGTAGCATATGTATGAGATCCCTTTTCATCCTGCTAATGTTGTGATTGATGGTTTTAGTACAAGGCCAGTAAGGAAGGCACAGTGATGGGGGTGGCTGTGTCTAAAATCTCCATGCTGACGCACTGCCAGGCTCTCACTCAGGCCTGCAATTACTGTGAAGGTGAGTCACGCTGCAGCACTGTATTAATCACTGTATTAATCACTGTATTAATCACTGTATTATCACTATATTAATCACTGTATTATCACTATATTACCACTAGGTTATCACTGACACCAAGCTGAGAAAAATAACCCCGCATTGCACCTCACACTTTGCCCACAAACTCTGGTCCAGCACTATTACATATTAATGACATGATTGGTAGAGGACTGTGCTATTTACATCACACATTATCCAAGATTCTCCATTCAAATGAACATTTTCTAACAGGGAACGGTGATTAAGTAGTGTAAGTTCGCTCCACAGTCAACAGCCTTATACAGGAACAACAAACCAGTGCAATAAAGAAGTGTTAAATAATTGAGAGCAGAAAGCTGTGTGTTCTTGAATTTGATTAATATTTCATTTTGCCTCTGTGCTCTCTAAGCACATTTCTACCACAGGAACCATTTGCTTTAGATAGAGGAAAGGTTCTAGGAATCTTTTAAATTCCTGCTGTGGAAAAGGCACTTCTGTAGATAAGGATCTGTTGGAGTTTGCCTTACTGATCGGACTAATGCAAGCTTCACATGATTAAACCTGTGTTTAGCTAACAATCAGTTACTTAAATATGTTCTATTGCTGAACTGACAAGACAGAACATTGCTTACGATGCTTTTGATTTTTACACAATTAGCAATCCAAAATTTAGCGACCTTGACTCATGATATTGAGTGCGTGAAATTGCGCATCAATATTCATATGTTGTGTTTCCAGAACAAAGCAAAGTTCAAAAGTTGTTAGTCTCAGATTTCTCCATGTTCTGAGTTGCTGTGTTTTTGCCATGTGAGGAGATCTCATCTGTCCTGCATTTTGTGTCATTTGTTTTACATAATAGTGCAAACACAAAACAGAAACCACATAGTGTTTTTCCCAAATCTAATAGTTCCTCAAAAGGTTCCTAGAATCCTGCTGCTTGTGTGCTGAATAACAGTTACTATAGCATGTGCTTCCTGATGAGACGGAGATTTTTGTGAAAAGAGCTTGATGCACACTGACTTAATAAATCTGTGTTCGTGGATTTAGGAGAGACACTGGTCAATGTTCTGGACTTCAAGAAAGACATGGGCCTGTGGCACGGGGTCCTGACAGTGAGTTTATTTCTCTTTGCTTATGTGTTAAATGTTGGCAATGCAATACAGATGCTCTGAAAGCTGTGTGGAAGCTGCTCCTAACTCTGAGCCTGTGGTTTGTTTCTCCAGAGTGTGATGAACAGGATTCACACCATCAGCGTGCCCTACGCTGTCATGAAGGCCTGTCCTCTATCCTGGGTGCAGCGAGTCCACGTCAGCAAAGGTTGGAATAGCATCTCTGTTTCAAAGTTCTGATTTACACTTTTTGACAATTACATACAAACGGAAAAATACATTTGTGAGCACAGAGCAAAATCTTTTAAAACTGGACACTTGGGGCAATATTTATCTGCCCTAATTAAATATTTTAATTCAATTGTATCATACATCAAACAGAATAGCATCCATATTTTCCACCAGCCATATGGCACTTTTCCAAATCAGCGAGATATCAAGAGATATATTTTAACATTCACAAAAATGAGAAACTTCTATTGTTGTTTTTATTTTTAGAGTGAAGTACATTGATTTGACTAATATGTCTGAGTTTATGTGTTTGCGTGCAGCTCGTGTGGCCTTGGTGAAGTGTCGGGATCTGCACTGGGCTATGATGGCTCATCGAGACCAAAAGGACATCAACCTATCCTCCCTGCGCATGCTCATTGTAGCTGACGGTGCTAATCCCTGTGAGGAAGCTAAAAATCTCCATAAGCACACTTCTCAACCTTATTCACCATGTCTGAAGCTTATATATGTGTGTGTGTTTTAGGGTCTGTGTCATCATGCGATGCTTTCCTGAACGTGTTCCAGACTCACGGCCTAAAGCCTGAGGTGATTTGTCCCTGTGCCTCTTCTCCCGAGGCCCTGACTGTAGCTATACGCAGGTATGTACAGAGGTCAACATTTGTACATGAAGTTGCCCACATTTTACTCAACAGTCTCTGAGCGCTGTGTGTTTGTGTGTGTAGGCCGGGTGTCCCTGGTGCTCCTCTCCCAGCCAGAGCCGTCCTGTCTATGGGAGGACTGAGTCACGGAGTGATCCGTGTCAACACAGAGGACAAGAACTCTGCTCTGACTGTGCAGGACGTGGGCCATGTCATGCCTGGAGGTGAGAATACACACTGCAGGAGGACAGTGCTTCTGCTTTCTACATTTTAATTATTTAGCATTTATCTAAAGGGGTTTACAAGTGAAGCAGAATACAATTTAAGCATAGAAAAGAAATACTGTTACTTGTACTTTCCCAAAGATTTTGTGGTATCTATGCACGACCAAATCCAAACAGCTATGCTTGTGATCCATAAGTACAAATTCCTCTCTATCAAAAAAGATCTAATTATACAAATATAGACCCTAATGTTCTGAGACAAATAGCTTTTGTGGAAGATCAAAAGAAAGACTTCTACACGATTGGATGTTTACCATAAGCATTTATTGATCAGATTTAACAACTACCCTTAGACAACCATTAATACAAGAAAAGAACAGAAAATAGACATTGTTGAAATAAATGGCTGTGGAGATGGCGCTGCAGTTTGGAGTAAGTAAACACACAGGTTGGAGTAAGTACTAATATTCAGGAGTGCTACAATCAGTTCGTCTACAAGTAATGAAGTATTTGAAGTCAAATAAGCCTAGCTTGCAATAATAATAGTAATTACTGCCCTTAAAATTCCAGGACTTGCTGGAGGATTCAGGCGTATAATTATAAAGCAATATGTGTAATAAGCAATGGTCATTGATCGTGTGGGGGAAAAAAAATTACACTTGGATAGAACACATTTGAATAGACAGAAATCAGGAGGATTTGCGAGGAGTGATGAGGTAACCTTCACTGTGGTGCATAAGTTTCCTCTTTGTGTTTCAGCTCTGATGTGTATAGTCAAGCCAGACGGACCTCCCATGCTGTGTAAAACAGACGAGATTGGTGAGATTGTGCTGAACTCTCGGGCTGGTGGCACCATGTACTACGGCTTACCAGGGGTCACCAAAAACACATTTGAGGTGCGGACGGTAAATCTTAAACGTACATGCCTGAAGATGTTTAATACTATATATAACGTCCCTAATTTGTGAGGTTTTTTTTTGTGCTTTCTAGGTGATTCCTGTAAACTCAGGTGGAACTCCTATAGGAGAGACACCTTTCACCCGGACGGGACTCTTGGGCTTTGTGGGTCCGGTAAGATATAACTAACTTTGCCCTAGTTTAAAACTGGCTTGTTGTGCTACTTTGTTCTTGTTTTGATGATTGTGCATGTGTGTGTGTGTGTTCTCAGGGCAGTCTGGTCTTTGTTGTGGGGAGAACTGAAGGACTGCTTATGGTCAGTGGACGCAGGCATAACGCAGATGACCTGGTGGCCACAGCGCTGGCCGTAGAGCCGGTGAAAACAGTCTACAGAGGGAGGTGAGCTCTTCAGCTGTGCCACACCTCTGAAATGCAAAACAAGCCTATGAGAGTTCTGAAAGCAGTGTGCGTGTGTGTTTGTGTGCACTACAGGATTGCAGTGTTCTCAGTCACAGTGTTTTATGATGAGAGGATCGTGATCGTGGCCGAGCAGAGGCCCGATGCCAATGAAGAGGACAGCTTCCAGTGGATGAGTCGCGTTCTACAGGTCTGGGTTTTTATTTTCTCGGCTAATAAAGAGATGATAGAAACATGTATTTAAACTTTAAAATGCACTGCTTTGATAAGTATTTTTCATTGTATTGAAGACTTTTTTTTTTTCTCTCTCTCTCTCCTTCAGGCTATAGACACTATCCATCAAGTGGGCTTGTACTGTTTAGCATTAGTCCCAGCCAACACTTTGCCAAAGACCCCTCTGGGTGGCATTCACGTGTCTGAGACGAAGCACTGCTTTGTGGAGGGCTCCCTGCACCCTTGCAACATTCTCATGTGCCCTCACACCTGTGTGACCAACCTGCCCAAACCCCGGCAGAAACAACCAGGTACTCACTTTTAGCCTTCAAGATTCTCAGTGTCTCTTTTTTGTTTGTTAAATTGGCCTCATAGCTCCAGAGCACCCTTCAGAAAATTGGGGTGAGATACAAAAGAAAGGACACTCCCAAATTGGAACATTGCCATGGTTAAATATGTGCAAAGTATTTATTTATCCTCATATTGTTGGGAAGGTTTTGTGTGTATGCATCACCAGGTTTTGTGTCGTTTTGTCTTTGTAACAGTGGGAGTAGGTCCAGCCTCCATCATGGTAGGGAACCTGGTGGCAGGGAAGAGGATTGCCCAGGCTGCAGGCAGAGAGTTGGGCATCATCGAGGATCAGGACATGTCCCGGAAGGTGTGTAGATTACATCAGCGTCAGGTCACATCTGACCTGACATGCTGAGTACCAGGATAAGACCTTGCTGAATGACCCTAAACAACTGACTGTTTAAAAAAAACAAAAAAAAACAAAACAGAATTCTTCTTATAGCATTACACGAAAAGACGCTTATAGATCTGAGATGCATTTAACATGCTATTGCCTCTGGGCACTGATTTGATGGGAAAAATGCATATCTTAAATTCGCCCTAAGTTTTAAAATTTGTTGTTGTTTTTTTAAATACTTTAAGGGGAAATAAGGGGAACTGAAAGTCTAATTGTAAAATCTGAGGTCTTTCATTAACAATAAATATGTTAATTTTTTTTTAACAATTTACTACATCAAAATATATGTGTTTTTAATATGCAAATATTTCCTGCATCACAGTGAGTGCATACAGTGCTGTTGAATGTTTAAAACTGGGGTTGATTAATTTTCTATAACATCAGCTCTGACAGTGGTTCTAGCTAATAGGATAATCACGGGTTTATAACACGTCTTCAGAATGGGACGTTGCTGTTTCAGGGTGTTCTTTCATAAATTTTTTTTTCTTAATGTTTGCAAATTGCTGTGGTATAAGAGGAATTGGGAATCGGAAACTGTAATTGGAAAATAATCACCTTTGTGGTGGAAACACTAACTCCACTTCATGTCAGACTGCATCACACCACTGTGTCTTTGATTATTAGAAGGATAAAAGTGTAGGTATGTTTTTGTTTTTTTCTGCTGTTTACTACCATTCCTGTATGGAATTGTACCTGTAAGTGATTTATTATACATTATACATTTATGGTCTTCAGAACAAGGTCTTGGGTGACTGTAGCACAATCTCTAGTGTATTTCATCCTAATTTATGTGGTTTAGTACCAGAAAAGGTAAAAGTAACATCAAATAGCATGTGATGAACCCAGTGCAAGGAGCATGACTGCTGCCCTCTTTATTTTCCACTCTCTGTTTACGTGGGCCTCTAGCTCTGTACATGGCCCATGAAAATGGTAAGCCTGACTGCTAGCAGTCTGTGTGTGTGTGTGTGTGTGTGTGTGTGTGTGTGTGTGTGTGTGTGTGTGTGTTTTGGCCTGAGCTATGACCCTCCTTAACCACCAGCCACACACAGCCACAACAACGATGATCTTAGTTTCATCAGGGCTCTACAGAAATGGACTCGTTCTTCATAATGAAAGCTTTTCTCAGTAACTCATTCTAGTAATTGGAGTGTTGTAATATCTGCTTGTGTGCGCACTTCCACTGATGAAACCAAACACACTCTTAACACACTGTGTGTGGTTGCCACTGCCATCTGCTCATGTCGTGAGATTCAGCTGGGGCAGCACATAATCAGACTCTTAACTAATCTAACAGAACCATTAGCAGTCCATAACACGCCCGTTTCCATGAACACTGATAATTGGATCATTATCTGATTTGAGCAGCTACTGGTTTATTCAAATGGACATGTAAGCAGCATATTACAATACGGTTTATCAGAGTAAAGTTATTCGCAGATTCTCAGAAATATTCTCTGATAATCAGTTTATTCTCTGTTTATTTTGTAGGTTTCGTTTTTCCTATGAAAGAAAAACTAGATTGAGATGATCCACACTGCAATCACTGAACCCTCAACATTACACTTGTGAATGCGTTTATAGTTATCTTGTACATGGACACATACTTGTAAATGCAACAGAAGCAAGGTTTTTTTCTCCTTACCAATGTTGTTAAAGAATATATAAGCCCTTAAAACCCTATAGTAGGCACTAGCAGCAGTAGAAACACTCACATGTACATGAATATAAGGGCTGTATTGCGTAGTAAGCAATGCCCGCCGACTGCATGAGCTTGCCCTTCCTGCTTCGGTGTGTGTATGTGGTGTGTGACACGCAGTGTGAAACACACACCTTGTATTCATAATGCTGCTTCCTCAATTCTGTTTTTTCTTTTTGTGTTTTGTAATGAAATAGGTTGGACAAAGATGACCTCTGTACAGTTTGCCCCCCTTACTCCAAATGAGGTCAAATCATCCAAGGCATTTTTGGCATCTGAATTTTATTTCTTTAGATCTGAACCCAAGGCTAATCTAGCTAACTAGTTAAGGCAAGACTATAGCTACAAATTTAGCATTGTGCAATCTGCATACCTAAAGTATTCACAAACAAACTTGCTCATGAGGTTTCTAAACCCATATAACATACACTATTATCTGTAAAATGGACAAACGGACATTACAGTGCTAACATTCATAGTAGCCATCATGAAGCCAGAATTACTTTTGGTGTCCTTTATCTAACGAGGTGTAAGCCAACTTTTATACATGGACCTGCCTGCCGGAAGTGATTTCGGATTATCTAGTTCCAGTTTGATTTCATTTGTAATACAGATTATGATGTTATTTATGAAACAGTTTATTTACAAATGATGCCTTTTGATGCAAGTGTGCTATGATTTAGCGTTCTGGCTTCAAAACTAAAGAAGCACATTAAAGACGCCAAATATGTTTTGGTTGTTCGATTTAAGTTGGGGTAAGGGGTGAAGACTGTGGAAAATTCCATTTGACCAAGCTATTGCATTAAATGTTTTGTCTTATCCTATACTTACTGTTGATATTTGCTCGTGAAATGTAATGGACTAATGAATATGTGCATTGCCTAAATATTGAAGCATTGTGTAGGTGATAGAGTTAAATAACAGTCTTATTTTTCATACTTGCTTTATGATGACTCATTTAGACTCTTCTCTCTTGCATTACAGCATCAGTTCCTGTCAGAGGCACTGCAGTCGAGAGCACAGAGTGACCCAGACCACGTCCTCTACATGCTTCTCAATGCCAAGGTAAGTGAGAAAGAGCAATCTGTATTACCAGTCTTGGTGTCTGTGTCCAATCTCCTCTAAAAGAAAAAAAAATAGAGTGTAATTATAGTTCTTGTGTTAGATTTACATCCCACATTACAGAATGTCTTCACACGTCTTTACCTTTTCCGTTTTATATTGCCAGATTAAACCCTCTAGGTTCGTGTCCTTGGTTCTAATTAATCACACACATTTACCATGCTGTTTACCATCTTGTCCTACAGGGGGCAGCAGTGAGCACGGCCACATGTTCACAGCTTCACAAACGAGCTGAGAAGATTACAGCAGCACTGCTGGAGAGAGGAGGCATTAACACTGGAGACAATGTGGTGCTGCTCTACCCTCCTGGTACTGCATTCCTCCCTGAAGAGTAGACATGTTCTCAGTCCCCTACAGTCCCATAGAGTCTTCAAGGACTCACTGCTTTCTTTAGGAATTTAAACATGTACACATTTGTCACATTATATTTCTCACACAAATTACTCACCAGTATGCATACGTTTTTGTTCAAGGGAAATTGCATGGCATAAGTGCTAACCTTCAGATTAGTACTAACAGCTAAATTCCTCACCACATCGCTTTAGAAGGAATGTGGGTAGGAGATCCTAGATGCAGCGCAGATTCACAGGAAAATATTATTCATATTTAAATGCAGGTTCAGCAGTTTTAGGGTCACTCAATCTGTTCTGTCATGTGTTAGGTCAACAATTTTTCATAATTTTTGCAAATGTTAGTACTGTTATGTTTTAATGTACTGTTAGTACTGTTATGTTTTAATGTACTGTTAGTACTGTTATGTTTTGTCATCCTGTAATAATGGGTATCTGCTGAGTGAATTTTTCTATTAGGTTTTGATACCTAAAAACATTTCTGTTGGTGGGCACAGACCATTGGACACTACGTAATGTAATTTGTGATGTCAGACTCACAGCATAATTATTACATTTTCTCTTCCACTTCTTTACAGGCATCGACCTTATTGCCGCTTTCTACGGCTGTCTGTACGCCGGCTGTATTCCAGTGACGGTCCGACCTCCTCACCCTCAGAACCTGGCGGCTACACTTCCCACAGTGCGCATGATCATAGACGTGAGTTATACACACGGCACTCGCACAGATCCCTATGTCCCTGACGTTAATATGTGTGTGTAAAATAACGTGTGTTCTCTATAGGTGAGCAAAGCAGCCTGTATCCTGACCACTCAGGCTCTCATGAAGACTTTACGATCTAAAGAAGCTGCAGCCAGCGTAAATGTGAAGACGTGGCCCACTATTATAGACACAGGTAATAGCGTAACTCATTCCTAATGAAGATGTTACAGGATCTGATTGTCTCATTCACTCACACTGTTCTCCCTACATGTGTAGATGATCTTCCAAGAAAGCGACCACCTAACATCTATAAGCCTCCTACACCTGAGATGTTGGCCTATCTGGACTTCAGTGTGTCCACCACTGGCATGTTGACGGGCGTGAAGGTAAATCAATTCTTATTCCTCATCTTCACTCTCTTTTAATTCTGATTACAAAAACTAAAACCAGATAGTAGTGGTTGGTATGGAATACTTCTATGCAAGTAAACAATGTATTACATATAATCCACAGAGAACATGATGTAATAGAGCGAAAGACTGGAGACCACAGAAAAAATACAGAATATGATTTTGAGTTATTTTTTATTGTGACATCCACACTGGTTGTGCATGTTCATTCATAGATAGAAAAAATGCATAGCATTGTACCTCTCCTCTATGTTATCACTGACACGCATGTTAATCTTTTCTGATTTAAAAAAAAAAAAAAAAAAAAGACAAAATAAACAGACTTCACTTGCATGCAGTGTGTGTGGAGGAAGAGGTGTTGGCACCTATCATAACATATAAAAATAAAACCTGCTGTTTATCATTATATTCCCACACACTAATGATGAAGCAGTGTTCGTTCAGTGTTGGAGTGGTTTACGAAACAGAAAAATTACATTTCATTTGGATTATCATTTATAGTCTACCTGTTCTGCATATTCAACAACAAAAATTAGATTTAAATAACAAATGGAGGTGAAGTTCAGTTTCATTCAGTAAATGTGTTTTTTTTTTTTTTTTTGTAAAAATGAAGGGACTTCACATTATATTGTAATATACACTCACTGTAATATACATTGTATATACACACACACACACACACACACTGTAATATACACTCACTGTCCACTTTATTAGGAACACCTGTACACCAGCCAGTCAGCACAATGCAAAAAATCATTCGGATACAGGTCAAGAGCTTCAGTTAATGTTCGCAATAAACATCAGAATGAAGAAAAAGTGGGATCTCTGTAACTTTGCTCATTTCATGGATGTTGGTACCAGATGAGCTGGTTTGAGTATTTCAGAAACTGATGATCTTCTGGGAATTTCACACACAACAGTCTCTAGAGTTTACACAGAATATAATAACCATTAGTACCACCCACTCCGAATGGTTGAAATAAGTTAAAAAGAAACAACTATACAAATGTACAAAACTGTAGTGAATATAAATTATGTGGAAAATGGGAGAGATACACTCATATGCAAATTATAACAGTGTGCAGCGTTCTTAAAGTGTTATGTTTATCCTTCAAGAAGTAGTGCAGAAAAATCAATGTGCTTTCTCAGCTGTAGAAGTTATGTGCGGAGTTGTACAGTCTAATGTTCGCAGGGAGAAAGAACCTGCGAAAGCGATTCTTTCTGCACCGAGGCATAAGTAGCCTCCTGCTCACTGTGTCTTCCGTGCAGTGATTATTGGATGGAGCAGGTGGGACTGATTGCTCATGATGATGACTATATGACAAAGCTGTTAATCAGGCTCTTGTACTTCTCCTCATTACCTTCCCTAATACATGCCAGAATAGTGTTATTATCTGAGATCTTCTGCATATGACAATGCTTACAGTCTTCTCAGACATACAGTGCTGTAGCTGCACATACTGGGGCCTGCAGCTCAGGTAGTCAGTGAATATACGCTGCCATGATCATTTCAAACTATATGGTGATCTACATATACTACTAAGAGATGAGTAATTTTGCACTAACATGAATTGCGTATGTGTATGTTTGTGTTTTGTTCCTCTCCTCCAGATCTCTCATGCCGCAGTGAGTGCTCTGTGTCGCTCCATTAAGCTACAGTGTGAGCTCTACTCCTCCAGACAGGTGGCCATCTGCCTCGACCCCTACTGTGGCCTTGGCTTTGTCCTCTGGTGCCTCTCTAGGTAAGACACAACCACTAACCACTAATTTTAGAAACATGTACACACCTTTATATTGGTTTTACGGTCTTTGCGAGGTCCTTCTATTGATTAATGTAGCTAAATAATGATACGCTTACACCCGAACTCAAACCGTGACTTCAATAACTTTTACATTTTGACCTTCCCATCATGTTCTTTCTTTCTTTCTTTCTCTCTCTCATTTTCTCTCTCTCACGCTGTGTGTTTGTGTTTGTGGCTACAGTGTGTATTCAGGTCATCAGTCCATCCTGATCCCCCCAATGGAGCTGGAGGTCTCTCCCTCTCTGTGGCTGAGCACACTCAGTCAGTATAAGATCAGAGACACCTTCTGCTCCTACTCTGTCATGGAGCTCTGCACCAAGAGCCTGGGGACGCAGACCGAGCTTCTGAAGGTGAACACACTCTTATCTCCAACACACACAGGATCACACTTTCTGTCACACTTATTTAGCAGCGTGACTCCCTCTCTTTGAGCTTTGGAGTGTACCATTCCCCTGAGTGTGTGACTGATGGTAGTGTTGGGTTGCAGACACGGGGTGTGAATCTATCATGCGTGAGGAGCTGTGTTGTGGTGGCGGAGGAAAGGCCTCGGCTGGCACTCACACAGTCCTTCTCTAAACTGTTCAAAGACCTGGGCCTTTCACCACGCGCAGTCAGCACCGCATTCGGCTCCAGAGTCAACCTGGCCATCGGCCTGCAGGTCAGCAACTGCAGCAACTACACACACACACACACACACACACACACACACACACAGCATCAACTGAGTCCTAGAATTACTAATTTTACCCACAAACCACCCATTAAATATTATATATGTATTATTTTATATTATTAACATTATTCACTCACTCACTTATTGAGATAAATATTGCAAATAATATTGTATACTGAGGTATTTATTGAGATAAATATTGATTTATCAAATGGGATTATTGTAAATATTGAGTGTATGTTTTGAGATCATTTTGCTTCTGTTATTTTGAATAGGGAACAGCTGGTCCAGATCCTTCCACTGTTTACGTAGACATGAAATCCCTCCGCCACGACCGGTAAGGAGGATCTGCTTCAGCCGAGTGACGTCAATCTCTAATCCCACGGGTGACATGCATGATAACCTGTGTGTGTGTGTGTGTGTGTGTGTGTGTGTGTGCGCGCGCGTGTTGCAGGGTGAGACTGGTGGAGAGAGGAGCTCCTCAGAGTCTGCCCCTCATGGAGTCAGGAACTGTAAGCATATTTGCTTCTTTCTATCAGCTCTGTGTATGAGAATGTTAATAAACCAGAATGGAATGTAAGTTTGTGTTGTGTTTGCACTCAGATTCTTCCAGGAGTGCGAGTAATTATTGTGAACCCAGAAACTAAGGGACCACTTGGAGACTCACATCTAGGCGAGGTAACAGGTCACACACACACGCGCGCACAGGCACACGCACACAAACACTGCAAATAGTCTCTAGTCTTGCTAAACTGTTCAAGAAAATAGAACAAGATAAGTGTTGTAGCAGCAGGTTAATAATAACTGTAATAAAACCAATAATAATAACAATAATGGCAACAAAAAGAAATAGTATGTCTGTATGTTAGATGTTTTTCGTGCATTTTTCATTTCCTGACTGTTCTGTGACAGATCTGGGTGAACAGCCCTCACAACGCCAGTGGCTACTACACCATTTACGG
The DNA here is from genome assembly GCA_037576675.1 of Pangasius sanitwongsei. Lineage (NCBI taxonomy): Eukaryota > Metazoa > Chordata > Actinopteri > Siluriformes > Pangasiidae > Pangasius > Pangasius sanitwongsei. The sequence continues at coordinate 6,281,657 of CM075018.1, forward strand.
AGAGGAGAACCTGCAGGCTGATCACTTCAACACACACTTGAGCTTTGGCGAGACTCAGACACTGTGGGCCAGGACCGGATATCTGGGCTTCATCAGGAGGACTGAGCTGCTGGACGCTACCGGAGGTCAGACTCCGACAGCGAGAGAACACTGACATTCCTGTATACTGTATTAAACCTGAGGGACACTACATGAGAGTAGCTACACTGTGCACACTACACAACATTTGAGTTGGAATCTGTTGTCTTGCTGACGTGGCTGTGGGAATCTATATACTATACAAGTATAAATGAATATTATAAAATTCTTTCTTATCCTTTAGATCGTCATGATGCGCTGTTTGTGGTCGGCTCACTGGATGAGACGTTGGAGTTGCGCGGTCTGCGCTATCACCCCATTGACATCGAGACATCGATATCACGGGCACATCGCAGCATTGCAGAGAGGTGAGAGTGCAGGATCTGGCTGTCGTACACTACCAGTCAAACGTTTTTCAACACTTCATTATTAACATGTTCAGTTAAGCTTCAAGCAATGGGCATAACTACTCAAATAATACAAAATAAAAAAAGGACAATATGTGTAAGTTCAAAGGGTTTTGTTTCCTTCCTTTGACCTGAAGTATACATGGGTCAAAGAAAAAAATGCAAAGTGAAATAATTTTATGACTTTTTACCAAAAATGTTATTCAGGAATTAAATCATTCAGCTGTTATAATGTCATTCAGCGTAACGTAATTTTTACCTTCACTACTTGATAACACTTACAAAAAATCAAAATGCATATTACGTTACCAAATATTATATATTTAGGGGGCCAAGCACCGAAGCTGCATAGGCATCCTGTTGTAATTTATAACTCTTATTCTATTTGTTATTGTACAATTTCTACTTTATTCTGTTTATCTGTAAGGCATTGTTTAAATACATAAATTATCTTTAAATCGTATTGAATGTATTTCTTTTCATTCTTTTTATCTTTGAGTCAAAGCTATAGTTTGTGTTAATATTAAACACTGCTGGTATGCTGTATGACGGTGTAAGCCCTTTTGATTTCATTTGACTCACGTGTACACGCTTTACACTAACTTGATCCTGTATGCTGTATAATGTTTGCAAGCACAGAGGAATTCTGGGATGAAAATGTGGAATTATTACAATTTAAACATGCCCATGGACTGTGCTCTGGATGATTATCAGTCATTGCTGAATGTTGACGACTGTGATTGGACTTCTTCCCCACAGTGCCGTGTTCACTTGGACCAACCTGCTGGTGGTGGTGGCTGAGCTGAGCGGCTCTGAGCAGGAAGCTCTGGATCTGGTGCCTCTGATCACCGGAGTGGTTCTGGAAGAGCACCACCTGATCGTGGGAGTGGTGGTTGTGGTGGACCCCGGCGTCATCCCCATCAACTCTCGAGGGGAGAAACAGCGCATGCACCTACGGGACTCCTTCCTGGCTGACCAGCTGGACCCCATCTACGTGGCCTACAACATGTGAGCTGATGGGAGCTTCTTCAAGGGATCAGAGTTAAATATCAGAAGAACGCCAGTCTTTCCCGAGTAGGGGGGGGCCATCAGCTCAATAACGTGAGATGCAGCATCAGACAGGCAGCATCATTTGCAGGAGGTGCTCCTTTTCTCCTTGTGCTAGACTAACAGGTTAACCCTGCCATGTTATTTAACTCGCAACTTTGCCAACGGCCATTTTGAAGAGCACGAAGGCAAAAAAAAAAAAAAAAAAAAGTTGCAAGTTATTGACTGCTTGCAGTTGCCTCCTGATTAGGGCAGTCAGTACCACCGGCCCTAAAGACTTTGCTCTCTGGTTTGAGACCGGACAGTAGACTGGAGGGGCTTACATATAAAACTTGTCCTTGCACTTTATTCCTCCTCCTTTTGAGCCTTTTTTTTTGTGGGGGAGGGTGTCCTTAATTTTTCATTCTAGAAGTGCAAACAAATTTAAAGATGTCTTGCAACATATTTTGTCCATCTGGGGAGAAAACTGTCTGGTGTGGTGCAGTCTGGGATCATATTATGCATCATTCATCAGGGCAAAAACGCTGTCCTGATTCAAGAGGGCTTCTGAAAACCCTCACTGGTGCTCACTCTGAACTTCAAGCACCATTTCTCCTCTGCTGGACAAAACATCAGACATCGTCGAGTATTAGCAGGATCACCAGCGTCATTGGCTGTGCTAGTTTGACACGCAGAATTTGCTTTGTTCATATATATTTTGTCTTTTACTCAGAACTACTAGTTGTTTTAAAGTGGAAAGGTTTACATCGAAACCTCAGTTTGCGTGCACGAGAATAGATTTTATAACTCATATTGCCAACAGTAATGCGCATCATTTGATAACCTGTGTGATCAATAGCTTTTAAAGGATCCTCATAGGAAGCACAAATTGATTCAAACATACTGGATTTCTATCTTGAAATTTATATGCAGAGAACTAATGTACACATAGGGTGAAAGGAAAGTTTCAAGATAAACTCCATGCCTTATGAAACCTGTGGAAATTTTACTTTTATTTGTATGTTTTATCCTTTTTATTTGTATTACTGTACTTATACTTTGTACTGGTATCAAAGGGACTGTGGACTGGTGAAAATCTGGAAGGCTTCATGTGTGTGTGTAGGTTATTGTAGTGTCTCACTGGGTGTTACTGTATAATCAAATGGACACGTGATCACGTGTAAACTTGACTGATCTCTCATAGTTGATGGGAACATTTCCTCATCACTGGCTTAAAAAGAAGAATAAAAAAAAAAGTAACTATTTTACACATCTGTCTCTGAGAAAAATACAGTTAAGTTGCACGTTCTGTCTTTTAATTTCTTTGTGCTTTTGAAATTTTAGTTAATATGTGTGCACACATTACCCATTCCATCATGATGGCAGTATTGTTAAAAAAAAACCATTACTTTCCCCTCATTATTAATAGAAAAGGCGATATTTAAGGAATGATTTTAGTTTACCGGCTTTACATTGCTTTATTGTTTACATGCTGTTCAATGTTTATGTTCATTTTAGCACAGGGTCATTTAACACCAGAAACAATTGAAACTCGCTTCCTGGCATTATGAACACATGCAAATCCATTTGTACAGTTTAATCTGAGAGAGAAGAGGTTTTATTCTGTGGACTCTTTACTTACAGCTGCTAATTCTGGTTCAGTCTGTTCAAACAAACTGCAAACCGAATTATTCTGAGAACTGAACTTTAATCTTGGTGCCCTTTAGGAGACTATTCTGACGGACCGGATTGAGGTTTTTTGTTTTGTTTTTTTTGGTTGCACATCCATTAATTTCAATGCAGAGCTGAATGCCCATTTAATTAAACTTATTAAATAGACAATGTGTTTCACTTTTTTTTTTTCTCCATTTCTGTTATAGACAAAATGTGTCATAATACGATTACAATTTAATGACGTACATAAGTTTGTCCTAGTGTAGTAGATCTGTCTGATTTCTTTCATTTGTGATCATTTCTTTCCTCAATACAAGCCAAGTAACCCATTCACAAAATATATTACTGGGGTGACTCTGTGTGTGTGTGTGTGTGTGTGTGTGTGTGTGTGTGTGTGTGTGTGTGTGTGTGTGTTTAAAAAAAAAAACATTTTTAAAAATATTTTCTTAGAATATTTTCTTTCAGACAAAATCACAGATGGATGCAACATTTTTGTGCAGGACTTTTGATTAGACAGAAAACAAATCAGAGACTCTTGACACCTCTGTACATCCTTCTATTATATTCCATTTTTGTAAAATTAAGTAAAACAAAACTAAACATACCTGTTCACTTGAATAACATCAATAATGATCCTCTATAGTTCTAATTGTTCACTAAATCTGAAATCTAAATAATTATTGACTAATGATCTCAAACAAAAAGAGCAGATATGAATTTAAGGAACATTTGTGAATTTTAATGGGAACGGCTTAGAACTGAAACGAATTAGGCAGCAATAACACACAATATACAATCAGGTAAATTTGCCGTATAGGTGTACAGTTCCTGAGAATATCTGTTGACATGAAGACCCATGCTCTACAACGTCTATCAGTGGAAAGGGACCACCGCAGGGCCACTGCACACCAGATGTTATTTGGGTGGTAGTTTATTTTCAATACAGCAATGACACTGATGTATGTGTGTGTGTGTGTGTGTGTGTTGTGTGTGCTGCTATGAGTGTATTGGATGCTGAAGTGTTGCTAGGCTACATAGTGCACCCATGTGACCTGTTTATTTGCATTAATCATGCACTATAAGCTTCTATTTTTCTTTTGCGGCCCTTCAGCAGATGAACGCTTTGTTGGTTTGTGTCTCATTTGTTTTGTGTAGGGAAAAGATCGCTCATTCATTCATTTATTCATCTTCAGTAACTGCTGTATCCTGAACTGAACTGTTGGTCAGGATCGCAGTGAATCCTGGGAATACACCCACCTCACAGCTCCAGGATCCTGGGTTTGAACCTGAGCTTGGGTTACTGCCTGCATGGAGTTTTTACATGTTCTGTCCTCATGACCTCCCACAAACATCCTGGTAGGTGGATGTGCAGCTTTAATGCTTTAATGCTGTTCAAGCCTAGTCTCAAATGTCCCTCAAGTGTCTTTATTATATGATTATTTAAGGAAAGGGTGTATTTCTAAGGAAGAAGTATTAACTCTGGAGTGGGGCAGAAATCGAAGGACGCTGTGCAGCTCATTTAGGGGACTTTTCGCTGAAGTCTAAAATACTACTACTGTACATATGCATTTATCTTATTTTTTTGAGCATCTTCCACTTTCTCTTAAGACTACTTGACTAATGGGTCACAGTATGATGTATGCTGTGAGTGGAGTTACTAAACTACTTACCTTCTATACTAACATTAGTTAAGTTGTTAAGAATGATTTAAAATAGCAGGTAAGCAGATGATTTGAGTAACAACATACCATGTGTATAGAAATCCACTGTACCCAGTCTTATTAATAACCTTTTGTTCCAACAACATAAAAGGATCTCATATACAGTATCTCAGTTGTGTAAAGTCAAATACAGTTTGTATCCCCTCTAATTTCTGCATGAAATTAAACAGAAAAATGTTTAAAATGAAAGACAACAGGGAATAAATCATCAGAAAAATAGTTTGAAAAGAAGTTTTTCCATGATGTGATTGTTCTCCAGACCTGATATGAAAAAGAAAGTAAATGACATCTGACTAGGACAGCAAAGTCAAGAAAAATGGATTGAGAGTAATACAGCGGAGAAGAAAAAAAAATCTAAAAAGGGAGATGCAAACATTTTAAACCGATTTTTCCCTTCAGTATTAAAATTTCAGCATACAATTTCTGACCACTTTTGCTACTTGATGTAATATAATAAAATTGCTATTAATTACATTTCTTTGAGTTCATTTTGTCAAGACATTATTTCTAAGACAAATGCAGGCAGATACACCTTTGCTACTCTAACTATTTCTGTATGACACAAAAAGATGAAAATCCCTTCTAATTACAGCATATACAGACATACATTTTTGCATGTTTGATATTTTACTGATATGCTAAACTAATGCACCATAAAATATAGTAAAACTGTAGAAATGTTACTGAAACTATACTCAAATGTATCTACTCCTGAACAGCAAAAACTGTCACTTCGTCCACCAACAACCAAAACAGAAATATAATAATATTAAACTACTTTATTAGAAAGAGGTTTTAAAAAGTCCAAGCCATTTTATCAGAGAGGGTAATAATAATAGACATTTTCTCTACAGACTTCTGTTTTCTAGCTACAGTTCCCCACAATTTGATCTTAATTTATTTAGGGGACCAAGCATGCAGTGCTTGAAACACTATTGTTTTCTTTAGGATTTTTCCTCTTCTTCTTATTATTATTTTGATCATGCAGACCAATCGTGTTACAGACATGAAGCATGGTCAGTAGGTACTGCAGTACTCCCTCTTCTCAGGCAAGAGAGATGAGCCCCACTGGCCTAATAGTAGCGCTCAAGCGAGGATCTGGCTCATATCTCAGAAACCACAAGTCCTACAGTGAAAATTCTTTTTGTTACTTATTCCTTGAGTTCTCCCAAACAAAACCCCCGCAGATTGACGCTTGCGGCTGTATTTATATTTAAAAAAAAATTAATATACCTGTGAAAGTTATACGATTGCAATTTAGCATTTTACGTGTTAATTAATAACCCTGCACATTCCACTTTAAGTTAGCTGAAGTGCTGTTCATTTTTGCTAAATCATTGTGAACATACATATAAGCTATGGGTGGGGCGAAAGGTGGAGCTGCAGCTTTCCAGCTGTATCTACTGCGCATGTTGTAATTGTTAAGATTCTTCTTTCTTTCCTATTTTCCTGACAAAATCAGTTTAGTTTAGAGCTTTGAGTCGTGAATGAGTGAGCTTTTGCTAGCGAGCTAACATCCATCATTTTAATCAAAGTAATGTCGTATTAATGCTGCCTTCATGTGCTCTCATATTTATCGTCCTTCCCACTTCTGAAGTGGTCATTAGGAGCATGTCGTGTTCACATGCTTTGTTGTCGAAAAGAACAGGTTCATTCATACATTTTTATTTTTCCTTTACTTTTATTTTGACACCATAACACACATTACTCAGTTAGCTAGCTTGCTGACGATGGGGTTTTTGGTCAAATACAAGCTATTTTCACGGTGTAAAAATGTACAACATGCACAGGTTGGTTGCTGATATAGTACATAAATATAACTAAAACAGCAAGCGCTAACAATTAGCTGCATTTAGAAAAATAAACAAAACCTGTCATTTAGTACAGAAACTGGACTCTCCTCCGCCATTTTGAAAGTTTAGGACTCCTCCCATCTCGGAAGCTCGGGTATCAGAATTATCTCCGAGTTTTCCAGTCGGAATTACGACTTGAGGGGTCAGGCATGTGCAACTTCCTAGTGGGAAACTCGTATTTACAATAATTCCGATAGCACTTGAAGGTAGCATAAGTAGTGAATGGACCAACTGAAAATATAAACAGCAGTCAACATTTACACTAAATAATTATAATTAAGATCATCTTTTAATTGATTATCATTACTTGTATTTGCAATATATTTTTATGCTTCTGGATTTTATTATTTTATTTGAAACTTTTGGCACAAAATGAACTCCATAGGCTCTGATGAGAAACACGGTACACACACGATTTAACACAGGAAGCCATTTATTTGCTAATTGTAGCTAACTGTACTAGCTCCAAACACTCTCCACAGACACCAATGATCTTTGCTATTTTCTATCCTTTAACTTTACTTTCTTCGTAATGTCTCTATAGATATTTAATGGGAGGTTGTATATGACAGGATAAGATGGAAACACAGTTTTACATTTTTATTCCTTTTTTCGAGTCAAGCAGTAGCTTATATAGGAACTAAAAGCCGTTGGGAACTAAAGTTGTGAGAAGGGCGGAATGAAAAAATGTTGTACCACGCGCGCGACACGATTGGTCCGAGGAATCATACAAGCCAATCGTTTGGATTTGTCGCTGCACACGTCATAGCTAATTTGCATAAAGTCGATAAAGGTTAAACTTGCTTTGTCGCGCGCTTACATCGAAAACGTATGGCCTGCTGTCACTCTACAGCCCGCTAAAGTGAACGCGCCTTTAAGTTGGCATCACTGACTATAGACATTACACTGACACCACCACAGGGCGAGCTCGGGTGGCCACGCCCCCAAATAATCTCATTGGCTCACAGCTGTATGGTGCTTGAGCTTGACTTCCGGGGCTTTTTGTTTTTACGTTTGGCTGACAAGTGGTGGGGATTTAGTAATTCTGTCTGCCGATTGAGCTTCTGTTCCTCCTGCTGTATCATTGCAGAGTTTTATCCGTTAACGCCTAAATGTAAGTAGTTGATTATTTGTGTATAATTATGTATGTTAATCTTACAATCTGGCAGAATGATCCCTTTTAAATCCAGGGCTCAACCTGTAGAATCCAGTGTGTTTATGTAAAAGTCAGGTAGGAAAGATTTCGTGTTGTTTTGTATGGTGAATGTCAGACCAAACGATCAGCCTCTGGTAGTAATTAATTTTAAAGTGTTTTACCTCAACAGAAGTTGCACAAGTAAAGAAATAGCATGGGTAAGAATGCAGCTGAATGTTAAATATCTTTATCAAGTGTTGATGCCTGCTCATTCCTCTTTAAAACAGTGATATCAAATGGTCTTGATCTTGATTATGATACCTGTTGCTTTTTGCACAGATTTAGTCTGCTTTTCATGACTCTCCTTCTGTCTGTTTGTCTATTTCCCCCCACTAAACAAGTCGGCTTTTCTGGCTTCACCAATATTTGTCCATGCAAAAGTTCTCACAACTGAAAGAAGTTCAGTTTAATGGGTAATGAATGAGCCCAAATTATAGCAGAAGTTGGAACCAGAAAAGAAAGATGTCTGAGTGACCACTAATCTTCTAATGCCCTTTGCAGAGAAGATGAGCACGCTGCCCCTCTCTCGCTCTGAAGTGTTCGGGGAGCTGAGGAAAGAGCTGCATGAGGATAAAGAGTTTCACCAGTCCGATGTCCATATCTTCATCATTTTGGGTGCATCAGTAAGTTAGAATTTATGAGCCAAAAAGAGTGAACATGACCGTTCTGGCATGAATATCCCATGTGCAATTTTAGAATTGTATCTGAATACAGGGCTTCATGTGAGCTACATATATTTTCATAAATCTGTGGAATATGCAGCTTGTTTCACTCATACACTTGGTCAGAATGTTACAAAACATCCCCACCTTAGATCATTTCCCCAGTCCATTTCCACCTTAGACCAGCTACTTGCGCTTATTAAAAAAATAAAAGTCCCTGATTCTGATTTAGAGCTGGATTTTTTTGTACTTTGTCATTTAGAGGGAAGTAGAAGTCCAGTTATGCAATAAATGAAAAGAAAGACTTGAATGAGGAAATATGAGTCTTACAGGACAGAAGGGTTGAGTAACACGGAGGAGCGGTTCAGCAGGGGGATCAGTCATGGCATTGAATTCTCATTGGTCAGATATTATGAAAACAGGCCACTGATTGGACAAATATTATAAAAGTTCTTTCTGGCCAGGATAAGGTATATATTTGAAACAGGACTCTTTAGAGAAATTAACTAGAGAAAGAACAATCATTGTAATGACTAAAGCAAAATGACTAAAAAAAAATGAAAAAAACTACTAGCCTACATAATGCTAATGTTTGAATAAAGTAATGTGATTCATTTTTTTTTCCATCCCTGGAATCTGTAAAATCTGAACATATAAGTGCAGCCAAATGAACATTCCTTGTGGAGGGAAAAGCAGGCTCTTTTTTTTTTTTTTTTCTTTTTTTTTTTTTATAAATGGGCGTAGTGCTATTGAGCCTGCTTGTGCGGCATCATTCCCAGTCAGCACTTTTTCCTGCAAGGAAGGAGGAAGGTCAGGTAACTAGGTAACTGTAGCATTGGTAGACTTAGGTGTGGCTCTGTGCCCAGACACGTGGACATGTGACTTAATGCTTGAATAAACACCAACTGGACCTAATCTGTGCTACTGTCTGGACAAAACCCTAATGTGACATTTTTCTGGCAGTACTACAACCTGGCTGTGATATGCTTTACTGGTGTATCAGTTCTGCTTCTCTTGTTAACTACACTGTATTTCCTTTTGTGCTGTTTTGTCAAAAGTTTCTAATTGGATGAACATGAACCTGTGTTATCAGAAGAAACCAGAGTGCAGTTGTATATAGGCTAAGCAAGAAGGAAGAGGCAAGGTGAGAGCATGCATGTGGTGTTATAGGTAGAAGTGAATCCTACATGAACACAGTCAAAAGCACCTTTTTATAAATCCCTATAATTAGTTTGATCTTACTGGACTATTATGTTATATGTTAAAGGTTAAAAACCCATTACATGTTCATTACATATATGAAGATGGATATGTCCAGCCAGTGGTTGTTGTATGCTCCTATACAGCTAGTTTTGCAACTACTGTTCTAATGATATTTTCTAATTATTTTTCCCAACCAAAAGGTTCAGCTAATCAATTTGTCTGTGTGAGAACTAGTTGGATAGAGTGGTTTGCACATTATGCAGCAAGATCCTGCAGAAATCAGGCAGATGGGAATGTCAAAGTTTTTACACTTTTCTTTTCTGCCACACTTTATCGATGGTCCCTAACCTTACAGCAACAGATACTCAGAGTATTGTTTGGAGAAAATGGAGATCACTGACTGTTAGCGAGCAGGTTACCAACCAGAGAGTGAGATTGCATGCAGTGGCAAACAGCTATAGTGAAAAGGTTTTAAATAAACGAGGTTTAAAGAGAAAATAAACAGAAAGTCTCCCTTATTGCATCCACTATCTTCCCTTTTCTATCCATTTTTCTATAGTGAAACATGGATCTTTCTCTTCTGTGTTTATCACTTTTAGAACGGTTTCCATTCCCTGTAAATTCCAGTTTCCGTTTTTCTGTAAATCGTGGTTTGCGAAAATATTTGCAAAAAAAAGGGGAACATAAACAAAGGGGCTTGTTTTATTGGGGGGAGCTTTGTCTGGGTGACAAGGCCTGAATGCAAGATGAAGTGTGCTGGTCCCCCCCCCATGAGAGCTGTGAGTCGTTTCTTTGAGGTCTGATTGGCAAGCGTTCCAACCAGACAGAGCTGCGAGCCTTCATTTTGTGTCCATGTTGCGCGGCACTTAGCCTGAGAGAGTGTGAGACAATGTCTTGCCGGTCTTCTGAGTGTTTTACTTGTGTAATGTATCAGATTTCTTTCTTACGGTTACTGTAAAAAGTATAGTAACAAAAGGGCCCCCATCTGTGGATTCATGGTATTGACGCATGCATCTGTGGATCCATGGTACCTCGAAAAGAATACACAAAAGATAAAGTTTGCTGCCACTGAGTTTCTGTTGGAGGAGAGACAGAGAGAATACCTTTGCATGGGTTAGACACTCTGAGGATTTCAGGATGACAGCTGCGAAATATGACAAGCTTCTTCCAGCCACAAAGCAGATGGGAGGGATCTGATGTGCTCCTCTGAGCCCATCAATACAGAATAATATAGAAATATAGATAGGCCTACATGAACGTAGGTTCCATATATTGATATTAGTCTTTCTTCAGTAGGTTCATACCTCAGCCTGTTGAAACGCATTTACAATTACCACCAGGCAAGAGCCAGATAAGTAATTTGAAACACCTTTGGAATAATGGCCTCAAGATTCAGGATTTTTAGCAGACCTTTTGACTGCTTACCAAACTGTTTGCACTGTGCAAGGCCACACAGGCTTTCACAAATTTCTGTCCTGATAACTCTGTGCCAGGACCATACAGGTACCTGGCCAGCACGTTGGCATTACAGCATTATCACAGATGGAGAGATTGTGAAAAGGGACAGCTGCCTACAGCATCCTGTTTGGACTACACAAAGAGCTTTGTCTTGTCAGGGACAGTTTTAAATACTAGAGTACTTTTTCTCTGAGGTTGGAATGCTGCTGTATCAGGAAATGCACTGAAAAAAATAACTTATCGAATTTAGTAAAAAAAAAAAAAAAAAAAAGCAATCTGCACTCGGTTTGTTTAAATTTAACCCTTTGAGTAAAGAATTCCTACATTTAATCAAATAAATGTAGAGTATATTATGAATGATGAGTTGTTATTGTTACCTGATTATTTGGTTGACATTTGTTTCATATTTGGCTTTAAAAATCTGTATTAGAAAATGTAATTCAGTGTTTATCATCATTATTAGTAAACGGCCAATAACATGTTAAATGCCTCCAACCCAGAAGTAGCACTCCACTAATATTGGCACCCTTGAGCAGAGAAGGCTGTGAAAAGCTGTCTTTATTGTTTAACCTTTTGATCTTTTGTTAAAAAAATTCACAAAATACTCTGCTCTCATGGATATCAAACAACAGCAAACACAACACAGGTTTATACAAAAAAAAACCTGTGTTAAATATGTGTGGCACAATTATTGGCACCCCTATGAATTTATGTGAGAAAAATATGAATCTGAAGTATATTCCCATTGATATTTTACATTTTTTAGTACACCTGGGTGTCTAGGAACAGGAAATTGTTCAACTATGACTTCCTGTTTCACAGGGTATAAATATGAGGTAACACACAGGCCAAATTCCCTCATCACAATGGGTAAGACCAAGGAATATACAGTCAGGTCCATAAATATTGGGACATCGACACAATTCTAACATTTTTGGCTCTATACACCACCACAATG
>CM075018.1:6301231-6327888 GCA_037576675.1 Pangasius sanitwongsei
TATTTTTGTAAAGCTGCTTTGTGACAATGTCCATTGTTAAAAGCGCTATACAAATAAAATTGAATTGAATTGAATGATGGTATAAGAACCATACAAAATGGTCTACTCTACAGACAGAAATCCAAAGACTTTTTAATCATCTGTAACACCAAGATGAGCCCATGAGTTGTTTTTTTATGTCAGCATTGTTTATGAAAAGTATGTAAGTTATGGAAAGCTTGCATGTAAGCACTAATATGCTATATGGTCTTGAATCCGCCTATCAACAGTATCTACGCTTTTGGATGCTACATTCTGAAATTAAAATTAAAAGCAGATCATATCTAAGCATTACAGTGACTAGCCATACGGAATTGGAGCTAGGAGTTTTTCTTTAGTGTTTTTCTGCCTGTCTGATCACATATTCCCTCTGGTTCCCCTTGCAGGTAAAGGTGCTGAAGTGCATTGCTCCTGTTTCTGTCTCAGATGTGGTTTTGGGCCAGTATGTAGGAGATCCAGAGGGTGAGGGAGATGCTAAGCTGGGCTACCTAGATGACCCTACTGTCCCTAAAGGATCTACACAGGCTACGTTTGCTACAGCTGTACTGTATGTAAGGAATGAACGCTGGGATGGTGAGTGATGTTTGCATTTCTTTCGTGGTTAAATATACACGTGTATATATACATGGCAATGTCTCATCCAGACTTAACAAACAGTAATTCTAAAAGTAGAAACTAAATCATTATGTCAACTAAGACATAATGTTACTCTAGTAGCTCTTACCCTGTGTGACATATTTTTGCAATCAATGCTGGGTATTAAAGTGACTAAAATTTTATGGATGTAAACATGACATCACTACAAAAATACTAGTTTTATGCCATTTTAATTACTTTTAGTTGATTGGCTAATCCAGCTAACTCCAGTAGTATCTTAAGTCTTGCATAGCTTAGTTGCCAGCAAAGAAACCAGGATAGATCTTTTGCTGAAACTAATACTGTGTAAAGCTACCAAACAAGAAATGCACAGAACCCTAAGAATGTAAGTGATCCAGAAGATTGTGTGTGGATTTAAAAACTATCTCCGATCACAATCTCCTCCTCCCCCAGGTGTTCCATTCATACTGAGATGTGGGAAGGCGCTGAATGAGCGGAAGGCAGAAGTGAGGCTGCAGTTTATGGACGTACCAGGTGACATCTTCAATTCACAGTGCCGTAGGAACGAGCTGGTGGTGCGTGTCCAGCCCAACGAGGCTATCTATGCCAAGATGATGAGCAAGAAGCCTGGAGTCTATTTCAGCCCCGAGGAAACAGAGCTGGACCTGACCTACCGTAGCAGATACAAGGTGAGGGAAGGGGTCCTGGCAACTATGGTTTTTTTTTTGTTTGTTTTTTTTTTATACCTCTGCCACTGAGTGGTGGAGGCATTATATTTTCGAGTTGTCCATTTGTCTGTCCATCTAAGATTCTTGTTAGCATGATATCTCAAAAACAAATGGTTGAATGTTTATAGGATTTATGTGGATTTATGTATTATCATTGTAACCAGCAGATGAACTGATCAGAATTTGAAGTTGATCCAGACATGATCAAGATCACAGCAAGGTCAAATGTCTAAAAGAGTATTTCAAAAGCTTCTCTACCTGTTTGTCAAACAGAGATGGAACCTAGACATTCATTTTCAGGAAAACAAGGCCCATTTTTGACGTCAGTCTGTCCATGTGTCTGTCCAAGATTTTCATTAGTGTGATATCTCAAGAACAAATAGTTGAATGTTTATAGGATTTATGTGTGTAATTAGCATTGTAACGAGCAGATGAACTGATTATATTTTGTAATGGATCCAAACAAGGTAAAGGTAACAGCAAGGTCAAACGTCTGAAATGGTTTTTCTTCACTAGCTTCCTTCCTGTGTGAAGTATATTTTAAGGGTATTTCGGGCATACAAATTAGGAACAGGAATTACTAGACTTGGGGATGCCTCTGCCACCAGCGTCTACACTGATGACACTGAGTTTACTTGTTTCATGCTGCAGTTCACTAGCATAAGTAGTAACTGCATATGTTCTTGAATGGTTAAATGTAGAGAGCACCATATAGGGGTAAACATTAGATATATTACCATTTCACTCAGATAACCTTATGCTAGTTGCTAGTGGGCATTCCTATCATTACTTTATTGCTGGTTGCCATGGGTTCACAGGTAGGCTACCTGTAGGTAGGTAGGCTAATGCAATAGACAATATAATGTATACAAAACCAACTATCTGACCACAATTCAGATGTCTTCTTACTAGAAATAAAACTTCTGGAGGGAAATACAGTGCATCCATGCAGTTCATCACAGTCTACTAGCGTCAGAATGAGCCTAAAAGAACAGAAAGGAAAAAACAACCGAAAAAAGTTTTGCTACTCACATTTTCTGCCATCTGTGTGGCAAGTGTCACAGATTGGCTCAGGATCTGCAAAAGCAATGAATTTCTGGAATGAAAAAAACAATGTTCCCCGGTTGGCGGTGGAAGAAAAAGAAACCACCACAGTTATAAGTCACTCCACATTTTCATGTCACTCACCCTGCCCACGTTGCGTCTCTAACGGTCATTTTGCCTTCTGCTGCTGGCCCATCGCCGGCTCTTGTTGAAAATGAATGAATTCTGGCCTGCCTGTGTGAATTCAGGGTTAACAATTCCTTGTTGAACTCAGGAAGCAAGATCACTAAATCAAGACAGATCATGTAATTTGTGTGGTGGCCTGGGAAAACCCATCAAATGTCGTTACAGCTGAATTCTGGAAAACAAAGAAAAAACAGGGTTTTGACAAAAATCTTTTGGTCAGTAATTCATTTTGACAACTTTACTTTAGGAAACTCTAAATATATTTCACCAAAATGAAGGTAAGGAACTAGCTAGCTAAGTGTGATTTCCTCACACAATGAATGTAACAATTTGATCAAGTTTTTAGATGCCATAGCGGAAACAACATAAGGTACAGTTGTTAATGTTAATGTATTCTTACCCTTTCTGTTCAGGATGTCAAGCTTCCAGATGCGTATGAGCGTCTGATTCTGGATGTCTTCTGTGGCAGTCAGATGCACTTTGTGCGCAGGTGAGGCTACTACTAAGTTCTTATTGCTTTTAAAATCTACTGTTTTAATGTGCTAGCTTGCCTCTATAGCAAAACTCCCAGAGCACTGTATTTGAGCAATAATTTTTCCCTGCTTTTTTAGTGATGAATTGAGGGAAGCCTGGAGGATCTTCACCCCACTTCTTCATCAGATAGAACAAGAGAAGATCGTTCCCCTTAAATATAAATATGGAAGGTAAACCTTATTTGTTAAATGTATAATGGTTCATGTATTTATGCTAACCCTAAACTAGAACGAAAACCACATTTGTGCAGGTCACTATGGTCTACTCAGAATGTTCACTGAAAGAAATTTCTGATTTAGTTGATTGAAAGAAGCACTTATTTTTCCATCAATGTACACAGCTTACCTAAAGACCTCAGATTTAGGGCATCATAAAAATAAAAAAAATAGTTCATTGACTTCTGTCATTACAAAAGTAATGCTTTATGAGAGGTCAAACTCTTCTTTTTGTGTGGGTTTGCAGTGCTGAAAAATCATAAAGCAGATGCATTACCTATTAGTACTGTTTAGTATACTTAAAAAGAAAGAAGGCTTCCTCTGTGAAATATCATTGAAATGGAAGTTGTTTGTTGCCCCAGGTATTACTGTTCTTAATTCTTGTTGCTCTTCACTTGCAGTCGTGGACCTTCTGAGGCAGATGAATTGGCACAGAGGGTCGGCTTCCGTTATGCAGGAACATACAAATGGACCAATCCCCACAGACTCTGAACAAAGTAGAGACAGTTTGCATGTGTGTGTCGGTTTGTATGCAGACCAAAAGAATTGACCAGATACCAACCATATAACTAATTTACTTTACTTTTTTTTTCATAGCAGGCCTAGATACTGTATGCATATAATAGTAATATGTAGTCTACTATAACTAATTACTCTGATAAAGAGTCAACTGTCATTCCCTTTTGTTGCATTCCAGTCCTATATGGTCCTTAAATGCACTTGTATAGATTCTGAAGGTGGTGCACTGTTCTTAACATTTGCTCTCCTTTCTCTTTTTCCTCTTTTATATATTATTGCTCTAATCTATAATTGAATAACAAAATGTATGTCACTGCTGGCAAATAAGAGACCACATAATCACTGATACTGAATTTTAAGGTTTTTTTTACATTGTTTAATGGCTTAAGTGTTCAGTGGGTAGGGGCTTTCTAATATTAATCCATGTCCTAATTGCATTTCTACAGCATTTCTGTGTGTCGTGGATGCAGTGTTCACATAAACCTTTCCACATGTATAAGCCATGAGTCTGTTTCATTTAGTACATGATACATATGAAAGATTTCAACAAATACATAGTATGTACACTATAATGCCAAAAGTGTGTGGACACCTGACCATTACACCCATTACACTGCCCATTCATTCACAAGAGGATTACTGAGGTCGGACATTGATGTCAAGTGAGAAGGCCAGTGGGGTTGAGGTCGGGACTCAGGCCACTTGAGTTCTTCCACACCGACCTTGGCAAACTATGTCTATATGGACCTCACTTTGTGCACAGGGGCATTGTCATGATGAAACAGGTTTGGGCCCTTTAATTCTAGTGAAGGGAAATATTAAAGCTGCAGCATGCAAAGACATTCTAGACAATTGTGTGCTTCCAATTTTGTGGCAACAGTTTGGGGAAGAACCACATATGGATGTGATGGTCAGGTGTCCACATACATTTGGCCATAGAGTGTGTATTAAACAGATTTTCATCCACAACATTGGAGATAACAAAACCATATGTCATTTACGTTAAGTTGGTGTGCTAAACTTCCATTTTGTGTTTTGCACTGTCTCTTGTGACACTGCATACATGATGTCATGTGATGTTTAATTACATAGTGTCAGTACTAAGGCTTTTTAAGACTTATTATTGATTACATTACTTTTTTAGGTTTACAGTGAATATGATGATAAATGTTCTTAAAATCTTTTTCAAAATAAGTAGCAATTGACCTACGATTTTTTTTTTTAAACAAAAAACATGGATGTTATTCAGAATTTAATAGTTTTATGGATATCTGAAAAACCTGCGTCTTAACAACTAGTGTCAGTTGAACTGTGTATTGCTCATTTAATTATAGTGAGCTGCATATTTCTGGAATTTGTTACATATTTATTATTGGGAGAAAAAAAAGACCAACTTTAAACATGGAAAACATTTTGTTCTTTTTTTTTTTTTTTAAATTGGTACATATTTGCTCGAGGAGGTATTAAAATTGCTCTGTTCATGAGATTCAATTTTCCATGATTTCATTAAAAAAATACATTATAACATGTTTATGATTGAATATGCTTATATATCCAATAAAATACTTGTTTTTTCATGTAAAATTATTGTGTAAAACTGGTATTCACTACACAGAACCATACTATATGACATTAGAGTTTTTACTTGTGAAAATGAAATATAAGTTAAATTATTTTTCATTTTCATGGAGATAGATAGATGGATACTTTACAGTTTGTTGAGACATTACAAAAATTGTTGGATCTCTTTTTTTTTTTTTTTTACAAATTAAGCTATTTTGTTATCTGTTATCTATTTATGTTCATCATCTGTCTTTAAAACTCTTTTTTCCATTTTCAATTCCTAAATATTTAGCTTTCCTTATTAAAGGAGCAATCATGTGCTAATATGTAAGTGGATTTTTGATGATGACCTAAATGATTTTAAAAAATGGCCGCCATCGGCCAATCAGCTTTAAGCAGGAATTTGACAGGCTTAATATTGTGATATCATCATGAAAGGCACTACAATTCCCCTAATTTCTATGTTTAGCTTGATTATTTTGCTCAAATTATACAAAATTGCCTTAGCTCTCCCCACTCAAATTGGTGGTAATTTGCATAATATGTGAAACCTACTTTTGCAAATAGCTGTAATGTATAATTGTGAATTTGAACCAAACATGAAAGACATGTTCAGTACAATTTTCTGTACAGTTACAGCATGGTCATTGATATTGTTGGGGTTAAGTCCAAAGTCCAGCTCTTTCTCAGTAACCAAAAGTCTGATTGAGTTGAAATTTGGTGTGCTGCATCATTCTGCTAATCTGTAATGGGATTTTTTTAATCCTCAATGGATTACTTCAAAAACGTGGCTGTTTTCAGCCAATCAGTTTCAGCAGGCATTTCACACAAATAGCACTGAGCAATCATTACAAAACTTGCTAGAAGTATGTTCATCTATGATCTCTTTATTGTCCAATGTAACTTGGCAAGAATTGGCCACTGGGGACACTATTTATGAGGAGTGCTTGGACCCCACAGATCGCTGCTGGCCTCCTCCTCCTTCTTCTTCTTCTTCTTCTTCTTCTTCACTGGTTGTACAGACCAAACTGTAGGTGCTACAGACATGAAACTTGACCAGTACGTAGTACTGTACTCCCTCCTGCTACTCAGACAGGATAGATGAGCCTGAGTGGCCTAATGGTGGCGCTACAATGAAGCATTTAGTTTGTGAAAATTCCTTTTTGTACTTATTCCTTGGGTTCTCAGAATTTCTATTATATTTTCATTTTCTCTATTTACTGCTTCTTCCTTTATGTTGTTTTTTTATTTGCCTTTTTTCTTTCTAAAGCACTTTGAGCAGCATTTTAATGTATGAAAGGTGCTATATAAATTAAGTTTCTCATGATGATGATGATAATGATGATGATGACGATGATGATGATGATTGTTGTTGTTGTTGTTAGTAGCAGTAGTAGTGTTTAGCATGAACATGGTAGATGCAACGTTTTTGTCACATATGTTTTGTTAAAGAACATAGCAGTCCTTCAGATCCAGCTGTTGGATGGTGAGGACATGTAGAGCAGCACAGAGTTCACAAATATCTTCTGCATCCTTCTGAGTCATGCCGAGTAGTGACTAACACATGTATATGTGCAGGTTACTTCAATGAACCATATCTCTGTGTCACCCTGATAGCAGAGACGTTACTCACATCTTTATTTGCTGTCTATGAATATACAGTGTATGTGAGAGACATGCAGCGATCAACTTTAGTGAATTTGAAGCGTGAATTTGCGTTATCAACCAGTAGTTCAACTGATTTAGATACACTGACCTCTAAAGAAGGGGAGGAAGATGTAAAACTTAGCAACCTGATTACTGGTTAACCCCAACTCTTAAAAGATTTTTTATTTGTCCCTTTAGGGAAACCTCTAAAGATTCTATGTAGATCCATAAAACAGATTGATCAGAAAACCAAAGAAAATGTCCCCTCAACTCGGAATTCCTACTCGGACACTCAGGAAGGTCTCCTCATCTATGAGTTCAGCAAGTGATGTCAAATAAACATGGCTGCTCACAGCAACAAGTAAACAAAGTAGCACATCTTACCTTTAAATGAGTTATACTTATATACAAGTATTTGCTTTAGATTAATGAACATTCAGACATATTAACTTGTTAAATCTATAACACTGACTATACAGTTGTTTTGTTTTGAGGAGGATGAGGTACATCACTCATTACAATTAGATTGAACCTTTACTGAGCGAAATAGAAGTCATGGAGGACAGGGAGGGGGCAAAGACAATACAGGGAACCATCCCTTAATAATAATAATAATAACAACAACAACAACAACAACAATAATAATAATAATAATAAAGTTCACATTTGTTTTTGGCCTTTAGAAACTAGAACAAAACCTGTGTTTAAATTTTATCTCCCAAATGGGGATGTAGCTAGAGAAAATATATATTCAAATGCATTATTGGAGGAAGCATGACCCACTAATGTTTCATCACTAGCCAGATTAAGAGTTGACTTTGTAATGAGAGCTCTATTTGAGGACTCCTATAAGACGTATATCTGCTATATTTAGAGTCTTGAGTTTGAGTTTGAAGTACAAACCTTCAGACATGGTGCTGTATCCCTGAGCTAGCATGAGCTGAAGGTGAGCTTCCTCTCCTCAATGTCATTTCAAAGTGTGTACACAGGCTGAATGTGAGCAGACGGTGGATAGTGGAGGTGCAGGAGTGCCAAGTCATTGTCATGATTTTTTTCGTCATCTTCGTGACTAATAATATTTCCCACAGCCCGCTGCTGGACAGCCCTGTCTTGCTTTGACTCAGAGTGCCATCCAGCATCCAGCCGCAGTCTTGACGTGTCCCTGCAGCACAGCAGGTGAAGCCATGCTAATCAGTCTGATTATACTGCAGAAACCAGAGGCTTGTTGTAAATGTTTATAATATTTGGTGTCAGTGAAGAGCTTCACATACTATAAAGCACACCATACTATAAATACAAGGACACAAGGACACAGCTAAGTGAGATACTTATCTTGCAAGAAGCAGACATTTAACATATACTTCAGTTCACAGTGGACAATATATCACTTATTTAGTGTAATCTCTATATAGGTATCTTGGGTAGCACAGGGGTGCAGCAAGTGATGTTCAGGGTTCAGTCCTGAGCTCGAGGTAGAGGTTGTTGCAATTTTGCATGTTCTCACCATGTCTCTGTGGGTTTCCTCTGGGTTCTTTGGTTTCCTCCCACCTCCCAAAAACATGTTGGTAGAAATTTTTCTTAGGGAATGTGAGTGTAGGGGTGTGTGGTGTCCTGTGATGGACTGGCATCCCATCCAACCTTATGCTCAGTTTTCCAGAGATACACTCAACAACCCTGACCAAGATAAAGTGTTTACTGAAGATGAATGAATAAAAAAATATTGTGGTATAGTTATCTCAAAAGACCTAAAAATCTAAACCAGGGGTTCTCAAACTTTTTTACACTCAGAGACCCCTTTAATTGTAAAAAAAAAAAAAAAAAAACTACAACAACAAAAAAACAAAAAAAATCATTAGAGATTTTTAACAAACAATAATGGTGGGTTGTGATTTTCGCCACTGTAACAAAAGTATTCCCCCAAGATTCCTGAATGTCCCTGGACCCTACTTTGACATCTACGGTTCTAATTTGACCGATGTAACAATCATATTTTATTGTTTTAATTCCAATAAAATAAATGTTTAGAGGTAAATCTTAAACATAAGTAGACTACTCTTGCTGTCAGTTGACTCTAACCACAGTTGATAAAGAACATTTTTGTCCTAGCTACTGTATTTATGATCTCACCAGAATCCAGAGTCATTTGGACCGATTCCTGTTGGTGAATCATATTCATTCATTCATTCATCCATTCGTTCATTCATTCAAGATTCACTTCAGTAAGCAGCTTCTTGTCTCTGGGAGTTTTTCATATATCGAATAAAGAACAGTTTGAATTGAAACCCATATTATTTCGGGTTTGCTCTGGAGAGGAATCAGTGAGGAGCTTCTTGCGTTTTGGGATGAGCTCAGGCGTTATCAGCGCAGAGTAAACACACACACACTGGGAGGGAAGGTGGGAAAGGAGCAGCAATATGGCGGAGAACGCCGTTTCTCTTCAGTGTTCCCGACATCCGCAGTCCTGCTGTGCGTTTTAGGATAGCTGTTAATGTTTAACAAGTAAGTGCGCTGTTTAGATTTACGCTTATTCATCTCAGTAATCCTTCCCAGCCAAAATGTCGCATGGGTTTATTGTATGGTAAGCGCGCCTTGTGCATTTCTTCACAGCATCACTTGGGATAAGGATTTTTATTTTTATTATTACTATTGATCTTGGTATGTCGCAGTTCCTTTCTAGATTTGCATTAAGCATGCATGCATGCACTGGTGGCATTTCAGTAAGAGCTTGCATTATGGATACATGCATAGATATTTGATATTATAGGCTAAATCAGGATTTTTTTGTGTATTATATAAGCACTTAGGTGACTGGTAGCCTACAAAAGTGGGAGAATCCTGCCTTTGGATGGCGCTGATTCACACAGATTGCACTTGCTTGGACACATTTGGATTTTACTTCTTAATGCTAGTGCAAGGGCAGAACAACAACCTAAAATACCAAATGTGATAAGCCTAGGGATAGATATATTAAAAAAGAAAATAATTTTTTTTTTTTTTTTAAATGGTGATACCTTGAGTTGGTGTGTCAAGATTGGCTTGGAATATTTTACCTGTTTGTTGGAATATCAGCTATAGGAATGCTGTGTTTTTATGAAAGCACTCAGTGACGCACACAGAATGAATGCTCACGTTAAACAATAAAGGGTGCATTCAAAAATATAAATAAATTTTCTGATATTTTTCTGAGCTGTCGCTTGTGCACAGGTGAGTATCGGGATAACGATTGGCGCTCGGTGTATCGGTGCATCCCTGGCTGCAGTGTGCAGTGGAGTCGGTGAGGGGCGGACAGAGCGGGTGTGGTAGGCAGCAGCGTTCTCTCTCTCAACAAATAACCTCCTTTACATCGTCGTCCACTTCTCCTTCAGTGCAGGATCGTCTGTTTTTTCCCCCCCGTGCCTTACATTAACCCAGAAGCTGCTTTTTTCCTCCCCCTCCGGCGTTATCTTTTTACACGACAGAAAAACAGGCTCCGCCGAGACAAAAACCGCCCTACTGCAGCATTTTGGTTTTGATTTTTGGTGGACAGTCAGTGCTGAGATCCTCTGGATTGCATGCGCATTTTCAGTCCCCTGACCATGTAGAGGAGGAAGTGTGTCCGAGATGAGCTGTGTGACCTCGCTAATGGTGCTTAACTAAGCTGCTCAACAGATATGCAGGCATTTCGGTGAAAGCAAGGTAAGAAGAGTGCTGGGATGTGATTGCGCATCGAGGGCGATTCTGATTTGGATGAACCTGCAGCCTCAGTGGAATGGACAGAAATACTTGTTTGGCTGATGTTAACGGGGATTTATAAACACAGAGCTGTCTGTATTTAATCAGACGCATGGGAATGCATGAGTAATGCACTTTCAGCATTTACAGCATCTCTGTTTGGCTCGCATATACAGCATCTGTGTTGGATTGCATCCCTCATTGCGCTGGTAAAAGAAAGCCTCGTTGTGCTATTACGTTACACATTCAGCTGTGCTCTCGAAATATGAACGAATTAAAACGGACATGGCACGAATGCACGCTCTGATCTGCACACAGATGACGACAGACTTATCAGCCTGACGTCATATCATGCGTTAACGTTTAAAAACAAGTAGACTGCATTTATGAAGTAAGTGAATACCATTTCAGGACCAGCGACACGATGTCTGCTTTAGCGAGTGGTGCTGAACAGACAGCTCCCTTCCGCCAATCACGGCTCTCTCTGCCTCTACGTCTTACCCAAATATGTCACTAATAGCCTATATGGCGTATATTTTATTTCAGATGCACTATAATCATCAGCAGTATAATCATCACGATTGCATTTCTACATACTATAATCGACATGTGCATTGCAGTTAAGCTAAAAGACACTGCTGAGCCATGTGATGTGCCATGATTAAAGAATTATAGAATGACCTGCAGTTTTAGTTTTAACCAAAATGATTAGCATATGTTGGATCATAGAGTAGGCCGTAAATTCTGTGATTCATCCATCCCAGATTCATTCATCTGCACTCTGAGATTAGTCAGGATGCTCACAGCATTCAATAAACCATTTAGTGCTTGGCTGGAGGCCTTATTTGCATATTGCAGGCTTAAGTGTTAATTAACAAGCAGTAAATCGTGGTGTCCACTGTTCTGCTTAGTGAAGATGCTGATCTTAGAAAAAAAAATCTAAAATCTAAATGCTTGCCCTACTGTTGAGTCAGTAGTTTTTACAGCAATAAAGAATATTTCAATTTTTTATTACCCATATAGGATTATAGTTATATCTTTACCGTATTTATTCATTGTTATATGCATCATCTTGAGCAAGGCAACGTATTTTCTGTCAGGAGCAATACATTGGATCTTATCTTAAATATTAACATTCTTTTCATACTTAGGAAAATATCTCTTGCTGTTTAACTTATAGGCCTAGGACTACCCACCATACATTATAGCATTATAGACACATGGGCAGTGTTGTTATAAGGCGTCATAGCCTTTAATATGTGCTCATTAGCAATATAAGAGGTTCAGATTATGTTCAGTTGAATTCCTTGCTTATTAAATCAGATTCAACATATTGTCTTCTCATTTTTAGACGATGTTTGATCATTGTGTCTTTTCCCCATTTAGTTTAAATATTGGATAAGCATCATAACTAGGAATAAGGAATATATTTTGAGGTAAAAAAAACAGCAACTACATTACATATGGTCAGCAAATAATCAGACTAATGTTGTTCTTTGACTTTTGACCAAATATTTACATACAGTGAAAACAATCAGTGATATTTGATATCTACAGTAGACAGCTGAGAGGACGTTGTGCTTTATAGTGCTGTACATACATGCATACATACATACATACATTCATACATACATACATAAAACTATATGTATTTCTATACTATATAGGTTAAAGTTCACTATGTTTACTGCACCATTACTTAAATTTACATTTGATTCCACTATTAAAACAGCTTTTGTTATTGTCAGGTGGCTCAGTGAGAATAATCAGTGGTGCAGTGATGTTCTGGTTGGTCTGGTTAAGTTTCTAGCTCGTAATTGCCTGGCCGGGAGGTTGTTGATTTATGATTCAGCAATAAATGCATCACATAGAAGATGGCTTGCTTTAAAAAAGCCATGTCATCCCCTCCTTCATTACTATTCCACTGGCCCAGTGAAGTAAGCAATGTCCCCTAAACATCTCCATGGATTATTGATTATTATTATAAGGACAAAGGCATATACAAGACCTGTCTGTGAATTTATCATCTGTGGAATTTCTAGTGATCTTTCCAAATCAATTACACCAAGATAAACAGAGATAAGAGTTAATGTATCAGAAAGTAGCTTAATGCTCATGAACGCAGTTGTTTCCACCTGCAGGCCTTCATAACTGAGTTTGTTTTTCAACCCCCATGTATAAAAAAAGTATGAGTCAGACACGATCGAGTGCTTTGTCCTTTTTAAGTCTCTCTAATTTTAGCTTCAGTGTGTTTCTTGAACTGTAGGCTGGGTAATTTTAGTCTAATGGGACCTGGGTTAATGCAAGTGTGATGTCTATCTATAAGGTCTGGTAATCTTCAATGGTCTGCTCGATTTTGATTATACGAGTCCCTTATTCATCTCCGTGGTGCTCACTTGGGTACATAAAAGATAAACGCAGATTCTTTATCATCATTAGTGCAAAATAGTGCTCTGCTCTTCCTTCGGAGTTACATAATGCCTTCAATGTCAAGGCTGTGTGTTCTACTCAAATCCAAGTTTTGCATTTTATTTCAAATATCATGGATTGAAATGATCTGATTTGTTTGGATTTTTGGATTGATAACCATCTTCTCTGTCCTCTGTCCCAGAGCTCACTGCCCTGGATGGTCCCTAATTAAAGAAGCAGTCGCTGCAGGATGAAAACATGGCTGCACCCCTTCTTGCACCGCCAGGACCTGACAGCTTCAGATTGTTTACCCTGGAGACTCTGGCTAATATTGAAAAGCGCATTGCTGAGGAGAAAGCCAAGCCTCCACCCAAGCCAGACAGCAGTTATCGTGATGATGATGACGAAAACAAGCCCAAACCCAACAGTGACCTGGAAGCGGGCAAAAACCTGCCCTTCATCTATGGTGACCTCCCTTCTGGAATGGCGGCGACACCACTGGAGGACCTCGACCCTTTCTACATGAATCAGAAAGTGAGTGATCGAGTTCCCCAGCTTGGGGGTTTTCCTTTTTTATTCTGTAGGTTCTTTATTTCACCCAGCAGTACAGGCTGGACGGCTGTACCTTCATTTTCTGTTCACTTTGGGTATCTAAAGGTCAGCCTGACCTTGTTGGATAGGAGTCAAACATCTTCATCACAGAAAAGGATCGATATGCAGCTCAGCATCAGTAAAATGTGTCCTGTAGCATTCTAGATACTTTAAAATTTAGGGTGTGACATAGTTTGCATAAAATGTTGCTTTTTAATTATACTTTTTTATTGTTTATAATAATTTAAAATTATATACAATTTGAGACATACACATAACTCTATAGTGTAAATACATATATATAGTGTAAAAGCCATATCCCTAAACAGTAAAATACGTATCTGTATAGAATAAAATACATATCTCTATAATGTAAAATCCTAATCCCTAAAAAGTAAAATACATATCTGTGTAGTGTAAAATAAATATCTCTATGGACTACAGTCCATATTTTTGTAGAGTAAAATACATCTTTATAGAGTATAAAATATATCTCTACAGAGTAAAATGCATATATCTGTAGTGAAAAATCTGTCTCTTTATAGAATAAAATCCATTTCTTTATAGAATAAAATGCATATCTGTATAGAATAAAATTCATATCTCTATAGAGGAAAATCTACATCTCTTTATATATAGAAATATAAATCCATATTTCCATAGTGTAAAATTGTTATCTCTGTATAGTAAAACACACATCTTTATACAGTAAAATACTTATAGAGTAAAATCTTTATGGAGTATGAAACATATATTTATAGTAAAGTGCATATCTGTTATAGAGATATTACAGAGATATTTTATAGATATATGTAAACAATATGTTTTGGCAATTAAAAGCTTTTTAAAGATGAGTAAATAGCAACTGATTATATACATAATATGGCCAAAAGTTTCTGGACACCTGAACATCACAGCCATATGTGCTTGTTGAACATCCTATTCCAGATTTAGTCCCAATTTGCTGTTATCCTCCACTCCTCCGGGAAGGCTTTCCACTAGATTTTAGAGCATGGCTGTAGAGATTTGTGATCATTCAGCCACAAGAGCATTAGTGAGGTCAGGCACTGATGTAAGGTGAGGTGGCCTGGGGCACAGATTGCATTACAGTTCATCCCAAAGATGCTCAGTGGGGTTGAGGTCAGGGCTCTGTGCAGGTCGCTCGAGTTCTTCCACACCAACTTTGGTAATCCATGTCTTAATGTAGCTCGCTTTGTGTACAGGGAAACAGGTTTGGGCCTCTTAGTTCAAGTGAAAGGAAACTGTAGTCCAGTGTATGACATTCTATACAATTGTGTGCTTCCAACTTTGTTGCAACAGTTTGGGAAAGAAACACCTTATGAGTGTGATGGTCTGGTGTCCACACACTTTTGGCCACATAGTGTATTCTGGCATAATTTGTCTTTCTTTATATCTGTGTAAAGTGTGTAAAGATGTTATTGTTGGGCTTTACATAGAACCATGTAAGCACCATTCTGAGTGCTGGATGCAACATACAAATAAACATATAAATAAACATAAATTCATTTGGTACATCACTCCAATATGTCCCAGATGAGTTCTTCATTCAGCTTTGTTTTTTTTTTAACTTTTGATGGCGATTTGACACTGTGCCAGTGTAAAAGAGCAACACCAAATGCAGCTAAGTCATTAAACTATTCTCCTTTTAGAAATATTGTAATATTAACAACTAAAACAGAACATGCAGGCTGTTACAACTGTTCCTGCTTAACACATAATTGTGTGTTTACTCAGGAGCATACAGAGTATTTTTTTTAAATACAGTTACATTGTTATACGATCAGATGTTAGATATTCTCTTGGAATGTTTAAATTCATATTCCATGTCACAGTTCAAGATACTGCAATAAGATATGGTGTTTGAATGTATGCAACCACATCGCTACACATGTCCTTCCACAATCAGTATGATGGTTTTAGAAAAAGAGACTAGCATTTCCAATTATTTCCAATAACCAGTAGAAATTCAGCCATGTGTTCATGGCTGGGATGGGATGTGTGGTGCTGCTTGTATCAGCTATCACGTTGTATGCTGATGGCTCTGGGGCTTTGGGAGAAGGTCAGCTGTAGAAACTGTTGAAGCACTCTTGTTCCAGATGACAGACTTTAATAATTGTTCTTTCTCTAATCTGCCAAGAAGGTAGTGAAGAAAGAAGTTGTCTACCACATTCCCAGCCCCATTAAAGTACAGGACATTGATTTAAAAAAAAAAAAAAAAAAAAAAAAGCTATTTCATGTTTTGTCATACAGTAAGAGACGTTGTAACATCTAGACATTGGTAGAGGAAGCCAGAATTTTATAACTGCAGCTAAATAATAATAAGAAACATTCTAGCTAGTCTACAGCCACCTAGCACGAAAGCTGGTTATTTAGCTTTGTAGTTAATACGGTAATTTTATTGCTAACACAAAGAGTAACCCACAAGCCAGAGATTTTTTTTTTTGTAAAGAAACTCATTACACTGCACCAACACTAATCAGTAAGCTTATTAATTTTACATATTGTTTAATTACATTTGCTTTGCAGTTAATTGAATTAGAAAAGCTGTTAGCTTGCTAAGTGTGATACCAGCTCCTAGTGAACTAGCAAACTGAAACAAAAGCCAAAAAATGATAGATTTACCTATCAATTTTTATCATATTTTAATCCAAGTTGTGGCATTTGTATAGGTTAAATTTTTAATTAATAATAAAATAATTTACTGTATATGCAGCTTTTGTTTGCCTGAGCACTACTGCTACTATGAAGCTAATTTCTGCTAGTGCCCCTATGCTGTGCTAGTACTAGTGCTAGTAATGATTACGTTGTCTTTTGTCTTTGAAATCAGTTTGAAATCAGACTGTTATCTGAAAAATACAGCTAGTGGTTATATTTGTTTAGTGTCTCTGTGCCCTCTGTCATGGTTACATCAGTGTATTAATTTATACAAATGCTAACTGGCATATTAGCTATCACACTATGAGTTAATTAAATTTTTTTTAAACAACTTATCTGTCTACATACACTGTCTCTCTGTTTCTACACACACTTGATGAACGGTTCTTGTTTGAATAAATTTAATTAAAACCTGACACATAGGCTATTATGGTAACAGGATGCAGCCATTAACACACACACACCCACACACCCACAAATATGGACACAGTTTAAGCTGTTGATCATGTAGCACATCTTTCTGGTGCTGTGTACTTCATTATTTTCTGGTTTTGCAGCTCTGGATTCATATAGATCTCTAATGTCAGTTTTGCGTACTCTGGGTAGATTGTTTTTCCAGGTGTGTGGCCCTGTCCTGTCTTCCTGTGCTTAAGAGAGCTGTGGCTTGGTGCTAAGTGCACCCAGTGAAACCTCAGTAGATCTGCCATGTCGACCTGTCCTAAATAATGCATAGAGCTGTGTGTTAATGTTATGTGTGTATCTCTCTTTCCCTCACTCTCCCTCATTCTCTGTCAGTGTCTCTCGCCCACACTCTCCCTCTTTCTATTTCACTCTCTTTATCCCACTCTCATGGTGTGCATGCTTCCTGTTATGCAACTGCTCTGCCTACTGCACAAGAAGGTGATTGCCATCTCCCGGTGAAATCCTTTGCTGAAACACGTTTGAGAAAAACAAAATCACTGGTAGAGGTTTTGTGCGAATTGCCTGGTATATCTATGCCTGGAATGAGCCGCAATGCTAAAACCTGAAAATATACGAGAACCTGCTAAATTTGTGCCAATTCTTTTCATCTCGTTTCGGCCCAGGGATTCAAAATCGAAGCATAGTGTAGTGATATGATCTGGGCCTGATCCTCATTTATCACCTGATATGTTTCTATTGTTGTAGCAGTAGTAGGTTTGCATTGTATTTTGTTTTTCGCGCAGCAGGTTCAGTGTGGCGTGGTGAAACACGACTCCCTGCTCTTTTCAGCCTGCTCTTTTCACAGTGATTGCAGTGCAGAAGTTGTGGCCAGCAGCTTTTACAGCCTCTTAGAGACAAGTCAGGCCCATTACACTGTCAGCAACAATTAGGCTTGGAGGCTGGCTGGTTGCAGGAGCAGCTGATCTAACCGCAGCCCGAGACCACACTGCTGACGAGCTGAGCGCTCATGGAGACGTAGGTCGCCAGTTTGGTGGGGGTTGTGGTGCTGAGGCAGATGGAGAGAGGGAGGGGATAACACAGAACATATTTTATTTTGGTGTTTGGCTCGGGCTCTGCCGAATGCGCCACTTCTCTGTCTTCGATGACGCAGCACTTTAAAACTGGACAGGGCTTGGCTGCACCAAGTGTGAGGACATGGTGTTAGAATGTCAGGAAAATAGATAGAGAATTCCAGCATTCTCCTCTTGAACAAATACTAATTTCATGCCTTCATCCTTTGTTTCAGGAAGTCTCAGTTCATAGTCCTTGTTTTCTTTTTATATTTATTACATTCCTCTCCCTCCATTTTTCTTTTTATATGTACTGTATTTCATTCTCTTTTAGTAAATGTTATCTCCACATTTCCCTGCATTCTCTCTCTCTCCCCTCACCAATCTGTGCTGATGTAGAAGGCAGACATGGGAGGTGGAACATGCCGGAAAGTGTTTCACTGATGCAACCCTCCCCTTGTTCTTGAAATGCTCAACACAGACGAGCTCAGCTCCACCCAGTGCTGATGACGCATTCAAATCCTTCACTTTGAGAGTAAAGGTTAAATGTTTGTCAGTTTGTCCCTCTGGGAGAACCCTTAAAGGTTCTATGTAGATCATTAAATATTGTTACACTATTAGGCAGGCTTTCAAGTAGAAGCCATTTAAGAAGCAAAGTGTGTGAGTCCTACCCAAACAATGAATATTGTCTTAGTAATTTATTTCATAGTTATTAAGTAAAATTGTTAATTGTTAAAAAATGTAGCAGATTTTAGCTCAGCCAACTAGATAGCTACACACAGAGTTTTTATTGAAATGAATGATGAAAGTGGTACAGCTTAAGTTTAAAAAAAAAAAAATCATTCACATGGTGAAGTTTTCTGTAAGGAGATGTTTTTTAATATTTATGTAAGGAGTCTCCAGTGTCAGTGCTTTGTAACAGTCAGAGGTAAAACTTGTCATTCAAGTTTTCCAAAATGGGACGGGCATCAGGACAGTGGACTTTGTGGGTTGCGGGTTCTCAGTAGCAGGACAAGCTGTCTATAGATGTTATAATGTAAGTGATGACAGGAAGTAACTTGTTTCACAGATTCCACAACATTGAAAGTAATAATGTAATAAATGGTTGGAAAGTATGATCATTATTCTTTAATAATTAATTGAGAAATTGCTGCGGTATAAGAGGAATAAAACAATTCAGTATGTGCTGTTATAGGAAAATAATCACTGTTGATTGTGTTATATTCCTTACATAATTAGAAGTTTAAACATTAATTAGTGTTTTTTCAATATTTTCAAATAATTTTGCTCAAGTTTCTAAATTGAAATTGAATTGATGTTTCTGTGCTGGAACCAAAAAAACAAAAACAACAACAACAACATATTTTTAAGATGAGGATATCAGATTGCAGTGATTAAAAAAAATGCTGTTCCCAGAACAATAAAAAAAGATGTTGATCTTGACACATATCCTAATAGAAGAAATCACTTTTACACTTTACCAAGGTAAAATTTTGAAAAGGTAAAAATATTCGGAATTCTGGATTAAAAGCGAAAGCTTCAGCTTCAGATCCGTGAAATATGTTTTACTGCAGCTTTTGGAAAATGTTAATTTCCAGCTTTTGCATTTTAAATCTGCTCATAGCACATAAGGAGGAGGCGTTTGCTCCTCATGTGGGTGGTGCTGTATATCACACAAGGCGTCTTGTCTATTGATGTATGAATTAGGTGCTGCAGTCCGACTTAATGACTTAAGTGCATAAGCTGTTTTTCTTCTCTTGACCCTCTTCCCTCTCCTCCTCTCTTCCCCATCACACTCTCTGACTCTGTATCTCTCACCAGTCTAGTAAATCTTCCAGTGTTGTTTATCTGCTCTGCTACGCTTCTGTAATTTGATTTTATTCATTTTGTCGCTCTCTTTCTACTCTCTTTCTGCCTGTAAGACTCACTCTCACTTTTTTTCCTCCACCATTCCTTTCTCACTCAGCCTCTCTATGTCTCTCTTACAGTTTTTAGTTTGATTTAAGATTTCTAACAGTAAAAACACAACAAAAATTCCCTCAGTATCCTATATTAAGAATCAGATGTAGAACATATGACATAATTTAGATGTTACTTCATTTGTGTACATTATATTGTAGAAAAATTATGCTACAGTTTGTTAATTTTCTGTATTGTTTTTTTAGGCTAGGTTTGTAAAATGTCATTTTGAGTAATGTTAAAATTCAGATCCAGTGAGCACTGACTTATCAAAGATGTCTGTGGATAACCACAAGCCTAATCTGACTTAAACTAGCCCATAAAACAGGTTATTATTATTCTTTATCTTCTAAATATATGCCTTTCAGTTGGACAGTTTAAGTTTGACATCTTGTATACGGCCACGTTAGCAATTTTTCTTCCTAAAAGACATAGAAAAAAACTCTCTTTGACAGAAACCTAGAAATGACTGTTTTGTCTTTATTTTATGTGTTTTAAACATTTTGTCCTCACTGGGGAGAACAGGTCCATGGCAGTTCTAATTTTTCTTACACAATACAATGTGTTTTGTATTTAAAGAATTTTTTTTAGCTCAGTCTTTATTTCAGCTGGTTTCAACTAAACCGACTTTCTGGTCCATCTAGAAATCCCCCTTCCTCAGGGGTAACTGCCACTAACAGAGTGATATTTACTGAACTTTTATAACCCAATTCCATCAGTGCCTGTGAAGTGGACCTTAATTAAATGAAATGATTCTACACTGATTACTACATGACTTTGGTGTTGAAACAAATTAAGCAGAGTTTCAGTTGCACCTTGAGTCAGTGGCTGTGGTGATGAAGAGTAGAACTGCATGATATTGACAAAATACCTTGTAGCACTTATACATATTGTGAAATACTTGTAGCACTTATACTACAGAGTGAAATACTGCCTTGCAATATATTAAAGTACATTGTTGAACTCTTCATCTTTCATGATTCATCCAAATGCACACACACACATCTGAAGCACATAAGCTCAGGATGTTCACACCTTATTTCCATATTGCAGCCTTTCACTATATCAGTGGAAGTGTTAACGATAGACATTTTAACATACAGCCCTGTACGCTAGCTATCTATTTGCTGATAAATAAAATGAATGAAAATGATAATATTACGCACATACATAGTCTCACATACAGAGACTTCAGAGTGATCCAGCTTAGGGACATATTAGATGACTAACATCAGTTAGATGATTCAGCATTCAGCCTCAATCAATTTCTGACGTTATGCTTTAGTACATTTTAAGAAAGCATCTGGCCAGTGAACAAGATCATCTTTTTGTACCTTTGAATTGCTAGGTTTAATATGATATGTTAGTAGTTTATGGTTGTTATTGTCAAACAGAGTAAATAGAAGAGTACAGACAGATATGCAAACCTGTCACTTGTGTTTCTGTGCTATTTTCGTAGTAAACAAGCTTTTGAACATGCATTCATTCTGCTCTGATGAGGAAATTCCAGGAACATACATGTAACTGTACACTGCATTAAAACTATAACTCCTAATAGTTCTTCAGTCCTTCTATTGGGGGAACTCTTAAAGGTTCTATGTAAAGCCCTACAAATGAGTATTTCCCTGTCAGTATGGTTCTAAGCGGAGCCTTTTGAGAAAGCTAAGAAACTATAAGAACCCTTAAAAAACATTGAAGGGTTATATTTTCTGAGAATGTAATTCTGCAGCCATTTCAGTAGTTGCCATGTAATTTCAGTTCTTATACAAAATAAAGCAAGAAAATGTTTAATCCTATTCAGAAAGGGAAATTAAAGCATTTCACTATTAATATTAATTATTAATATTATTTTTACCCTGCACTAACTTTGTGAAGAAATGTTTGTGAAACCTGATACACTATTGTCTTTTTTGTATAAATTCAATTTCTAACCTTTTTAATGTGTATTAATGTATTTTTTTTGAAGCTGTGTGGAAATATTACTTACTTATTTGTGTTTATGGTGTCAAAATTTTGAAATGATAATTACTCCATAAAATAGATGTATTATAACTTTGTATAATACAGTGTGAAACTAACCTTCTTTCTCTCTCGCTCTCTTTCTCTCTCTCTCTCTCTGTCTGTCTCTGTCTGTCTCTGTCTCTCTCTCTCTCTCTGCAGACATTTATAGTGATAAACAAAGGGAAAACAATATTCCGCTTTAGTGCCACACCTTCCTTGTACATTATAAGTCCTTTTAATATTGTTAGGCGAATAGCTATTAAAATTTTGATACATTCATATCCTTTCAATATGCTTTTGCATACAATGTGCAATCAAATCCTTTAGGAATCTAATGTGTATGTATTTGTTTAAGTGCATGCCTGCAGTTTTTATATAGCCACTGAAAGACATAGAACAGGTGGGAGAGAAGCTGGGTCCCTCCCTAGGGCACTGCATTTGCATTAGAACAGCATCAACAATGGCACGTCAGCAACACTTTACAATGTCTTTTTATGGAGCTCAAAAAACAACTTCCTATGCATTAATATTTGAAACGTGAGGAATGGCTTGTTTACACTGCCTTAAGCATGCTGTATCTACTTTAGCACAGAGAAGATCCAGCACAGCTGTTAAACCCAGGCTGTGCATTAGTAAGATTCCCCGGAGCGATCACTGTGCATGTAATGAGTCAATTCCTGGAAGAGATGGAGCAGATTCCAGTGTTGGTTTCCGAGTCATTAAGGTGGAAACTTTTTTCAAAACTCTGTGCTCTTAAGGGTACTCTGTACCCTAGCAGAGGTGGATAAATCAGTAGCCCAGACAGCCGGGACAAGAAGACTTCAAGTCTGGGGTATTAGTTTATATATGTAGTAGGTTGCAGACAAGTAGCTTCAACAACCAAAAAAAATCCTACTCCTTATGGACTTTAGCCAAACAAAAGTTTTTATTAGGTATGTAGCTATATTTAAATGTAATGCCCTTCAAGGTGGTGTGACATACCTCATTGTTGTAACTACAGCACAAATTACTCATTTCAAATCCCACCACCTGCTGCACCATGCGCATCATCCATCGTTTAGTGTGCACAGATTACAGACATCTTTTCAGAATCAGCAACATGAAGGATTGTGAAAATATTAATGAAGCTAAGCAAAGCTGCCACATAACTCTCCTCTTTATAACTAACAGTCACCTCACAATTAAACATATTAAGAGAAAATAAAATTATCTTTTACATGCGATGTGAGAACATAACATATCTCATAGCCGCAACATTGGCCAACAACTTGCAATGGCACATTAGCACCGCTGTTAATGAGTTTAATGATTATATACTAATTTCACTTAGTTTGTGTTAATATACTGAACTAGGTAGTTCAGTATATTACATTGCATTAACTATCATCTTTTAGCATAGTCAGTTTCCAGGCAGTAAAAACGTGGGCCTAAGCACTTTGGGGCTTTTACTTGCCTGGGGGGCTAGATACTGAATTTATCATTTGTCCATCCCTGCTTAGTTACTTTAGCACTGAGTCACTATATTGTAAATCTTTGTAAAGTTTGTCACATAATTATTAAGCCTGAGTTTCAGCAGCGAGTTTAGTTAAGTCCTACTTACAATAGCTCCTTAAACTGTACCTGGTTGTCACAGTGACCTACAGAGTGAAATACTGCAGATTTAATCCTAATCACTTAATGCAGTTATGACACAGTAAGTATAGATCTAAGCAGTCTAAATGTAAGTCTTTTCCGACATTATTAGTGTGATCAATATTTAGTTCAGAATTAGAAAGTTAAGAATGGGCACTGTGTGCAAATCCCTCTAAAGGCCTTTGGTCATATTGCATTATTTGATGGTTGATGTGGCAGCAATCCAAACCACCAGAAGCATTAAAACTGTCCGGACAAAAAATACCAGACTGAGATGAAATTCCTTCTTATACCATTTTCATGATTGATTGTACGAGGTACATATTTAAGTAATTTTTTTTATTTTGTTTACAAAGGTTTTTTTTTTGTTTGTTTTTTTTTACAAAGTTTTGTTTACATGTAGATATCTGAAAATCTAAAATGTGTTGACCAGCATGCAGTGTTTTTCTCTGTTGACGTATTCCAGTTTGCCTTAACTGCTTCCCACATTATTCAGCATGATCATCATGTGTACGATTTTGACCAACTGTGTATTCATGACGTTTAGTAATCCTCCAGAATGGTCCAAACAAGTAGAGTAAGTACTCCATTCACACTGCATGAACACCTTTATAAAATATAGAAATACAATGTAAAATGCTTGCTATTTTAACACATAGTCAAAGAAATAAGGCTGCCAAGTGTGTGTATTTCTGTATATGCTTGAATTAAACCATATGCATTAGCTCCTCAGTGTAGCTTTTAATGTCTGGACCACACGACAAGATTTATACAATCCCACCCAGTGTTGAAAATGTGAGAGACTCCACAAAAAATGACAGATTTTATGGATATTTTTGTCCTGGATCATCCTTCAGTCCTCCTACACTACAAGATTTGCCCAGAATAAAACACGACTCTTTCAGATTATGCTCTCAAGTCGAAATCCTGACCAATGTTCTCAACTCTCAAAACCTGCGATCTCTCAGAATTTCTTATGAAGATTTTAGCAAACATCAGCATGGCTGTGATTAGTTAAAGGTCTTCCTCACATGACATCAAGATGTTGAAATGTAAATATTCAACATGTTTAATATTTATGATTTTTATTCAGAGTGACCACAACTGGACTGTGAATACTTTGGATAGGATTTTATTTCACACCACTGGAGAATCTGGAAAGATAATCATTTAAGGCCATTTTAAAACAGGGAGACATTTTGTGATCGACAAGTAGGCTGAGTCAAGATCAAAATCTAGCCTCTCTCTTAGAAAATCTGAGAGGAAAATCTTCATTCCTTCTGGTGGAACACTTAAAGGTTCTGTGTAGAACCCTAAACAGAGTGTTTTCCTATCAGAAAGAGTCCAAAGAGGCTAAGAACCCTTAATTAACCAATGAGTCCTTAAAGAACCCTTGATGAATCCATTTTTTCTAATAGTGTAGTGTGGTATAAGATATTCTTTGTTCTTTTCTTCATTTTCTCAAATACACAATGTGCTTTAAAGCCATACAGTCCTTATTTCAATAATTTATCTCTTTTGCATGTTCTGGAAAATTCATATTATTATTCTTTATTCATATTACTCTTATCACAATCAGGTTTTTAATTCATGACTAGGATCATTACTAATGTCCATAAGCTTCTTGCTGTCACTCTCTTGTACATAGGTACACATTCACAGGAATTTATACGTTCGAATCGGCCATCAAAATCATCGCCCGCGGCTTCTGTATAGACGACTTCACGTTCCTGAGAGATCCATGGAACTGGCTGGACTTCATGGTCATCTCAATGGCGTAAGTATCCTCCAGCATACACTGTCACAGCTTATGATGAATTTGTTCCATTCAAAACCTTCTGCTTGCCTTTTGAAGTCATTCTGAACATTGTGAAATGTTTTTAATGATTAAATCATTTGATTTGAGTTCAGTGGTTGAAATTCAAAATTGCCAGACTTTTATAAGAAACAAATAGCTGTGACTCTAGAATAATTCTGAGATAGTATAAAATATTAACATGAATATAAGAGCCTATAAAGTTACAATAAGAAAACATTTACTCTTGTTACACTAAATTAACAGGAGAAGCTCTAAGCCCTACCTAATTTTCTTCTATCCATCTAGTCGCAGCTTAACAAGTAACCTTTGCTATCAATTTATCACTCCTCCATTTTTCAGAAGCGTGACCTTCAAACTAACCAGGTGTGGGCGGGGCCTGGGATCATTCAATTAGCATATTCTTAATTTTTAATTCATGTAAAAGTGTAGATGCTTTTTTCTGCCTTTTTCTATCATTTTTGTAGAACTACCATATTAATAGATATTATAGAGAAATTTTATGGTCTATATATCAAGTTATGGGTGACGCTGACTAGTTTAATATGTCTGTCCTCTTTAGTGTTTTCTCTCTGACCTCCTCACTTTGTTCAGTC
Source organism: Pangasius sanitwongsei (assembly GCA_037576675.1). Lineage (NCBI taxonomy): Eukaryota > Metazoa > Chordata > Actinopteri > Siluriformes > Pangasiidae > Pangasius > Pangasius sanitwongsei. The sequence goes on from CM075018.1 coordinate 6,327,167, forward strand.
TCTATACTTTTTCTTTCTCTTTAATGAGTGGGGTGTGTATGTTGTGTGAGCTTAGATATTTTTCTACATACAGTATATTCACCTTTAAAGTGTTCCAGCAAGACTGCTCCTTGTTCCTTTTCCTGACAGCTCCTGGAAGGCCATGGACCTTGCTTTGACACTCTCTTATTTCCCCCAGATCACTTTCACACAGATCAGCCTTTGTTTATGGGTTAATTTTAGATTTACGAGGTGCGGAAATGCTTTTATGGATGTGGGAACACCACCATTCAATTTAAATGTTATTGTAATTGTTATTGAAATGTATTGTAACATTTCACAGAAATGTTATTATGTAAATGTTTCAATCTGTTTCTGGCTTAATCTAACTCTAATTGTGTTAGAGTTGTGTTCAGACCTTAGGTTTTCCATATTCCTCGTTTGCCGGCTTGGCATCAAATGATATAATAATATCTTCTGGTTCATTTCTGTCAAAGATACAATAAAAGTAAACAAAATATATGGGACATATATGGACATAAGGATTAAGGGCCATATTCAGAGTTGGCATCTTAAGTCATACTTTATAGTAATTCTAGTAGCGATTGAAATAAATATGCAACAGTAACTCTATATATATATATATATATATATATATATATATATATATATATATAATTATAAAAATAAATAATAAAAAAATAAAAAAACATAATATTTTTAATTTAATATTTAAATGTAGA
>CM075018.1:6345508-6377154 GCA_037576675.1 Pangasius sanitwongsei
ACACACACACACACACACACACACACACACACACACACACACACACACACACACACTCTCTCTCTCTCTCTCTCTCATGAACCATGAACTTTACTTCACTTTTAGCCTTCAACAAATTCTGAAAATAAAAAAGAGCTATGATCTTTTTTCCCTCTGACTGTTAAAAAATTATGAAGCCTGCTGCATAATATAACAGTATAATTATGACATTGATGGAATAACTATGTCAAAGTACCTTGCCAAAACAAATACAATCCCACTTGAGAGAAGAAGAGTATTTTTGTCTCGATCTTTTACTTACTCTCTACTGAAGCTCTAGCTTTTTTCCGCTTCACTTCAGTCTCTCCTCAGCATCCCTGGCTCGCCCTTCTTATCACGCCACAACAGCAAGAGCAGCATCTTCAGCTTCAAAGGCCGCTGCCGGGACGCTGGCTCTGAGAACGAGTTTGCAGATGATGAGCACAGCACTGTGGAGGAGTGCGATCAGAGACGTGGCTCGCTGTTTAGCCCGTACCGCCGCAGCAGCTACAGTGGCTACCATGGCAAACACAACAGCACGGTGGACTGCAATGGGGTTGTGTCTCTAATCGGGCCTGGTCCGGGAGGACGCCTACTGCCTGAGGTGATAATAGATAAGGCAGCTTCTGACGACAGCGTAAGGACAGCTACGAGTAGATCAGTATAGGCACGGACATCTTTCCTCTCTGAGCCTTGGCTTTCATTTTCTTTTCTCTGTTTTCTCCCTCTCCTTTTTCTCCTGCATTTGACACTTTGTTAATGGCTATTTGTTTGGCTATTATTTTGACTTTGCTCTCTCTTTTGCCCTCTTTGTTTTGGGTTGAAGCTCGGTTAGCTAGCTGCCTGTGGCTGCTGCCCTTGCAAGAATGAAAATGAGAATTATAATGTAAAAAAAAAAATGCAGAAGCTATTTGCACCCAGGTGAAAACAGAAATGTATAATTTTTGTGCCCAGTTTAGTTTAGGTGCTAATTTCCACCCACTGGCTTGGTCTCCTTCTATCACATAACCAATCTGGGAGCATGATGGCTAACACTTGCTTACAAATATGACCACTGTTTTGTTTTAAATACATAAAAGTTAGCCTAACGTTAGCTGGTTTAGACAATATAACAACCTAATGTTAGCTGTCACACTTGGCTACTAGATTACACTATGTAAGAGCCAAATATAGAGACTGGTTTTAATTATATAACAGTCTAATGGTTGCTATCATAATAGGGAACTTTGCTACTGGTTTAATTAAACAGTTTAACAGTTAGCCTAATGTTGGCTAGCTTTCCAATAACTTTGGCTACTGGTTTACACATTATAATAGCTAGCTTAACATTGTCTAGCTTGCTACTGGTTTATATTCAAGATAGGAAAAAAAGCATATCAGTAGTTCACCCAGTAGTTCTGGTTTTACATTACACAGTATAAGAGTTATCCTAATGATTACTAGCTTGCTAGTGAACCTGTCTATTAGTTTCCGTTACATAATCATTCTCCAACTGTTAACTAGCTTGCTAGCAAACCTGGCTAATGGGTTCAATTAAAAAATAGTTATCCTAATGTTAGCTGGCTTGCTAGTGAGCCTGGGTAATGCATTCAACTGCATTGTAGTTATACTAATATTATTGTTAGCTTGCTAGCTACCCTGGTTGCTGATTTACACACTGTAATATTTAGCCTAATATCAGCTAATTTTCTGGAGTCATAGGTGTCTGGTTTACACAAAATACTATTTAGCCAAATGTTAGCAAACTTAACTAGCTACTAAAATAATTATGCTATGTTTAGGTAGCTGGCTAGGATGTTAATGTTACTAAAGTCTGTTCTGTTCCATATGTTCATTTCTTTAAGGTACTTTAGGGACTTGAATAGCTGTACCGGGTGCAAATAGACACTCAGGAAGGGAATCTTGCTTCTGGAAGAACTGACAATAATATATGAAACTAGTTGCTGAACTGAGTTGCCACTTTATTAGTTAGTAAATCAGTTCATCTAATAAACTGGCAACCTAGTTTATATGTGCATAAAATACTGGATAAGATTTAACTAAAGTACACAGTATATCTTTATCATTTAACAGAAATAAAGGATGTACATTTTCTGAACATGCATGTTTCATTAGCTGTAGATAAGCATTGTCTTCAAGTTTGTCCTTCATTCGGACATTTCATTTGTTCCACATCTGCATTTCTCCTTTGTCTCCTTTGTTATGTGTGTTTATCCATCGTGTGATATGTATTTAAATGTGTAAATATGTTTCACTGTCCTTCTGTACATCTTCAAATGATCTCCTGCGTATTGCTTTTAAGATGTGAAACTGAAATGCATTTTCAGATGCATTAATGGAAGATGGACATTAAGATCTCACTTTTGCATATGTCTGAGCACTTAGGCCATTTTAACCATCACTATGGTGTTTTAGGAGATTCCCACTGTGTGTCCAAGATGAACAGTAATGCACATCCTGTCAGTTTAATCAGGCTTTAGATCACGTAATTGTCTGTTATTGTGTATGTGTTTCTGTGTGTGTGTGTATGGTGTACAAGAAGAGGGACAGGCTGTACAAATCAGACAGCCTCCATATCTGATCATTCTGTCACACATTCTGTCTCATTCACATCTCGTTAGAAACTGGGGACAAAAACAAGAGCTTCTTTCTCTTTCCATAATTTCAGTTTCTCTTTTTTTCCTTTAGTTTTTCTTTTCTATATATCATTGATTTTGAAACCCACTTTGAATGGACAGTTATCTTCTGCTGTTCCTGACTGTAGCTAGCATGGTAGTTTGCCGTTCTTACGAATCTCTGAGAGCCCTTGCGTATCTAAATGCAGCATGAAAACGGACTGATGGATTATGGTGTCTATAATTTTTTTTTCCTCTCTGACTCTTATGACTCTGAGTGCATGCTGATGCACGCTAACTGCTGCCCCTCCGGCATCCTGGATGGTGCAATAACACGCAGTCTTCAGAGATGGGGAGAGAGTAAAGCCAAATTGTGCTTTAGTGGACTGATTTAATTAATTTTAGTGGACTGATTTACCAGGCTTCGAGCGCAGCTTCCAGACAAGGCTGTGCGTCATTGTGAAGAGTCTCTGTAAAAGAAAAATCAAATATCTTTAGCTCTCCTTTTCTCCCCAGTTGAAGCCTGCATGTTTTTGCTCTTTTGACTGACTTTTCTGATAATGACAACCTCTTTCCTCTGCTCCTATGATGCACTTCAGACTGTGGTTTCTGAATACTTTCAATTTAACCTCAATGCTTTTTCCTCTTGACAGCCAACCACTGACATTGAGATCAAGAAGAAACTCTCAGGCTCTTTAATGGTTTCTATGGACCAACTCAATGCTTCTTTTGGGCACAAAGAGCGAGCGAACAGCGTCATGAGTGTCACCAATACATTAGTAGAGGGTAGCCTTTTTTATTTTTTTCTCTTATACTACATTCACACTTGCAAGTGACAAGTCACTCATGTCATTTGTAGTTTGTCTCTTGTGGATGTATAGTGGACGTGACCTGTCCAGTGTTTTTTTGTTCTGATGATATATAAAAAATGCATTAATCAGTATAAGAATTGGTTATTTGATTTACATGTTACATGCAAAACTTATACTAGCTTCAATGGCAGATTTGCAAAGCAAACTAACTGTACATCATGCCACTTGATAAAAGCACCTCAAATAAGTTTTATAAAATTTAGGGTGACTTTAAAAAATAATACATTAAAATGAAACCACAGGATTATCAAGAATCTGATTTTATATCTCATCTGTTTGGTTTAAAGAACTGGAGGAATCACAGAGAAAGTGTCCACCATGCTGGTACAAGTTTTCCAACACCTTCCTTATCTGGGAATGCTGCCCTGTGTGGCTGAAGATCAAAGAGATTGTTAACCTGATCGTGATGGACCCCTTTGTAGACTTGGCTATCACTATATGCATCGTCCTCAACACTCTGTTCATGGCCATGGAGCACTACCCGATGACGCCACACTTTGAACACGTGTTGTCTGTGGGCAACCTGGTGAGGATCTTAAATCCAGCTTCTTACTGTTCTTCATCTTGAGCATATCATTTAGTAACTATAGTGTGACTAATACGAAAGTCACATGGTTTCTGGGTGACAAAATAATAATAATAATAAAGATGTAAAAAATAAGAAAAAGTTGGTGCAGCCATACAAAAAAATGCAAAACATGAGCCAAAATCAACAGAAAATATTTCGAAAAGAAACTTTGTCATGGTTTTTGCAGTATCCAGACCTGATCTGTAGAAGGCAGTATATGATATTTAATATGTAAAGAAGAATGGGCAAACAGTCTGATAGGGAAATAATGAACAAGGCTTCAAGAGGCTGAAAACTACATCTGAGAATACAAGAGGCACTTATAATGGGAAAGGGCGGGCATGAAAATTATTATACCACAGTGCTGCTGAATTCTCTAATCTCTAATTGGTCATGTTTATATTAATGCAGTTATTTTTTCTGTAGTAAAAACTAATTCGCAGGGACTAGTATGGCAAATCCGCCTAATAATCTATGACTAATAATAAATGGATTAAAAATGTGTTGTTATTTAACAAAGTAAAATGAAAGTAATAATTGTGTATATGGTGAAGGTTTCTGTAAGGTATAAGCTGTTTATTTATAGAAGGAGTCTCCAGTGCTTTGTAATGGTCTTAAGTTTGTAAGTAACATGACAACTGGTGAGGGAATAACAGCTAATATATATATATAATATAACTGCTAATAATTCATAATAACAGGAATTAACTTGTTTCCGGTTTCCATAGGATTAAAGAAACCTATAAATGGATAAAGGCATGATGTGTTGACCTTAATGAATGAAAAAAATGTAATCACTGGGATATTGATGTGGTAGATGAGGAAGAAAACATTTTGATACATGATGTTATGGGAAAATAATCAACTTCAGTGTGGTAACAGTAACTGTTTAACATCTGGCTGCATTACACCACCGTCTCTCTCTCTCTCTCTCTCTCTCTCTCTGTATCTCTGTATCTCTGTATTTCTCTATCACTGTCTCTCTCTGTATCTCTCTCTCTCTCTGTCACACACACACGTCGGCTCCTCCTTGCCTGTAGTCTGATTGAGAGACATTGCTACAGGCTGAGGCAGTGGGAGGCCTGCATTAATATTTCATGCTGCCTGATCGATGAGCAGCTCTAAAATGGTACCTAATATTAAAATCAGCACAGTTTCCTGCTTCCATCTCATTGAATAAAGCGACTTATAGATCAAAGACACGACCTTCTTATTATTACACTATGTGGATGTGTAACATGACTGTCTCTTTATCTTTGTCTCTCTTTTTTAATCTCTCTCTAGCTCCTTTTCTCGCTGCCACTGTCTCTCTGTGTATCTCATTATTAATAGCTCACATACATTGTATTGCTCATACTTTGTCACTTCAGGACATGTGTGTGTGATTTGAACAGCATTACCGGGATTGATATGTTGTAGGTAATGAATCCATGCTGTCATATCCTGTATAGGCCAAAGGTCATGAATTTTAATAGAATAAGCTACTGTATGTTTATATATTTATGGTATATTTATATATTACCACTGAGACAGGATGTAGTTGAGTAGTTGTGGGTTAAGGGTCTTGCTTTAAGGGGCTTTAGGATTTGAACTCACAACCTTCTGATCAGTATCTCAAAGCCTTAACTACTGATAGCACTTGTGCATAATTATATAACCTGTGAAACCTGAATCTATCACTACAACTATGCTGAATTGTATATTTATATATATTTACATTTCATTACCTTTCGCTGTGTTTTATGCTCAGTGTCAGTTTGACAAATATCCCAGTTGAGTAACCACCAGACTTAATCAGCCTTTTTTAAACCATCTGACACAGCTGATGTCTGATGATCTTAGTAGCATGTAGATTGATGTTGATGCTTATTCACATATTAGCTTCTCTCAGGCTAGTGGCCTAAATGTTAGGTTTCAGTTGCTGCTGGTGCACAGCTGTTTGGAGGTTAGTGATGACTGGGATCACGCTGTTCCAGGCTAGAGGAAGTGTGACTCATGCATCAAGGCCAAGCTCAAGCCTCCTGCAGCCTGCTAGGGCAGGAAGATTTATTACTGATGTCACAGCGTCCTCTGATTACTTCACTGCACCCTCTTTGCTAATATGTGCTGAGTAAAATGCTTTGGATATGTCTGACTTAAGGGCTCGTTATACTTCATTAGGACTGCTACTGAGAGCTGACTAAAAGCCCCAAGCTTTCATAGTCTTTCGGAATAGTAGGAGGATCTTAGCTGTCCATCAAACAAAGCATGATAAGTGAAAGCAAATGGTTTATTGTTAATTGAAAATAAAATCGCAGCACGATTAGACTGAGATGAGGATGCTGAGGATTAGACAGAATCACACTGTCTAATAGCAAATGTTTAGTCAAAAGCAAGATTCAAGGCTTTTGAACTTCTCTCAATTAAAGCGGAACGCTTATATGACACAAAATTATTACGATATAAATGTGAATGTGAACGCAGATCCCATATGAACAGCTAAACTGTACTGACTCCAACGCACCAATTTATTAAGTAAGGACAGGGCATGCTGTTATAAGAAAATAATCAATGATGCAGTGATGTGATACCACCCCAATATTGCCAATGCTTACAATTTTTTATTAAATAAAGAACAAGGTCATACTTTTTATCTGTTTATAGTTATGTTTAATTGCGTAGTTACGTGTTACAAACTGTTTAACAGCTATAAACAGTCGTTTCCTCACCAGCCTCTCTAGACAAAAAATGCAACTTTGTTACTGAAAAACTGCAAATCCCTTCGCCCTGATGACTTTTCCTTGTCTGAAAACTTAAACAAAGCGCTGACACTGGAGACTCCTTCCAAAAATGCAAAAAAAAAGGTCTTCTTACAGAAATTCCACACGTTTTTTTAATCTGTTTATGCGGATCATCATAAAGTCCCTGTGTAGGTTGGTATTATAGACATGATAATGTATTAGAATGAGTGCATTAATGTAAACCGTGCAGCTGGCACTACTGTCAGAGATGCTGTTATAGAAAGTTAATCAACATCTTCTGACAGTCACGTTCAAAAATGCAACAGTGCCTTTTTAACGCTCCAGAGGTTTCGGAAGACTGTTTGGATGGAAATATTAGTGGGCCTTTATTCTGGCTTGTTTCCATATAAGCCTTGATATGTGTCTATTTTGAGTGGCTTAATATCAAATTATACAGCACTTCACATCAAAGATATAATCATCAGTTTGAATATAGTGTGTGGATTCATTTTATCGACAACCTTGTTATTAAGCTATTATACTCATTTCCTTTTTCAAACCCTCAGGCTTATTCACAAAAAAGCAGTATGATTAAGCTAATATTACATTGTAAAGTTAGAGCCATCCATGTTTTTTTTTTTTTTTTTTTTAATTTTAGGAATTTAAAGCAAGTTTTTAAAACTGCTGTGTCTTTTCCAGGTATTCACTGGAATTTTCACTGCCGAAATGGTGGCCAAGCTGGTTGCAATGGACCCATACTACTACTTCCAGGAGGGCTGGAACATCTTTGATGGTTTTATTGTGAGCCTGAGCTTGATGGAGCTTGGACTAGCTGATGTGGAGGGCCTATCTGTGCTCAGATCATTCCGATTGGTAAACACTCACCCATCACTCGATACTGTATGTTAGGAATATAAGAGGCCTGACCACAATTCATTAACTGCTGTAGCTCTAAAAGCCTCATTTGCTTTCAGCCTCATCTGAAAGCAAAATGATGATACATTTCTTTAAAACAATTGCAGTTTTTAAACAATAAGTTTTTTCTCTTTGAATTTCATTCTTCTCTTTACTCTTGTTTGCTGTTTTGTGTGCAACCCTCAGCTGCGAGTGTTTAAGCTGGCTAAGTCATGGCCCACTTTGAACATGCTGATAAAGATCATTGGGAACTCAGTGGGCGCTCTGGGGAACCTGACTCTGGTCCTGGCCATCATTGTCTTCATCTTTGCCGTGGTGGGCATGCAGCTGTTTGGGAAGAACTACAGGGACTGTGTGTGTAAGATTGCTGAAAGCTGCGAGCTGCCCCGTTGGCACATGAATGACTTCTTCCACTCGTTCCTGATCGTGTTCCGTGTGCTGTGTGGAGAGTGGATCGAGACCATGTGGGACTGCATGGAAGTGGCGGGCCAAGCCATGTGTCTCATCGTGTTTATGATGGTCATGGTCATCGGAAACTTAGTGGTAAGAGTTCAGATTTAGTCTTAATGAGCTGCTGCACTGTAACATTAATTTTGTATTTTATTTGAAAAGCTTCCAATTTAAGCTTTTCTTCATGATAAAGTATGGAGTGTTTTATAGAACACATGGTTGGATAGTTACTAAATGCAGAATGTGGTATCAGGGTTGTAATTGTGTCCTGTGTGGCTCTTCAGGTGCTGAATCTGTTCCTTGCCTTGCTGCTGAGCTCATTCAGTGCAGACAACCTGGCGGCCACAGACGATGACGGAGAGATGAACAACCTGCAGATCTCTGTTAACCGTATCAAGACGGGCATAGCCTGGGTAAAGGCCAAAATTCGTCAGTTAGTAAGTGTTATCCTCCGGAGGCAGGTGGTGGATGAGGCCAAGCCTCTGGACGAGCTGTATGACAAGAAACTGAACTGCATCGCTAACCACACGGACCTCAACCGCGAGTTGGATTACCAGAAAGACGCCAACGGCACCACCAGCGGCATCGGCAGCAGTGTGGGCAAGTACATGATCGACGAGGACCACATGTCCTTCATCCACAACCCCAATCTGACCGTATGTGTGCCCATCGCGGCAGGGGAGTCCGACTTTGAAAATCTGAACACGGAGGACTTCAGCAGCGAGTCAGAGGCTGAGGGCAGCAAAGATGGGGTGAGTCTTTAAGATCAGGCATAATATGATTAAATGTTGAGGAGCAAGATAATAACTAACACTAACAAAAAATATATAAATTGGGTCAGAACTGAGGCAATGATAACAAAGGCAACAATAATATCAACAACAGTGTTGTTATTGTTGTTACTACAATGAACTGAAATAGCCCAAAACAAAGAAAATATTAAATATATAACAAATAAGATTAAAACAATATATTTTAGTTTTTTAACTACATGGAATTCTACAGGGAAATGCAAATTAGTATAGAAATAACTGCATTTGCATAATAAATATTATAATTTTGGTGTGACCTAAAGGTATTGGCTAAAACGGAACATACAGCATATTGGTTTGCCATCAGGATATTCAGGAATCAAAGAAGTGGTATTTTTCAATGTCTTGCTACTAAAAATCAGTTTCCTGGAGATTGACTGAGATAGTTTGCGGCATACAGAACAGGATCATACAGTATGTCGAATATACATACTATATGATGCGTGATTATTAAAGTGTATCAGTAAATAATCACACGTCGACAGTGTAACTATTTTACAAACATACATCCCCTGTCACATTTATCCAAGTATTCTTGTTGAATATTTTCTTGATGTGTATTTGAAAGTATGGCCTAAACCTGTTCGCCTCTGTTAGCTGGATGACAGCAGCTCGTCAGAAGGCAGTACTATAGACATTAAGCCAGAGGTTGAGGAGGCTGTGGTGGTGGAGGCAGTGGAGGAGTATGTCGACCCGGAGCCATGCTGGACTGAAGGTATCACTTAAACATACATAAACACACACTTAGTTATAGAGGGGTTGTGTATATAAAATTGAATATATAAATATATAGTGTTGTCAGTTTATTAGATATGTCAATTTAGTTACTAATAAATGGCAACTCAGGGTATATAAAAGAAATAAATACTTTAAAATGCATTTACATTGCTTGAACAGTGAGTGAAGGACTACAAAAAAAAAACACTTAAAAATTTAGGAATTCTGAGACATTTCAGGCTAGAGTGCTTCATCGATTTTGCAAGCAAAATGTTTCAGATGTCATAAAAATGAAGTACAAGAGTCAAAGACAAGACAATATTATATTAATATTCTATCATCTAACTACAGAAAAAATATATATTGAGGAAAACAATAAAGTTTTACAATACAAATATCAAACATCACAATAAAAATAGAAATTGTTCTCTGATGTATATTTTCTTAGAATATTTTTATTTTTGAATGATAAACATTAGGGCAGATTTAATACTGGTATGACATTTAAGCTGCTACTGTGGCATAACAAAAAAACTAAACAACAAAAATTAAATGGCATGATTCATTAAATAATAAATAATGATAAAGGGAAAAACATGATTGAATTTTGGCAATTTTGTGTATAAATGTACATTTTTTGTAAACATTTCCATGTAGTATTGGTGAAATATATTTTTTGCTTTCTTAAAGTTCAGGAGTCAAAGTAACTCAGAAACTCAGCCAAAATGTATTTTTTCTACATTTTTGGCTGTTATCCAAATTTTTGCCACAGCAACATCTGACCGGTTTTCCCAGACCACCATATATACTTACATATGTACATATGCTGTATTTGACTTAACTCGGAAGTCAAGTCTTGGAATGATGTAATTTTCAAGCTCCAAAGTGGGAAAGTGTGTGTTTTATTAGCAACAAGCTAGCTAGCTACCAGTAGTGATCAGGGAAATTTAAGATGTATCTACAAAACAGCGAACTGTATGGCCAGTGTTATAGATTTAACCAACTAATGTGTCTGTGTTGATTGATCTAAAGTAAATGCGCCTATAAACTCATTTAAAGTAGTGAAGTAATATTTACTGTTCATGGCGTGAGCTGCCATGTTGATTTGACATTAACATGGGGTAGAGGATTCCATCCTGACTCTCTGAGTAGAAATTCCAAGTTGAGCGGGCATTTTCTTTGGTTTCCCCTAGTTGAAAGTTAGCAATACAGAGTTATGAGATTTGTTGATCGCAACATCTAACACTATACACTCTCATATACTCTCACTCTCACTCTCAAAGATGGTGCTAAACTCTGCCTTTCCTTGTGGAACCCTTATCTTAATTAATGTATATTTCACCTGGAAATGTGTATATCATGTACCTTTAAAAAAGATTTAAAATAATTTGACCGTAATTACCTTTTAAAGCTTTAAATTTACACTGCATGCACATTTCTAGGTAAATTATAGATACTAAGGTACACAAGGTGTTCCCCTAGTGGTACCACCCCAGTGACATGGAATGATACAGTTTAGTACCCTTTTGTTCTGAGAATGTAGCCCATTAAATTTTTTTTTTTTTAACAGTGACATCATTCCACTAAATGCTTTGCTTGTTATTTTCCCAATGAACAGTTTTTTTTTGGTGCTTATGTGCTTAAGGGAATTGTTGTGATTTGCAGCTTGTGTTGCGCGCTACAAGTGCTGTGATGTGTCCATCACTGAGGGCTGGGGAAAGAGCTGGTGGTACCTCCGCAAGACCTGCTATCTCATTGTGGAGCACAACTGGTTTGAAACGCTCATCATCTTCATGATTCTGCTGAGTAGTGGAGCCTTGGTGAGTTCACACACAGAGACATTGAGCTTCCAGTTTATTAATTATTAAAAATGGTAGACCTAATAAACTTACAGCTCAGTGTGAACATAGACACACGCCCCTACAACCACAGCATACCCAGCTCCACATTTATTTAGTCTTAGTCTCTGTGTAAAATGGTGTAATTATGCAAGCACTAACGGTAGGTGAAGTTCACTCACTTGCTGCACAGCAATGGAGCCTGAAACACACACTTCTGTGCCCTGTGATTAATGGACTGCACCATTCATCAAACAGGGGTTCTATTTCTGTTCCTAGCAAGGCTCTTCCCCTGTGTACCAGTAATGAAGCCCAAATTAGAAACTAATGCAATTTGTGCCAGGTCTTACTCAAGAGCATTTTGGAAGCTGACGTTGCTTTTGTTTTAAAAGAATTACGACACAGTTGCTAATCCTGCATTTTCCACAAGAAACTGCTTTGATAGTTTTACAAGTAATGTGTTAGCATTTTAAACATTTTAACATTCCACAGCAGTGAACCAAATCTTCTCCATCCTTATAGAGTGGACTCTTTAAGCCATATTGTTTTCGAATTTATACCACAACACTGTAAAATTTCTTAATTCTAATGAATCAGAAGGTGTTGTTTGATTTTCTATAAGAGCAGCTCACATAAACAGTTTCAAATAAGCGTGTGTAGCCACTGATATGGTGCAGTTTACTGTGTGTGGATGTTTATTTAACATTTTGGAAGGAGTCTCCAGTGTCAGTGCTTTGGAACTGTCAGAGGTAAAGCTGTAACTGTTAAGTTTTCTGACATTACTGCTCAGGCTTACGTAACTAATAACAGAGCACTAACTTGTTTCATGGACGTTCCACAACATTAAATGTAACTATAAACAGATAAAAAGTATGATGTGTTGTTTTTTTAATTAATGATAAATTTTAATCATTGGCAAATTGCTGTGGCATAAGATGAATAAAACACTTCAGGACATGTTGTTACTGGGAAATAATCAACCATCAATTATTTTCCTATAACAGCACTCCTCATTGAGTTTTATTCCTCACTTAGCTTTAGTGACTGAGTTCTGTCTTGTGCTCTTCATGTAGGCTTTTGAAGATGTATACATCGAGCAGAGGAAGACTATTCGGATCATCTTGGAGTACGCCGACCGGGTGTTCACCTACATCTTCATCCTGGAGATGCTGCTGAAATGGGTGGCCTACGGTTTTGTGAAGTATTTCACCAATGCCTGGTGCTGGCTGGACTTCTTCATCGTGGATGTAAGTGTGCTGCTTCGTTTCTTCTGTGTTGATTAGAGAGAGTTATTGTATAATGGCCTCACACATACACACCTTGTCGAGTGCAGGCTAGCTAAATATGCAAGATATTGTATGCAGACGATATACTTGGCCACATTATTGATGAAATCCTATTCAGAACAAATGACATCATTTGTTGTTCTTCTTTCGGCTGCTCCCGTTAGGGGTCGCCACAGCAGATCATTCGTCCGTATATTTGATTTGGCACAGTTTTTACACCGGATATCCTTCCTGATGCACCCCTCCCGAGTTTTTATCTGGGCTTGGGACCGGCACGGGGAGTGCACTGTCTTGTGCATCCCCAATGGCTGAGGTTGGTTCCCTGGCCAGGAATCAAAGCGGGGCTGCGGCGATGAGAGGGCCGAGGCCTATCCAATAGTTTGCTAAAATGAATTTAATATAATGTCATCCATGATGTTACCAGAAACAAATCTTTAGTTCCTTTATAGCTTTCTAAGGCTGCTTTTACATTTGATATTTTTTTCAGAACTGCCAGAATTTCATAATTCTATGGGAAGGATTTAAAAAAAGGCTTTGCTCTGTGTGTGTGTGTGTGTGTGTGTGTGTGTGTGCGTGTGAGTGTGTGTGCACGTGTGTGTTTTGTCACAGCACTTCCGAATTTGAACTTGTTAGAAAAGCACAGAGTGACTTCAAACATTTTTGTTTTACCTTCTAACCAATTGGGTCACAAGTTGAGGAGCAAGTGAGAAAAAAACTAAATGGAGGACAAAAAATTTAGTCTTGTTAATGATATTATAAGGTAATTTATGCAATGTTAAATTGAAAATATTTCATAACATCTTGGCTATTTTTGGGACACTTACTTGTCTTTTCTACCCCCAAAGCTACAGCGAAGGCAAAGAACTTCCTCTTCAACAAAGTTAAATCAACCTTCATTTTATCTTTATTACTGATAGTAATAAATCTAATCTAGAGAGAAAGCTAGGCTAGTTAGTTAGCTGATACTAGCTAGGACTGGTAAGAGCGTTGCTTATAAAAAGCTCCTTTTTTGTGCTGATATGAAGAAAAAATAATGTGAAAGCAGCCTATGTTTCATAAGGTATCAGCTCTGTATGTTCATAAAAACACCAGCGTCATGGCCTATCACGTTCACGGAGGCTTAAAATAGCAGAAAATAGTGCTGTGTTGTCTTTGAGCTGACAGCCAAAATGGAAAGCGTTCTCACACAGGAGTTTCTCCTGAATGTCTGCTGTTGCCATGCAGATAAAATAATCTCCAGGGATTTTTTTTTCCAGCAAGGTATGACTGTGTTGGGCCATTTCATGAAATGAAGTCCTGAATATAAAGTGTTACAGAGTGTAATGGTATGCAGAGGTGACGTGTAATAAGAGCGTATCAGTTACTTTCTCAGGAGTCCTTGCACTTAGCTTTGAGCTGGGAACATGTTTTATCTATAGACGTGCAGGCTCATCACCCATGCATAACCATGAAAATGTTTGCTACTGTGATGCTTGAATATTTAAAGCAATTCTCTGCTAAAAGTCTCAGAAATCCTGTGGCTAGCAAAGAATTGTATATTCCTTTTTGTGCAGAATTTAAAATAAAAAATAAAGAATAGACTGAAGCCATGTGTGTGAGAAATAAAAAATGACACATAATTAACATAGCCAATCAATAACAATGATTATTGATACGATATTCAAGCATTGCTAAACCCTAAAATGTTCCTTATTCTGAAAACCGTATCTGTGCCTATGTATTGTCTAATGCAGTGTTTAATGAATACGTCTGATTGAGCTCCTATTTGACCCTCATTGTGAAGGACCCTCCAAGTGTTACTCTTAATTTTTTGCAGAGATAAAAAAAAATCTAAATCCCTTTTTCATTATAAATTTAGCAACTGTACAGTGTGGCTCTTTGGTTTATGAGATAAATCTCTGTATGTACTAGAGATGTATTCAGATTGAACAGATTATGTATTCCAAACAGATTTCCAAACAGATTTGAATAGGGAGTGCACTACCTCTGGGTTTTTTTTTGTGTTTTTTTTTTAACAATGTTTCCAGACATAGTTACAATATAATGTTTAGTCCACACTCACTTTGGGTTTCAGTGCAAATACAAATACGGATATGGATATTTGAAGCACTAAACAGATACCGATATAGACAGTGCAATTGCATTACAATCCAGTTATATGGCCATGGCCATGGTATTATATGTGTCACTCGTTTCTGTTTAGTTTCTTCTCTTTATTTTCTTTGACCTTTGAACACTTTTACGTAGGTAACATGTGTATCAAAGTTTATTGCATCAAATGTGTAATTTTCAGCCTTTAAAAATTGCCATTTTGATGCATTAGTTTACCTTCTAACAAAATATTAAGCATACAGTGAAAGGTATACTGCAGTCATAAGCCTGGACACATCTGCTTATAGAAGGGTTTTCTTCCTTTTGACTATTTTCTACAATTCTTTATAATAATAATAATGAAGACATTAACACTATGAATTAACACATGGAATTATGCAGTGACCAAGAAAATTGTTAAACAAATTAAAACTATTTTATTCTATTATGTAACTATTTTAAATTCAGTAAAATGTTTTCCTGATAAAGCATTAACTTCACTGTGTACAATTGTCTTAGAAACAAATTTGAGTCAAAATGTCTTTAGTAAAATGAAAAATATATTCATATATATATAACTAGTTTGTCCAACCCTTTGGCTGGTAGTGTAATTCTACATCCCACTGGTTGTAAATGTGAAGCCTATAAGTGAGGCAAGATAGAGCGACACAAACAGAAAGAAATATCAAATATGAAAAGAAGATATTCCAGTGATTTCTTTTAAGAAGCTATGAGTATTTAAAAGAAATGTATTGTTGCACTGTATTCTCGGGTTAATTAGCTAGCCCAATCCACTAGGCTAGCATGCATGCTAGGAAAGTTGAATTCTATGTTAGCCTTGGTCTTTAAAGCAGCGGTCTTCAACCTTTTCGAGCAGAAGATCACTTTGGAATTCAAAATTCGAGCTCGAGATCTAAAACACTATATGTTGCCAAAGGGTAATGCCATTTTAGTACCAGTACAGGATTCATAACTGTAATTGGCCAGAATTTAGGTTTTTCTTGGGCTACTCCCTGCCCATACAATTGCTCACCACTAATTAAAGATGTAGCAGTATTCAAATCTAGCCAACTAGAGAATATTTTACCATTGCATTTTTTTGTTTCTTTGTTGCCATCATTGACTACATGGATTGCTGCGAGTTACTAAAAATGCCTCGGTGGTTGACCGGTAGATCACGATCGACAGTTTGACGACCACTACTGTAAGACTTGTGGAACTGGACTGAAATATATCACACTACTCACTAGGATCAGTGTTGCCAACTCTTTTCAGGGAAAGTAGCTAATGCATGCTCAAAAGACACATCCAAGACGGTCACTAATATCTGCTCAATAGTTGTTTGGCTCTTTTTTTTTAAAAATAAAGTCACTTAAGGGGGTTAAACAGTCATCAAATCTGGCGACACTAGTCAGGATAAGTCGATCTATTGTCTGATCAAGTAGTTTTGCAATGCTGTTAGCTTGGTTTGTTGGTAGTTGCCCTCTCAACAAGGGCCACATTACACTTCTACCCTTTTATATACTTATATCTAAAGCACTTGGAGGACAACTTCACAGTAAGGGACACAACGTGTTCTTGTATGAGTGTATTATAGTACCTGTGTGTGCTTTTCTCTTGTGTGTAGATGTATTATGATGACAGTATACTGTTTATGTATATGTATTGTGTGTGTAGTTTGTGTGATTGTGTGTTCTGACCATGTTCCTGATCTAACCACCTTTCAGCAGAGCCCATCACTCCCAACACTTTCTTCCAGACTTCTCGGAGAGCTGGTGTGGTAGATAGAGTTAAACTTGAGCCATTGCTACAACATAAATAAGTAATAAGTGTCCATAGGAAGGCTAGGTCCTTTTACCTCTTTTATTGAGAAATTGAATCAAATTTATAGTCACATACAAATTCAAATTCACACATTAGTCCTATCCAGTTTAATTATAAATTTATTTCTCAGAAGAGGCCTGCTTTTGTAGTACAAGTTATGATCAAAACTAAAGACACAACTAGGAAAAATACAATTACAGCTTCACAAAATAGTGACTTCTTGGCAGAAGAAAGAAACATTAAGATTTATGGTGCTCCATCCATATCAGTCCTCCTTCCATAGCTTCAGTCATGGCAGATGGGACTGTTTGGGGTAGGTTAGAGGAATTTCAGGCTAGATAAACAGGCCTATCCATCACATGTCCCCACAACTTCTTTTCCCACGAGAATATCTGAGGTGGTGATGCTGGGGATGTGTGGTAGATACTAAGTACGGTCTTAACATTAGCCAGTGCTCTGCCTTGGTTCTGCTTTGTGTCCGATCAGTTCCTCTGCTGGCCTGTACTGTGTTTTTACACGGCCCAGCTCAGAGAAGCTCCAACAAAACAACCACCATCATGTCGAGCATGCTTTTACCTGTATCAGCCCTTCTTTTTCTGTCAATTAGATATGCCTCATCCCTTGTTCCGTTTATTATCCTTCTGTTCATGCTATTGTCTTTATTTGCTCACATTTCTGCTTTTCAGTTTTATTTGTAATATGAAAGTTAAGGGAACATGTTAGAAATATCTTCATCTTATCCTGGTAACAATCAGATTATCACAGCAGATCGGACTCTTTCTTTCACTTATCCACAACAAATTGACTAAATCCTAGATCAAGGAAAGTCATAGTGAGCTCATATGATTATCAAAACCTACTTAAAGGAAAAATCCATCCTGAACAACATGCATATTAATCTCCAAGATTTATTTTGTAATAAAATTCTGAGTTGTTTTTTCTTATAATAAACATTTTATTTTTCATTTTTATTCATTTAATTATTTATATTAAACTTTTTATTCAACATTTTCACTTTGGTTAACAGTTTTCTGCATTGCCGACAATGCTGTTTGCCTACCCGATGATAGTGGTGCAGTGGGATTTAGTCTGCCTTCATTTGTACACAAAGACAATGATGCAGCAGTGCTTTAGTCCTTTAGTCTGTCCAGCTTTCTCGATTCTTCATTTGTTTACTCTACTCAAACAAAACTTACCAAAACTTTCATGGTGCCATCATTAACCCTTAACCATTATCCCTTATGTTTGAGCTCGCTGAAATTTCGATCCCTGTTAAACACCGCTGTGATTGAGCTAGCAGTGCCCCCAGAATGGGACAGAACTTCTAACATCTCACAGGAATAATGAAAATACAGCACCAACCAACAAATTAGCACCAGAATCTCTAAGCACATTACAACGATTTCAATATAAACAAATTGAATGTGTTTCAGGGTGGAGTTTTCTTTTAACATAGGACTTGGTTTTTATGGATCATGAGTCATTGGAATTAGGTTTGGATTACACTGGAATGTCATTTGCTTCTTTTTATGTTCCTTTTTGCTTCAGTTTCCTGTCTTCATTTGGCCACAGCCACACATCTCATTGACCTTGCCTTGCAGAGCGAGAGCGTTGGCACATGAGGAACACTGGTGCCAGTTCACCTGGCCCTCCATACACGGGCCTTCCATTGGCTCAAACTAAAGGTGACATTTACCTGCAAAGATCCAACCTTTAGATGAAGGTGAAAGCTTTATGGACTATTCCTAGGCCTCTGAGGGAGCTTGTGGACTTGCTTAGATGGTTTCAGCAAGACAGAAATGGTTGTGCAGCCATTTTAATGTTTCTGTTGTCGGAAAAGGTTCTCAGTTCCAGTCTTGGCGACTTCATGCAACTCATACTGGTTTTCCCCATTTTCCTTTCTGTAACTCATATGATACAGGTCATGAATTTAATTAGCACATGGAGTGTATTAGAGTCAGGAAGAACACAAGAATATACAAAGCAGGACTGAGTTTGGTGAACCACTGTGCAGATCAGATCATGAGCCTTAAACTTTAGAGATATCCTAAATCTAATCCCGTCCCAGAGCCACAGATTATATACTGTAACACCTACAGTACAGCAAGCAGATATGGGTGTGTTAGGAGCTAACGTTAAATTGCCAGTAGTCTACAGTGGTACATTCAGGATAAAGCTTTCACCTTTGTTAGAACCCCGTCTGTAAATTGGTCATCTTGAGTGTTGTGTACTTTTTGCTGTGTTTTTACCAAGTCTCTGTCAGTGGTTTATTGGAGGTGCTCAGAAATGTTTGTATACCTTTACACAGAAACTCAAGCCCCCTTTATACGGGTAATGCCTATCCATGCACATTTGTATTTCTC
Organism: Pangasius sanitwongsei; assembly: GCA_037576675.1. Taxonomy (NCBI): domain Eukaryota; kingdom Metazoa; phylum Chordata; class Actinopteri; order Siluriformes; family Pangasiidae; genus Pangasius; species Pangasius sanitwongsei. The sequence goes on from CM075018.1 coordinate 6,364,598, forward strand.
TACTAGCCTTGGCCTTTTATTTAACTATTTATACACTTTATTTATTTTCTGTATAGTGTAAATATCCATCATAGTTAAGATATAACTATATGTGCAGTAGTTAGGTATACAATGACATTACCATGCTTGACTGTGTGTGTGTGCGTGTGCGCTTCGCTTTGGATGGCACATCAACACTCACAGGGCTTTGGTTTCTGGAGTATGATCTTGTCCTTTCAGTGTCGTCTAGTAAGGTGATCTCCCCCAATCTGCCCCTTCCCCTTATGTTATGTTGTATCTGTGGTATTTTGAGTATATGTAAACTCTATGTGAGATCGATGTGACTGCAAACCTGACATACATGTTAAACATGTACATGTTTACCTGTATTCTTTCTCTTAGGTGCCATTAGTATGTCTGTCTTAAATTGTTTGGGATTTTATGCCACAGCCGAGAGCCACAAGGAGACACAATGTTAGAAGGGCAAGGGTAAGGTTCTTGTAATCTGTTGGGGTTTTCTTTTTTTTTTATTGTCTCCTTTGTGCCGAAACCCCCTTCCCGAGGCCCCTTTAATCAGCGTCGTGTCTCTGCCTTTCCTCTTCTTTTATTTGAGTCTTATGTCTCTCTGTCACTTTCTCTCTTCAACCATCAGTTTCTTCACAGGTAAAAAAGAAGCTCGCAAGATTCACCGACCTCCTAAAACTAACAGAGATCAAAATCCAGGGGCGAGACTGCTGCCTCTAAATCTCTACACACTTATAACCCTAAACATGAGACTCTTTCTCTCTCTCTCTCTCTCTCTCTTTCTCTCTCTCTCTCTCTCAAGGATATATACATGTATAAAGACATTATTATATATGTATATACCCATCCAAGTACGTCTATATATGTGTGTAAAGCAACATTCAAGCAGCTCTAGGACCATCTCGTCCATAGACAGCTTTGCCCATCTAACAGTCTGGATCCTTTTTTGCTTCTCTGTTTCTGTGTAGGTGTCTATAGTCAGCCTTATAGCTAATGCGCTGGGCTACTCCGATCTAGGGCCCATTAAATCACTCAGGACACTCAGGGCCCTGAGACCACTCAGAGCATTGTCCCGTTTTGAAGGGATGAGGGTAAGAAAAGCTATAGAGCTGATCCTGCATGCCCATTCAACAGTTACAGCATGCTAGAGCTGATCAAAAAAACAGCAAAAGAAAACAGCAACAACAACGCCAAAGTCATACCAGGGGGATCATTTCAAACAAAAGAAAAAGAAAAGAAAGTACCCAATGAAAATAAATCATTCTTTTCATACATAATACAATTTCATGCATCCTTTACCAGATATGTCAATGTTTGAGTTATGATGCAGCTGGGATATTCTTTAGAACACAAGCATTCCCTGATTTTAGTGGAATCCTCTTGTGTTCAGCTGACTCCTAGTTAATTCTCTAAGTAAGGAATAAAACATGATGGCGTGTGCTGTTATAGGAAAGTAATCAACAACAGTGTGGTGTGACGTGAAGCAGAATTACTGTTACCATCCAGATGTTCATTATTTCCCTATAACAGAATGTTCCAAAGTGTTTTATTCCTCTTATACCACAGCAGTTTGCTAACAATATTTTATTTAATAAGAGCTACACACTTAACTTTTTATCCATTTATCATTATGTACAAGATAGTTTCTGTTATCGCTTACGTTATAGCAACTGTAAACAGTCGTTACCGCCCTTTACCAGCCTCTCTTTTCTCTCTCTTTTGACGTTTATAAGTTAAAAAAAATGCAGCTTTTCATCTCCTGAGAAATGTCCTGAAGATTTTCAAGTGTCAGACAGCTTTAATTCCGACTGTTATAAGGTGCTGACACTGGAGACTTCTTTCAAAAAATGCTAAATATACATCTCCTTTTAGAAGACCGCACCATATCAATAACTATACATGTTTTTTTAAAATTAGTTTATGTGGAGTGTCCATCATACAAGTCCCTGTGTAAGGTGTGTAAGTTGTTACAGTTGAAACTATAAGTTAATAGAACAAGCTCATTAATATAAACCTTCTGAATCTTCCTTCAGAATCGAGAGTCCAACAACACTGTGGTATAAGACCTAACAGATAATCAAGATTTTATAACAATCTGATAAAACAAAGGCTTCTCAAAGCTGCATTGCAAATTCTAATAAGATGAATTGCAAATTCTAATAAGATGAATTGCAAATTCTAATGAGATGAATGTTTTGTTAAAAAAAATTGGCTTTTTGATTTAGAAAAAAACAATACAAAGGTTATTTTTTTGTAAACCGAGACCAGCTTTGATCAATTGGCGGCTCCTTTGGCCTGATTTTCTCAACCTATGCTTTTAATGGAGAGCCCCCGTCCCTCCATCATTCCCCCTTTCCCACTGACCCCTTCTGCATCTGTCAGAGAACAACCAGCAGCACAGATCTAATGGATCACTGAACTCTCACCTCCGCCTGCCCCAGACAATACCGCACAGAGCCACTTCAGAGCGAAAGACTCCTTTACATGATGGAGTCATCACTCCTATCGCACCATAGCGCACATCCATGTGCAAGGAATTAGCGTGGCTCTCAATTACCTCCTGCAGCTAGTCTGTAGTAAGAGTAGGTGTTAAGCTGGGCCTTCTCAGCAGTCATCCCTGCTTTGGTGGTTGTGAATGGTGGTGCCTGGTTGTTGTCGCTTTCAGTCCCTCCTCTCTTACCCCTGGACTGGTTGCCTTGAGCTTCTGTTGCCTTTCTAACCTCTCACCTCCTTCCCGGGTCCCTATCCCCTATTCCCCCCAGCCACCTCCCTCCCTCCCTCACTCCCTTGTCCTGTCCTGTTCATCTCACCCTGTCCAACCTGCTGGAGTCGTGCCTCACCTCTCTTTCGCTTGTCCAGGATCTGCTCATGGGACTGAAAATAAGAGAGCCTCACACACACAGCAGTGTGGGTGTGAGAGGAGGATATTTGCTAAGCTTCTGTGGACTGTGGGAATGTAAAATAATGTTCTCTGAAGCCTTGGGTTCAGAGGTACTTAAATGTGGTTGTTTTGGTCATTGGAAGTTAACCGAACAGTTTGTGCCACTGCGTAGAGTGGAGAATGGACAGTATGACATGTCTCAAGATAAGTGCTCAATAAATTTGAGAGTGTTCGGACAATATTTATGGAAATTGACTACCTTTTTGAGTCAAAACAGAAGCTTAGGAAATTGACCAGGCAGCCTGCTGGCAGTAAGTGGTTTTATTCACAGCATGGCACTCTTAGGACATGGCACGATGATTCCTGTTAGAAATGCTGAAACTGGGAGACTGGACCCACTAGAGCAGAGAGATGTATATAACTTACAGCCAATTAGCACAATCACTGTGGCTAAAAATACACCAATTTCACTCTGGGCAAAACTTGTGTCCTCTCTACAGAATGATCAAATAACCCAAAAATGACAGACCAGATTATACAATAAAGATAATTATGCATGGATTTCACAGGCCTCTGCTGCTGTGTATACTTTTATCTATTAAGGAACAATCTTTCCAAATTTTTTTTGCGATGTTTTTATTTTTATTATTTTTGTTTGTTTTGCTGGTTTATTTCCTCCATGTATTATAATCTAATATATGAGTACTGGCCTACTAAGCATGTCATTTTTGGGTGGCATATGGAATGTCATGTTTCTAAAACGTTGTAAAACTCGTTGTCCCTATGATAATCCAGTTTTGATTGGGTCGAAATAGCTAAGTGCTATTATGTAGTAATAGAAAGAAAGATAAGTAAATGAATACTATATCTATACATTTATATTAGTCTTTGTTCATTAAATGAAATGCCATTTTGTTTTAACTGAACAAAAAAAGTATGAGTTAAGAATGAATAAATGACTTGATAAGGAGACAGCAGCGCAGAGAGGTGAGAAATAAGAGAAGTTTAAAAATATTTACTTATTAGCATTATTTAAAAATAAATACATAAATAAATAAATCTGTATGAAGGAATTTGGCAGTTTGATCTGGGTTGAGGTTAATCTCAATGCTAGCCCAGATTAAGCACAGATCATTAATAATCATCTACTCCGATAGGATCTACGTTCACTCTTGTGATTATACACGTATGTAAATCTCTCTGTGCTGGTGCCTCTCCTGATTCATTTATTTATTGATTTTAACAGTGTTTGAGTTTGCACAATGATGCCATGTAACACGCATGTCCAGTTCAATTGCCAATGCACATTATGCACTTTTGAAAGCCATTTTCCCTCACTTTTATATCTGTGTTGAATGTCAAGAAAAACTGCAATGTCTATGTGACATTTAAATGTGTGCTAAATTCAAGGCTAACATTGATTCTCCTGACAAATAACTTTAAATGGGGTTGTCTTTTATCTCATATTTTACTTCATTTAAACAAATCATACAAAGAATTAGTTTCTGTAGTGATCGTGTACCACCTTATGATGTATAAGTACTATGTATACTATAGTGCTGTATAAGGGCTGAAAAAGTGTTACATTGATTTGGTCAAGAGGAAGGTCAAGAGAAGCATTTTTTTTCCCCTTAAATTTTTTTTAATTATCAGTAGTTGTAACAGCAAATGGAGAGACTGTGCCCCATATTTGCTAGGAGAATCTTACCATTCCACAGTATTAAATTAGTGTGTAAGGAGGGAATATGGCTCCACTGTGGAATCCGTGAAAAACATGCATGCTCAGCTGCCTGCCCCAGAGCTGCGGCTCAGCCAGCCTAACACGGTGTGTGAGCGTCCACAGCACGCTCCGCTCCTCGCTAATCACTGGTGGATGGGATCCTGAACAGGGCTGAGGGTGGAGGGGGATTGGGGAAAGCCCAGGGAAAGTGGGGATTTGATATTTGATCAGTGTAGTTCTGTTCTTGCTTGCTTGTGGGTGGAGGAACAGGTTATGTTATGGGTTTGCTGGGTTTGCTGGGTTTGTTGGGTTTGCGTTGCCTATCTGTATGGCAGGCATTATAATGCTGATAGCCCTAATTCTAAGGTTCTTAACCTTAATTCAGAGGTCATGATTAAAACTGCACATAGTGCCATTGTTCTCTTTTCCCCAAAGACTAAATTTATGGAAATGCACAAACCCTTTCATGCATAAATTATTTTAACACATAACCAGATACTTTAGATGTTTTTATTGCTTAAAATTGCATGTCACATGAATTTTACTTTTTCTAAATAGCACTTATATTAAACAACAAATGGATATAAACAGAAACTGTTAATGTTGTGGTCTAAAATATTTATGTTGATAAAAAATATAATTTTAAACAAAATATTCTTAACATTTTCAAAGTTTACACTGATTAGGACTGTTGAATGATGTAGCTGATTTTGTATGTGCAAAAAAACTAGCATATATATATATTTTTTTTTTTTTTATTGAAATAATAATAATTATTTATTTATAATTATTTAGTATTTTTAAACTGTCAGAAGATCTATTTTTAAAAAAGCTAAGCTTTCATTAGTTCATTATTAGTATTATCATTTTTTATATTTAAATTTTTATTTGAGATTTTGTGTAGAAAGACTCATGACTGCATTAAGTCGTGGGAATAACAAAAATTAGCATAATGATTTATGGTATATTACAGTAATGGACTCAAGTGATTATATCTTCCTAAAAACTGCCTTAAACTTCGAATCCCAACGAGACCACAGCCATCCATGGCTGGTATTCCAAGAAAGCAAAAGTAGCCATGCCCTGTGGGTTGGATGCAGCAAGAGCAGCAGTTTGAAAAGGTGCGGATGGCTGGCTTCATGTGTCTCGGAGGAATCCCATGTTAGCCTTCACCCTCCCAGTTTGGTAGCTGTTGTATGACAGGGGAGAGCTGGCAGGTGACCAAATTAGGGAGAAAAATGAACAAAGCAAACCTGCCTTAAAATGACTGTGGATATTATGCATGAAAGGGTTAAAATAAATTTTATATGGCCTTTTGCTTTGAGTACACTCCTACCACGGTATTTATGCTGTGATACCTTAAAAAGACTATACTGAGCCATACAAATATGACGGTGCATTATATATGTTTGTTCATAGCTGGTAGTAATTGTGATGAGTATGTATGTGTGTACAGTTTCTGGGTCCTCACGCAGCGCTGCATTGTCTCTTCCACTCTTGCTCTAGGTTGTAGTCAACGCCTTGGTGGGTGCCATCCCTTCCATTATGAATGTGTTGCTGGTTTGCCTCATCTTTTGGCTGATTTTCAGTATCATGGGCGTCAACCTGTTTGCGGGGAAGTACTACTACTGCTTCAACGAAACTTCTGAGGAATACTTTAAACCACACGAGGTGAACAACAGGACGCAGTGCTTAGAACTCATCAATTCGAACTATACTGAAGTGCGCTGGAAGAATGTCAAGATCAATTTTGACAACGTGGGTGCCGGCTATCTGGCTCTGCTCCAAGTGGTGAGCTTCTTTGTTGATGACACTCATGCTAGCAATCAGTATTTCCAGTATATTCTTTCTTTGTCTTTATGTTTGTGGTTATGTGATAGGGTGTGGTTGAAGGGTGGACTGTAAGAATATGTCTCTTCATCCATGGATATTTCAGTTTCTGTATTGTTCAGTGTGCGATGTGGACTTTAATTCAACTTCAGTAAGTGCTTTACCCTTCATCAGGGTTTTGGAGGATCCAGAGGCTATCCCAGGAACACTGGGCATGAAGTGGGGATACACCCTGGCCAGTCCATCTCAGGGAACCATGCACACACACATTCACACCTAGGGGCAATTTAGCAGGGCCAGTCCACCTACTGGTTTGTTTTTGCGTGGTGGGAGGAAAACGGAGAACCAGAAGAAACCCATGTGAACACAGGAAGAGCATAGGAAACATAGACATTGACAATAAAATGAGCTCAGGATCAAAACGAGGACTCTTTAGCTGTGAGATGGCAATGCAAATAGACGTTTAATGGATTTGTTTTTTTTGTTTTTTTTTTATCATAGGCTACTTTCAAAGGTTGGATGGACATTATGTATGCAGCTGTTGATTCACGAAAGGTATGAATAGGAATAGCGGTATCTGTTTTTTGATGACCCTTGTAGAATTCAAAGCCAACTCTTTCATTTTTTGTGTGATCTCAGGTGGGAGATCAGCCCTTGTATGAGGACAACATCTATATGTACCTTTACTTTGTCATCTTTATTATTTTTGGCTCGTTTTTCACTCTCAACCTGTTTATTGGTGTCATCATCGACAACTTCAACCAGCAAAAGAAAAAGATAAGGCTCCTCTCTTTCTTCATTTTGGAATGATTAAAATATTTGCTATTTGGTAGCATGTACATTCTCTCAAACGTTTTGATTGATTGTAACCAAATATTGTCTGTTTCTATACTTTGGAGGTCAGGATATTTTCATGACAGAAGAACAGAAGAAATACTACAATGCAATGAAGAAACTTGGTTCAAAGAAACCACAAAAACCTATACCTAGACCTCAGGTAGTATACACCCATACACAGCTGCACACATAAGAGTAAAGGTATGTCCTGGAACTAATCTTGAGTCTCTAATCTTATTAATTTGCCCTCTAGAACAAGGTCCAGGGAATGGTGTTTGACTTTGTGACGCAGCAGGTCTTTGACATCTCTATCATGATTCTCATCTGTCTGAACATGGTGACCATGATGGTGGAAACAGATGATCAGTCACAGGAGACAGAAAATATACTGTACTGGGTGAACTTCATCTTCATTGTGGTCTTCACCTCTGAATTCGTCCTCAAGCTCTTTGCCCTGCGTCATTACTATTTCACCAATGGTTGGAATATCTTTGACTGTGTTGTGGTCATTCTTTCTATAGTCGGTAAGTCCCTCTCCATTTGTAAGGTCTGTATATGATTGTATAATCCTGTTTCCTCTGCTCATTTTTGTCTTTCCCATTTGTGTCTTACAATAGGTATGTTCCTAGCAGACTTGATTGAGAAGTACTTTGTGTCACCAACACTGTTCAGGGTTATTCGCTTGGCTCGAATTGGTCGTATCTTGCGTCTGATCAAAGGCGCCAAAGGCATCCGGACTTTACTGTTTGCCTTGATGATGTCACTGCCAGCTCTGTTCAACATTGGCTTGCTGCTCTTCCTGGTCATGTTCATCTTCTCCATCTTCGGCATGTCTAACTTTGCCTATGTCAAACGGGAATCTGGAATTGATGACATGTACAATTTTGAGACCTTTGGAAACAGCATGATCATTCTGTTTATGATCACCACCTCAGCAGGCTGGGACGGCCTGTTGGCTCCCATCCTCAACTACCCTCCAGACTGTGATCCTGAGAAGGAGAACCCAGGTACCTCGGTAAAGGGCAACTGTGGCAATCCTTCGGTGGGCATTTTCTTCTTTGTCATGTACATCATTGTGTCTTTCCTGATCGTGGTAAATATGTACATCGCCATTATCCTGGAAAACTTTAGCGTGGCGACAGAAGAGAGTGCTGATCCACTGTGCGAAGATGACTTTGAGTCCTTCTATGAGATCTGGGAGAAGTTTGATCCTACAGCTTCGCAGTTTATCACGTTTGCAAAGCTCAGTGACTTTGCTGACACTCTCGAGCACCCCCTGAGGGTGCCCAAGCCCAACACGATAGAACTCATTGCCATGGACCTGCCCATGGTGAGTGGAGACCGAATTCACTGCCTGGACATCCTGTTTGCCTTTACCAAGCGTGTTCTGGGTGACAGTGGTGACCTGGACATGATGCGGCAGCAGATGGAGGAGCGTTTCATTGCCGCCAATCCCTCCAAGGTATCTTTTGAGCCCATCACCACCACGTTGCGGCGCAAGCAGGAGCACATGTCTGCTTCGGTCATCCAGCGTGCTTACCGCGCCCACCTTGTACGCCGAGGCTTCATTTGCAAGCGGCTTCTAAGCAGCGGCAAGCTGGAGAATGGAGGGACTAACCAGGAGAAGAAGGAGGACACACCCTCCACTGCCTCACTGCCCTCCTACGATAGCGTGACCAAACCCGAGAAAGAAAAAATGGATGACAGCGAAAGCAAAGGCAAGAATGGCAAAAACCAAAAAGACATCAAGGAATCAAAGTGTTAGAACTATGCCAGTGGTTTTAGCCAAAACAAGACACGATTGTGATGAGACTCTATCAATTCTAACAAATGTAAAGGAAAACCATTTTCAATGAAACCCAGAAAACGGAAAAAAAAGTTGTTTACAGACATTATAGATGCGCCAGTGCAGAGAAAGCAGCTTGGTTTCTTACCACTTTGATTACGACCAAATCAAACCCTAATGAGCTTACTGTGTGGCATCTGTATTCAGCGACCAAGATTTTACAGCTTGAAAAAGCAACTAAAAACACGATGAAAGAACCATGGCAGATATCTACGTTAGGGACCACCACCACCCATAGAACATACACCACCCCGTGTGGAGTTTAGCATTCCTCTGCTACAGATTTGCCCCTTATAAACACTGCCGAAATCCAGCGGGAAACCCCCCACTCGGTACAGGAAAGTTTCTGGAACATTGTCCTTTGACCAGAAAAAGAACAGATTACAGTAGAGTGGATTGAAATGAGAGGGGAAACTGAGGAAAATGACAAACCAGAAAATTATGCAAGGGTTATGTGAGATGAATATATGTGCATCTTATTGAGAAACAAAAATGAAGGTAAAAAAGAAACATTTGGCCCATGTCGCTAGTCTTTTCATCATCTCTTTGTTATACTTGCATTAAAAAAAAAAGACATTTTATACATAGACTTCCACACTGCAAATTGGATTGGGCTTGTTAATCAGGGTTTTGACTTGGGCTGTAAGGGACTTGCTCAGACTGAGTTCCAGATAAATAAGTAACTAATTGTGCTCGTGCATAGAAATGACTTGCATGGTGGCATGTTTTGATCAGAAATCATGCATGTATAATCATAGTCCACTTGACACTTCTACTCTGACCACAAATGTGGCTTGACCATACATTCGAGGCAGGTAAATATTTCAATAGAAATGACTGGAAAGGGAAAATTGGTAATACTAAAAAATTGTTCTTAATTGTTCTGGCTGTACTTACCCCATGATAAACATTGCTTTGTAACTAACCAACTTTCAGATCATGCAAAATCCATATAGTTAAACAGCAGTTTTTTATTCTATATACATTGTGGCACACTTGAAGTAGGTCCACTTTGTAGGTCCACTTACAGACTTTCACTGCCCCAGACTTTAGGAACCTGTGGTTAGGTTTCTATTCAAATCAAAGTCTTGGGCAAATAAACCTGGGTTTATTTTCATTTCGCACCAGCAATATGATTTGGCCCTTAATTTCCAGTCTTGTAACATGCAATCAAGGGTCTATGAAGGTTACAGCAAACCACCATGCCATCTGTAATCTCTTACGATACTTTGTCAGTCGGGACCAGACCTCTCTTGGAGGTGACCTCATTAACATACTTTTTTTTTTTAAATGTTGTCTCAGTCTATTTGTTTTAAAGGTAATGCATAATCATGGTGACCATATCAGGGGTTGTGTATTTTGTTAGATGTGTGTTTTGTCTTGGAGACATTAGGAAGAGCAGTAGGGTAGCTATTATGAATGCATCTACTGGGTGGCTTTCTGACTGTTGAATAATAGAGTAAATATTGACAGTATGAAATGTGTAGTATGGGGCATATGCAGAGTGGATGTTATACAATGAAGCTCTGCTCTGAGAATGACATGATAAAAGGAATAATCCAGGTTATGGTGAAGAATGCTTGTGACAGTGAATATTATGCAATTGTGGAAAGTTCATCTGTTTTTTAAATACTATTTGTCTATATGGGAAAATTGTCTATATGGCACCGTGAAAACTATGTCTGCAACCTCTTGAGCAAACTGCCATCCACTTTTGCTCTGAATGTGAAATGTTTTTAAAGCTCGGAAAAGAACAAAATGTCATTCTTCCAAATGTCTTTTATTTATTCTTTGTTTCTACTCATTATGCCATGGGCTATTCGAATGTCTTACTGTAAGAATTACAGGGAACCAGAGAAGATGATTTACAAATAGGAACAACCAAGATCAGTCATCACTCTTTTCTCACAAAGGAAAAGTTGAAATGACAAATTCTTTTATTGTTCTAACTCGCTCTTTCCTGCCAAGCTCTTCTCTGCCCTCATTACCCCATACACATAGAAGGTGAAAGGTGATGATGACCCCGAATCACTGAAGGCACTAGAATCCACACCATCAGAGCCTGAGTGTGTGTGTATTTAGTGTTTACAGCCCAGCTCCCTCTCCCTGTCAGACCTGTTTGTTGGTCTGTCGACTGCCTGAGATCTCCTGAGTGGGAACTGTGGACTCCAATCCAAATCGGTGCCCAGTGAAAAGCATAGGCGACCATGCAGTTTCTCCTGACACACCCCTTTCTCCTCGAATGCGATTGTACCGTGTTGTAGAATCACACTTACACACTGTATGACGTGTTAATGTATGGTTCAGTGGGAGCTATGATGTCCATGGCACAATTGCTGAAAAGTAAAGACTACACTTAACACTTGAGAGAGACGACAAGTATTGTAATATATGCTTTTCTTTTAACCGGCATGCTTTGTTGTGGTTTTTGTAAATACAGAATTTTACAGATTAAACGACTACTATTAATCAGTTAATGAATTATAACAATAACAATAATACATGAATGGCTTCCAGCTAATGCCCTTGTCAAATTTGTTACCTTCCTTTTTTTTCTTTTTAATTGATCACTTCAAATTGTCGGGGGAATAACTGAATGATTTATTGTACCAAGGATACTATATTAGACAAACTATATAAATATATATGAATATACGTAATATATGTATATGTATGAGAGCATATATAAAAGAGCACTGTCAGATTTTTGTTTATATATGCAACATGTCCAGTGGATGTCAGTTTTTTTTGTGTTTGGGGAACAAATTCACACACAGTTTTTATTGGAGCTGCTTGGAACTTAATACTGTATGATGATTACGATTACACTACCAGCACACCTTTGTGAATCCCGAGTCCTGTCTAACGGCCACACACAGTGCGTGTACGCTCCGTCCGACCTTCGGCCAACGTTCACCCACTGAGTCACAAGAACTCAACAGTCACTGAGATGCTGATGTCCCCTGTTTCTTTTAGTGCTGCAACTCCCGGATCAGAACACTGGCTGTAATATCTTTCAAATCATTTGTTTGTTCTTCTTCAGTTCCTGTGATTTGTTTGTAGTGCTACTTCACAAATTATGTGTGCCTTTTTCCATGTTTCTGCAATTTCTGAAATGCATTTTTTTCCGGAGGATGGTGCCATACCAAACGACCTGCAGAGGGGAAAGAGATGGGAAATGAAAATGGAGCACAATGCAAATCAGGGACTTTAGTGTGTACAAGGTGTCTGACATACTGCCAGAGGAATACCTACACAAAACAAAGGGAAAACAATCCACTAGATTTGATGTTACAATGATATTTCTGTGCTTTGTGTATCATCCATTTGGCTTGTGAGAAAAAAAAATTGCTTGCCTTCTGATTTTTTTTGGGGGGGGGGGGGGGGGGGGGGGGGGGGGGGGGGGGGGGGGGGGGGGGGGGGGGGGGGGGGGGGGGGGG
>CM075018.1:6384862-6418785 GCA_037576675.1 Pangasius sanitwongsei
GGAAATTTAAAATGTTTTTGTACTGAATCAATAATGTAGAAGTCATAAAATAAAAAATCTATAACAAAGTTTGTACTAAAAAAAATAGGATGCCTAAGACTTTTGCACAGTTATATATATATATGTATATATATGGGTTGGTATATTGTTAGTCTCAATAAAGCCCAGTCACAGTTTGAGTTCCACTGAAATGACTCATAACTCTCTTAGCCTGAAGCAGTCCTGATTTTTATCATAGTGTGGTGATAAGTCAGTCCTGTAGGAATTTTCATCCACACCCAAAACTATTAAACTAGTATGTAAGATATATTAATATACTATATTAGGATGTCGTATTACTACATGACAACTTGTGTATTGACTCTGACCTTTTACTAATCTACATTAATTAGCTCGATGTATTTTGCTGTCATGTTTAACATGTCGTATTTTGTTGTCCGAGCTGCTTTAAGGCATCAGTTTGCTGCTTTATGACAGTTCAGTAACACTTTATCATGAGGTCCTTACTGCAGGTCATGAAATGAGTTAGCAAGATTAATTAAGTTAATATTTAACTATTCATATCATTATTACTTACTATTCTTTCATTATTCTGTGATGTACTGAGGATTAGTGCATGTATTAATTCAGCATTATGAAAGCATTAATTAAGTATTAATATATGCATATTTCTTACTTGTGGACCTTATAATAAACTGTTACAGATGTTTCTTTCTCATTTTTCCTTAGTATTGGACGTCCTTTTATAAGTGCAAAGTAATAGATCCAAACCATGAGCATGCAGTTTTTTCTTTATAGACCTGATCTTAGATTTTCATGACTTAGGTTGCCTTGTACATTTCCTTAAACAGTGCTCACCCTTCTTGAACTTTCTTCATATTGTAGCGCTACCAGCTGGATCATAAATTGCGATAATATGTCATCAATCTACTCAAAACATCCCAAAGTTCTACATTTGGCAGAAACCCAACACTGCTCACTACCATGAGAACACCATCCCCACAGTGAGGCATGTCCTATTAAGCTCTGCCAAGATTTTGCTTTTTTGGAAAGGAAATTGTTTCAGATTCCAGAGTTTTCTTTTTGATTTGATCCCTCAGGACTCCCAAAGGTCATATAACAAACCTGACTTGACAATGCTGACAGTTGACTGAGTATGGTGATGAATATGTCCATGGTGAGAGCAAGATAACAAGGTAATAATAAAAAACAGTAATGGAAGAAACCCCAACAGGGGATGTGTTTGCAGCTGACCACTAGGGGTCAGTATTTAGCTAAGAGCAGTTCAACAAACTGTTAACCAGATTGTGATTTTTTCCCCCTTCAGTTTGTGTACTTTTTACATTTACCTTCTTCAAAAACATGATTGGTCATATAGTGTCCTCGGATGTCTCTGAGATCTCTCATGTTTTTCTGCAGTGCATCCTGTAGAAAGATCTGTAGATGGCGCCATTGCTACCAAGTTGTGGTCTCCTTCTGTCCCACTATTAAACTCAATCCTCAGTGGTTTACCTCAGCGTAGTCAATATCCAAAGTCTATGTTCTCATTTGTATAAAATATTGTTGACTGTGTTAAAACAATAATTAGAAATGTACAGAGCAGTTGCGCAGCCAATAACTAAGATTAGTGTAACTGTTATTCATCTGATTTACTTACACAGGTGAAGTCATGTGTCAGAGCAGCATAGTGTGTAAAGCAGTGCTGTATGTGCATCAGTCTGTCTGACTGTATCAAGGTGTGTGTATGTGTGCGTGGGATGAGGGCGGTAGTAATATTAGCACGGTGCCGGCGTGTCCTAGCCGGATTTGTAATAAGCAGGCTGCATGTATTATTCAGAACTGCACAGACAGGTTTCACTTCACGCTCCCGTCACTCCTCATGGCATGTCCCCAGGGACCAGCAGCCTAAATTGCTATTTCTAGTTGATATATTCCCTCGGCTCAGGCCTTAAAATGGCCAAGGAGAGAATAGTAGGGTGCTGGGTAGGGTCACAGTGTAGAGTCAGAGGTGTGCTGATGTTTATAGATTTATGCATTCATTCCAATGCTGTATTACAACAATGTCACCTTCTCTCCTACGCAGTTCTGGAAAAAAAAAAAAAAAAGACACAAGGTTGTGATAATATTGTTTTCTTTTAGTGACTATGTTCGGATTAGTGTTATTGCTGCAGTTAGTTTGTTGGTGAAGAATGGTAAGCTCATGCAAATTTACTTGTAATAAAGAATTTAATGAATTGAATTTTTTTTAATTCTCAGCTTGATGGCAACTTCAATTTTGCAAAATACCTGTGGGAGAGTTTTTTCGACTCACCTTATTTAGCAATTTTCATTTAATTCATGATAGAGCCAGATCCTATGCCGGAAACACTGAGCATGAGGTGGGAACACACCCTGGATGGGAATCCAGTCCATGGCATGGCATCACGCACACACACACATTCGCACTTGGGGCAATTTAGACCAACCAGTCAACCTACATGCGTGATTTTGGGAGGTGGGAAGAAACCAGAGAACCAAAAGGAGCTCATGCCAACACAGTGAAAACATGCAAAACTCCACACAAGCAGTTAACCGGGCTCACGATCGAGCTTTGAGGCAGCAACACTGCCCACTGCACCACCATGCCACTTTTGCCAATTTTAATAACCTTAATAATTTTAGTATCCCAAATAACCTGGTTATTAATTCTAATTTCATTTTCAGTTTTCTTTCCAAAAAACATACAAAAAGGGGAAGATGAACTGCAAAAATAGTTCCTAGCCAGGATCTGTCTGCTTTTCTTAAAGATGATGACTCAGATGTTGTGAATTCAGTAATATGGCTTGGTTAGGAGATAAAGATAAATTGAATAGTGCAGCAAGCAATACATGAATATAGTGTACTCAAAACAATATACATTAATACAGTGTTTTTACAGTGTTTTTTACAGTGTACATAAAACACATAGTATTATGCATATAGTATTATAACTGCAGCGGACCTCAGTAATGATAGTGAGTGTAGTAAAAAATTATGCATAGTAAGTTTCTAGAGAAACAGTGTGTTCCAGGCAAACGTCTTTCAGCAGTTTCATGTCCTACTACCTCAGAAGCACTTTCGTTGCACAGCTGATGAAGGACTTTTTTTCTATGGAAACTTTGTGTATTATGTCTAATTTTGACTACATCTTTATCATTACTGAAGAACACTGCTGTGGTTATACTACTACATACATACATATAGTGTTCTCAGTAGAAGTATCAAAAGATGCATCACACCTGTCTACATCTGGGTTTCATTGTGAAAAGTGGAGCCTTTTCAATTAAAGATGTTTCAGCCTGCTAGTCTTTAATAGATTCACTAGCTTCTCTCCAGATGCGGTTTCATAGCTAGAGCTGCAAGCTAATTACACCTTTGTTGCTAATGTTTCTGCTAATAAACTTTGTAACTGAGGTCAATAGTTTAGCCAGGCCTTTTTTCTCCATTTATTTGGCCTGTTAATGGCAGGCTATCAGATTGCTATCTTTCTTTCCTGTGCCGGTCTCTCTTGCTCCCTTGCTCTAGCCTGGAGGAGGACACATCTGAAGTGAGCATCTGGAGGAAGCCTGCTGAATAGGGTTCTTTTTTTCCTGGGAGCCTGCGCTTCAGCGAACGTGCTGGAGCCCTCTCACACTCGCTTTTCACCTCTCTCAGTCCATTCAGACACTCTTCCTCTCCTGACAACTCATGTCCGCTTCTCATCTTTCACTCTTCTTTATTTCTCTCACCATGTCGATCCCTTCGTTCTGTAGGTCAGAGTGTGTATGAAATGGGGAAGCCGGACCCTGGGTTGAACAGACAGATTTATTGACGAGCGCAGAGGCCCGGTGGTCTACGAGCCTGTATAGGAGACCAGATAAATAAAACAGGCTGGGCTGTGCTTCTACAAGATCATAAAGTCCTCACAAAGCTCTGCAAAACAAAAAGCCATCTCACCCATGAGCGGCACTGTGTAGGGGGGGTGGACGCAGATTCCTTTTGCTCATATACAGCAGCTGAACTATTGTCACAGGTTGGAATGATCTCTGAGATGAGCAGAGATCCCAAGGTGACGCCCTATTGTGAAATGCTGGAGCATCCCAAGGTCACCTCCTGTGGGATAAATGAAACAGAGATGGAGGGAGCGAGTGAATGGAGGAGCGCAATGGGCACTCTTTGTAATAGTTCCTTTTCATTTGTGTTCCATGATTATCACTGTTGCTGTGGCTGAAGTCCTCATAGCGTGTTCTTCACTTTCTGTAAATACTGTCCAGTCTCTTGATAGTTGATGTCTGTGGACCTATGGCCTTTTTTAATTTGAAAAGATTTTTCATAGAAAGTTTCATAGGAAACAGAAGCAATGCAGAAAATGATGTCAGATACGTATTCAAAAAGTGCCTCCATCTATCTATACATTTTAAACCATTTTAAAATGGTTGCATTTTGGGTACGCCTCAGTTTAGGAGCTTGTGGTAACTTGTTGTGTACAGTGGACTCTCAGGGGTTACTTCCTGTGTAATGCAGTCGCTTAGAAGTTACTTCCTGTGTGTGTTTTTTGCCAGTAGAAAGTAAAAGGCGGGCCTGCGTGCCCTCCTGAAGCTACAATCCTGTTAACCCATGACCTATCACTTGACCCAGTGAAGTGTTGCGGTGGACAAGAATCGGGAGAGAAACAATAAAACACTAAGAGGCAAAATCTTAGGTGAAAGTAGGAGGGGAAAAGTTACTCTCTTCTTTTAAAACCTATTTACTCCATTTTACTTCAGTTTTCTTTATGGAGATTTGGGTGTATAGAGTGTGTGATGGTTATGGGTGATGGGACGAGGTGGGTGAAGATTGGATTGGACTGTACCAAGATTAATCAAAACTCTATTCGTAAACTATTGGCATCTCTAATTTATTATTTATTGAGGTCAGACTTGGTGATATCAGGAGTTTGAGGGCATTAGTACAAGCCACTCAAAGCCACTCAAAGTTATAATGATTATTAAGTTATTATAGTTATTAGCCTGCTTGACTGTTCAGTAGAAATGAATGTGTTTAATCCAGAACTCAAAAACAGGTAGGCTTTTGAATAATGCCAACTTGAATGGAAATTTTTATTTATTTATCTATTTTGCCCCCCCCAATTTTCTCCCTAATTTTATTGTATTACTATGTTACTTGGCCAAGACCCACTCCCACCCACTTCATCAGGAGGTTGAACGCTATCGCATGCTTTCTCTGAGAGATACAAACCCAGCCAACTGCATCTTTTCGAACTGCTGATCATTCAGCACAGGCGATATGGCGAATGCTTTTCTGTTGCGCCACTTGGAAGTGTAGAATGGAAAATTTCTATGGAAAACTCAGGAATAAAATGTCTGACTCCAATAAATATTTAAATAATTAATAAATGTTTAATAAGGTTAAGTACTTGGATTATTTTCATAAAAATAACCTGTATTGAGGGGTCTAAGCACTGATCCCCGAACCCACCATTGGAAGATAATTAGCTGGAATCACAATGATGACACAGACATCTGTGATTGGAAGTCTAAGACAGTGTAATTTGCCTTTCTCTGGGTAGAACTAGGATAGTCTTCCTCTCATCCCCTGTCAACTTTAAGGGGTAGGAATTAGGTCGTGTATTCAGAATTGGGCAATTAGTGCTCTCCTTGAAATGTGTTTAGCAAAATTAGAAGCAATTAAAGTAGCTTCATGCATTTTGGAGAAAGCATGTTAACCCTCACCCTCCCATCTTAATAGCTGTTGTGCAGCAGGGGAGAGCTAGCTAACAGGTGGGAATTTGCAAAGACTAAATTGGGCGAGTGTGGGGGTGTATTCATGTTTGTGAAGAATAGCTAGCTTGAGGCTGAAAAAGTGCTTTAGGGTTGTTGTGTATGCTCCAGTCTAAAAGGAGTGGCACCAACTCAAGCCCATGGACATTACTGATAAAGCTTATCTAAAACACAGAAGAAAACAGAGTAGCTTTTCAACAGCGTACTATGATACAACTGCAACATTACAGCGGGCCTCATCTTCTCCCCAGTATTATGGCGTGTTGGTGTGCTCCTTCCTTCATCAATAGTGGCATATGGAAACAGACATCCAAGCAGCCGATGCATATGTAACCCATAGTGATTTGATTTCCAAGGCCAGGGATGACAGAATAGGCATAAATCCCTCCAAATAGACAATCCACTCATCTCTGGTTCTCATGCATTGAGGAGCACTCATAATCGCAGCATGATGGTGAAAAGGCAGGAGAGCTCAGCTTACGTGCCTGGAGAGAAAAGGCCGATCTGCTGGAACAATGACAATCAGGCCAGAGTATTAAACGCGCCAGTGACCTGGGCTTTTCCCCAGTGCGCCTTGTCCCATTGTGTGCTGCTTATTGATGTTGACTAGGGGTCACCTAAGCCTGAGCACACAAGCACAGTATGCTACGCATGGGCCTAAACGTTTACACGCATTTATTTTACACACACATGCGTGAGCACACGCACAAATCCAGCAGCCTGCAGAGAAGCCATGCACAAATACAAACAAACAGCCATTTCTAGGTAAAATGTGTAAATATGGCAAAACATGGCAAGGCATTCTACTGCCTGTATATTTCAATGTGTGTGTGTGTGTGTGTGTGTGTGTGTGATTGTGCTCAGTATCAACTCAGTATGTATATGCGTGTGTGCTACAGATTGACCACACACAGTAGGGCTTATCACTTCAGACAGTGATCAGTGGGTCAAGGTTGTCTTAGCTGTTTCCATCCTAATCATGTAGTTATAATTGTATACATTTGTACAAATTAAAAAATTCTCCATTGGAGAGTTCAATAAAGCTTTGTGTTTATAATGAATCCAGCCTGCATGCTGCACACGCTTGGAGATGCATGCAGGCTGGCAATGGCTCCTGCCTATTGATCCATTGATTTGAAATCTGTAGAGGTGAAGTTGTCCAATAAACCATCTTGAATTTCAGACCCCTCTCATTCTCAGCCAAGTGTGACTCACATAGGGGGAAGGTAATTGCAAATCTCTAATGGACATCCTTTATCTGACCTTCTCCAGCTGAATCTGGACTACACAGAATATGCTAAAGATGAGTGTCAGGAAAAAAAATTGGCAAAAAGTCACAAGATAGCACAATGCCGATATCTATACTGTATCACTGTACAATACCTGTGCAGTGCTTCAAATATCAGTATCTGTATTTGTGTTCGGATTTAAACCTAAAGTGGGTGTGGCCTAAACCTGGAAGGAGTTCAGGGGCTCTGACAGTTCCTCAACCTCAGCTACATCACTCGAGTTCATTATTGGTATCTACGAGTAATGTATGCGTAACTGTGATTGTTTTTTAAAAGATCCTGTTCATGCAATTATTTTCGTTTGTACCTGCCCAACAAATTTAGACATATAAACAAACTAGTAGCTTAATTTAAACCACTGCAACCCTGACCAGGCAGATACTAAAGATGAATGAATGTACACTGTATATCCATGTTAATGAACATGGTCTTTGTTCATATCTGAAGTAAAAACCTCCCGCTGCCACAACTTTTTCGATGCACACCTCTCAACCAGATGTCCCGTGAACCTTTCTGGTAAGCTTTCTAAAAAGGAAAAAATAGTGCACCTCCTATCCATATCTGTATTTGTATCTGTTTAGAACACATTATCTGTTCGTTTTGAATGATGTATTGGTATTTGGTTACATCCATAATAATATTAATTAAAAAAACATGTTTCTCAGATGACAATGTACATAAATTTTCAGCATTGTGTAACACCTAAAGTAGGAAGATCATCCATTAGAATTGTTTCATGGTTATCTAAAGCACACAGATGCTGTAGATAAACCTGTCTCCATACTTAGTCTTTGCTTGCTTGAAGCTCTTCAGCAGTTTCTGTAAAACAGCTCCACTGAGATCCAAAGTGGGAGAATGAAACAAATGAGGACCAGAATTTAAGTACAGAGATACCCGAGAGCACAAAACTGCCAAACATTTATCTAATCTGCTCCTGTAGGTTTCAAATCACACTGAAAAGATAAGTCCTTGTTCTAGTATTCATCATTCTCTGGTAAACACTGAATAGATTTATTATATCTCTCTTGCCCTGACATGTCTCCTGGGTATTCGTGGAACACAGCTAATCATGATGAAGTGTATAGAGTCAAGAAAGCCTTGTTTCTGTTTTTTTTTGTTTTTTTTTGTTGTTTTTTTTAGTTACTGCAGTTTTTTTTTAAAAATTATTTTGTGACTATAATGAATAAGAAGCCTCAGATTTTCCAGGTCAGCATTTATATATAAGGCCATGGCTTATCATGTTATTTATTTACAAAGTTCTGATAAATCAGTGATGGAGTATAGGGAACCAGGAAAATATTTTTCAAGCAGTATTTCTTGTTTTTTAATTAATTTTTTTCATGACGATAATGAATAGGATGAGACCTCAGAGTTTTCATGTCAACAGGATTTATAACACAAGGCCATGGCTTATTATGTTAAGTGATGTCATGACCATGTTTATATGTCATTAGTAGCCACGATTTAGTGACATCATGACCGAAGGTTAAGACTTTACCCTCATAAAGCTGAATGACCAAATTTGGCAATGCTTGCAATACCATAATTCAGAGTGAGCTTTTAAAACCAGTAGTCAGATGTGTGTAAGTATAAAGTGCAAAAGTGTATATAGCCTTGGGAAAAATTGAAGAGAAATTTAATGAAAGCAAGATGTTTAGTGTTTAAGAAAAATGGTCAAATGATGTATGTAAAGTAGTCAAGTAGGTGAAAATATAACAAAATTTTATATCCCTTCCTGACTATGATATAAATATGCTTTCTTGCCCACCCTTTTCCTATATACAGTAACTGCTGCCATCTTCTTTTAAATCATCTGTACAGCTTTAGGATTCTCTCTGTTGTAATATTCGGTCCTCACATAGCCATATTTCTTGTCCATTCTTTGGAACATTTTTTATAAATCATTCACCGCCTTCTTCATATCAGGTCTGGAAGCTGAGAGGGTCATGAAGAAATGTATCTGACCGTTTTCTGTTGATTTTGCCTTGTTTTAGATTTATTGCATTATTTCAGGATACACTTCCATTTAAATTTGATCCTTCTCATATTCTATTTTACATAGATAAATTGTGAAAATAGAGGAGCATTTCCATTCCCCCTGTTCAAAAACCTTGGTGGTGCAAACTTTTGCACTCACTGTATACAGCCTTTAAAAAGTCACTCTACAGAATAATGAGTTCAGGAAAAAAATGGAAACAAACCTTGTTTTTGTTTTGCATTATGAATAAGCTGAGAAAATGGAGGGAAAGCAATAGCAACAGTGTAGACTAGATGAATGAAGGGCTGGCCACTCACACACACACACACACACACACACACAAACACACATTAACTCAGCACATCCATTGTCCGCAGCACGTCCCCAATGGCTCAGCGGCTCTCTGACTGACAGCTCGACAGGCTGCTTTTGGAGTGCTGCCACATGGTGAGTGTGTGAGGAAGGAGTGTAGCGCATGGCTGGTTCTGATCCAGCACTTTACTCTAGTTCCACACACACACATTTACACTCATAGTTATCTCACTCTGATATAATTTTATTGTGCATTTAAAAAAAAAAAAAAAAAAACACCACGCAATGGAGTGAGAATGATTTGAGTCATGCCAGTCGTGTGTTGGTTGATGTCTTTATTTGGGTGAAGCATGCGTACGTGTAAGAGTGTGAAAGTGCGCTCATTGATGCTCTCTGTGCGTGCTTGTGTGTTTGAGTGACAGGATCGTGGGAGACGTATTGAGTAGTTGGTCTAACTTTTGGCACCCTACAATCCTCCCATTTGAGAAGGAGCCCCTATTCACACACTCCCTCCCTTCTACCACACACAGACTCATAGACACTCACTTATGGCTCCACATGGACTCTGGGAGCGTGGCGGCAGTGTGTAGCATCTCACACTTGAGGGGTGTGTCCCTTGGAATGCCAGCAGAGCCAGGAGGCAGAGAGAGGGCTGCTGGGAAACAATGGGCAAGACATCTGTCATGCGTGGCTGCACTCCCCTCCACTCACAATGGAGCAAGGCGAGTGGCTAGTGGTGCTTTTCTTTTTCGGGCTTTCCTTTCCGGGGACAGCCCTGTACAGCACAATGGTTCTTTTGTCCCTTCCCTGCTTTTGCCAACGTTTAACCCTTCAAACCTGCTCCTTTTTCTGCTTGCCTTTTTTTGTGCAGGAAAATAAAACAAAATGCAAGAATCTCTCCTTCCAATGCTGCTTCTCCTTACCACATTTGCCACACATACGCGTGAGTATCAGCACCATATTGCAACGTTACTCAGCATTTCTCAGATGAAGTAATCCGATCCCTAAGATGCTGTCACACCCTCCTCTAATCATTTCCTCCTGGCTGATACCTGTCAGCATATCGACCACCACATGCATGAATGGCACTCCAGCCACTAGCGCACACTGTCCAGACTGAACACCATCGATTCCTCTGTCCAGCAGCGCTTGTAGGGAGTTGCCTGAAATCACGGCGCCGTAGTTCCTGCCCTGTTCTCGTCATGCTGCTGCCGCTAGCGCTCATGTAAATTGTACATTGATTTCACAGCCTGCCTGCCTTTCTTAAGGAATTAAGTGGTTCGAGCTGCTCCGACATTGATTCAGAGTCAGATTGCAATTTATTATTACTGTCAACAACAAGATTTCTCAAGGAGACAACTTCTGGAGGAGGGATGTATTTATTTATTTATTTTTTTGGGTTGCAGATTTTAAGGATGCAGATCCTGCCAGTTTTACAGTTCATGCATGAAACAGAAGACATACACGAGAAAAATTAAAACAAAGTGCAAATAATGTTACCCCTTTCAATCCACGCGTGCATGTGTGGTTAGGGACCATAATGCACCGACTGGCAACCCGAACTGCTGCATCCTGGCTGTTAATTGTTCCCAGCTGTTGTTGCTCAGGGAACAAAGACACTTTTGAAAAGGTGATCTGTTGATTGGGGCACCGGTCTGCCTTTCTTTAATGGGACGTGGATCATAGGAAACGTGGCATCTGCATAGAGCGCCGCCTGTTCCGTCATCAGTGCTTTCACGCACACACTGTAACATCAGTTGTCCAGCTGTGTGTGTGTGTGGTTGGATATTTGTGTTTTGGAAAAGCAGAGGGGGTCTGGTGAACAGACAGTTAGCAGCTTTGTGTGCTTCCTGCAACACTTCCAAAAGATTTCCACAGCACAACAAACAGTGGTTTCCTGTGCTGGAAATTTTGGCACATCATGAGAAAGAATAAAAGAAAAACAAGCTCAGAGATTAGAATTAAAGAGATTTGTAGTAACAGCATTATATATTGGTCGTAAACACACACATCTTGCTCTCGGTGGCTCACATACCTACAGACGTGATAAAGGAGTGCATGAGTGAGGAAGCGCAGCCAGGAACGCATTCACACACAAGTACAGGCTTGCACAGATGACACACTCCACACTCTGTTCCTCATCAGCATAAATATTTAAAAAGAGACTGTCACTGAAGCTCCACTGTCTTCTCTCAGTCTGGACGCGCTCACCGACAGTATGAGACAAAACTGAAGGACATGAGCGAAAGACAGAGACATGGACAATCAAACAGAAAGGAATGCTAGCTATGTAAACGCTCTGTTCTGCCTCTTCAGGTCGAAAAATCTTAGCTTCTCACGTGTTGCTCTCTCAGAGCTCTGACATGGTCAGTCTGGAAACTGATGTCAGTTTAGTGCACTATTTTAGAAACTGTCTGAAAATCTTTACACATAGAACCAGTCATGTCAATATATGTGTGTCTGATGGTCTGGGAAAACCTGTTGTGTGTCACAGTGGATGAATTCTGGCAAAAATGACGAAAAATGGGTTTTGATTAGAGATGACACTGATCTGGTAAAGAATACTGCTATCAGGGCGATACCAGCAAAAAAAGGATGTGGATCGTACATCAGAGAAAATATATTAGATATCAGATGCTGTAACAAATGGCAAAGATTGGAATTGGATTTGGAAGGGAAATATATTTTTGAAACTGGAAATGTTTACATATAAAGACTTGAGGTTTTTCTTTTGTTAGGATGGCTTTATTATATTTATATTTAAAAAGTATGTGATTTTTTTTGCATGAAAGAGTTCTGAAGCGTTTCAGTTAAAAACAATTTAAAGTGTGGTAGTATTTAAAGAAAACAGTATCAGATATCGGTATTAGCTGATACTCAAGGTTTCAGTATCAGAAAAGAAAAATATCATCATGCCATTTCTAATTTTGACCAAAATTGTTTTTTTTCTGCTTATATTTTACTTTATCACGTCAATTTCAAGATAACATGAATATATTTAAAAGTGCTGTGCTGTTTTGATTTTTATTAACTTTCTAAAATGCAAAAATGTCTGTTAAAGGCAGGTATAAAGCTAGACGTAGTTTCCTTGGTCATATTTATCATTTTTGCATTTTATTACATGTAAAATTAAATGCAAATTAATTAATAGCAGATGCTTTTAGGCAATAAGTGTGTTGGGGCCTTTAAGTGAAATTGGAATTCTCCTTTTTCACTTTTGAGGACTTGTGATTGAGATACATGTAAAAGAGAAATACATTTCAGCTCAGGAAAGGTCAAAAAAATGTGAAGGGTTTTCCCAGGCCACCACACAAACTGTTTAGGGATGCACAGAAACATTTGGCTGAAAATGAATCAATACATCACTCAGTTTTCAACCCACAAAAAAAAAAAAATCACAAAAAACTTTTCCTGTTTTGACCAAGAGCTTTTCCGCTACAGGTTTGGTACAGCACCTGAAAGCACAATGTCCTTTCATATGTAGACCATGTATAATAGTTTTATTTTTTTTTATGTTTATATTTTTAGTGTTATCTGTTTGATTTGTGGTCAGATCTGTTGTTTTTTTTCTTTTAAATAATGTTCTTTTGAAAGGACTGACATGCCATTAATAAAGTGTATTTTCATTACCTAGATTTTAATTGACTGTTAATTAATCAGTACCGATTATTAATGTTTTTCAAAAGCATAAAAGGGACAATAAATGATTACAATTTATCTAATAGGTTTAAAAGATGTTTTTCAGTGTTCAGTCTCAATGTTAGTTTCTGTTTAAGCCATAAATTCTCATTTCAGTGCATCAGTAATACTGATAGCATGGCCAGCAGCCCAAATTTGATCAGTTCGACACAGGTCCAGATCTAATTTAAGCATTTCAGCCTACACAATACCATGTTGACGACTGAAACACACAAAAGTCCCAAACACTTTAAATAATATGCTTGAGACAAAATGAAAGAAACTCCTAAATTAAATTCTGAAAGTACCTGCAGTTTTTGTTCCCTATTTTTGTACAGCTGAGGCGTTTGCACGCCCTTACTTTGAAATGATGAAACCATCAAGAAATTTAATGCAAGTTACTGTAGGTTTTATAAATTTTCCATCTTTATTGCATGTTCAGATAGTGTATGTTAAAATATTAACAGTGAAAAAGGGTATAATAATAAGAATAATAATCATCATCATCATCGTCATCAATTTATGTGTTTAACAATACCTTTCTAAATAAAATCAATACCTTTTTTTTTTTTTTTTTTTTTTTTACTTTTACTGGCTGTTAACTATAAATAATATCTAAAATGGTAATTTCAGTGTACTGCGTCAGGTTAGATAGAAAATATCCAATATGAAGAGGTAAATCACTCTTATTGTTAACGATACTGTATGTTAACTGATCATAATTTTTGACTTCCTTACTTAACTGTAACCAACTGCAATATTGGCATCATGAGCAATAGATAACTGGCGAACATTAAATATGATTCCATAATTGGGGTGCCAAATTTAGTACCTCTTTAAATTGAAAGTTTATTTTTAAATCATTTTTCAACATATAATCTAAGAAAACATGCATTTAACAATTTAAAAATGATGATAACTCATCTCAGACACATTATCACATCTACTACAAAGTTTCTTTGCTGACAGGCTGCATTTAGCTCTTAAATGTGTAACAGAGTTGAGTAAACTAGCATCTATGCTAATGGCATGAGATACTAAGAACTTGAACGATATTAAGAACTTTGTAATAATTTACTTAAAATGAGTTTTTGAAATTAATCATTACTTTCAATCTATAATTTTGGTAAAAAAGTTGTACTTTCAAAGTGACCTCATCAGACAATATCACAAAATAATTGAAAAAAATAAATAAATAACAGAACACAACAGGACTTCCTATTGAACATGTGACTTGAGAAATAATTTAAATATTTCATAGAACATTCGTTCAAGTTAAATTTGTGGGACATAAATGCATGTTTAAATAGCTTTTTTAGGATCATATTTCAAGGTAAATTGTACTTATAATGTGCTGGGACAGACAAAAAGTGTTTTAGAGGTTTTATTAATGTTTTATTAAAGTTATTTATCTGAAATATGCACATAGGTTGTGGTGAAAGACACTTAGCCCATGTTTAAAATGTATTTTACCTTTACTTCGCGTACATATTTATAAATATAATATGAGTGGGTCACAAATGGCACTCCGCTCATGGAATTACCCAAGTTCTTGCCTTTACTGAACAACAACTAAACCTATTAACTATAAACGAGCTCTAATTTGGTCTCATACTTTATTTAATTATTGATTTTTATAGAATTATGTTTATATTTAGTATGTGGAACATTAACAATTAATGAAAAATAATTGTGATGATCATTTTAGCTCTTTTTCTCACTGTATGGAGTGTAGGAAAGTAGTCGAGTTCTGTTCATTTCCACCACTATAGTGTCTGATTTGGGCTAAAGTCTAGATGGATTTGTGACGTGACCTCATTCCATTGCCGTCTCTTCACGGCTGTATTGTGTAACTCCTCCAGCTCAGATAGTGGAGGGATTTGAATCTAGTTGAGAGGCTGAAACTAAAACTGAAACCAGAGAAAGAAAGAGAACACGGCCGGTCAGTCCAGGTGTCCACTCGCAGTATAGTGTGTGTGTTTGAATAGGAAATGGAGCTCTGTGAAAATAGCCAGTGAAACAGTAGATCTCAAGCTTCCGTTCCTCTGTGTTCTCACGCATAGCCCATGGGACTGCGACAATCGTGAGGTTTCTGCTTGAGCTTGCTCTAGGACCAGCAAAAAAAACAAGGACAGAAGTGAGAAATTAAGTCTTTGATTGTCTCAATGTGGGGCATGAAATGAAATTCAATAAACTGAATGCTTGAAAGCTCAGGCATTTAGATGCGGTTAAATCAGCTGGCACCATCTGTGACAGCTCTGAAAGCAATTATGTACCGTAATGTACACAGGCACAGATCTGTAATAAAAAGAGCCTCCACAGTGCTTGAGATTGAGCTTTGAGCTTTGATTCCACACCCATAACCCTGTCCTTTATGTAGTTCTACATGCAGTACCAGTTCAGGGTCAGACCCCTTTATGTCGTAGGGTGCTAGTGATGCGCCCTCAGTCAAGGGAGTGAAGCTTGTAAAGACAAACGCCGAACGCTGGCTATCAGCTGCAGGATGACAAGCAGAGCCACAGACAAGCTGTAAACTTGTCACGGCTGACCACGCAGCGCTGAAGGTCAGGAGAGGCTTGCTCTTACTTTCTCCTTTCTTCTCCATATGAAATGAAAGAAACACAGCTACCATTAATGTTGAACCAAATCGCTTTTTAAATTCCTTTTTAATGGAAGGATGTTTATGGTCAGTGAATGGATAGTGTTTGTTCTTTGTTGGCATTAACAGGGCTGTCGGTCACCTCTGACCTCAAGGCAGCGGTGAATACTGAAATCAGTAGTTTAAAGGGGAGGCTAAGGACATCGCACAGAGACGATGAATGCATGTATTGGATCAATACAGCATGCCATGATATAATTTTTTTTTTAATTCCATGGTCCATTTTCACATTTCCAAGCATCTGCATGTGCAAGGCTGTCTGCATTGGTCCACTGGCCATAGAAGAATTCCTGTTCTGAGTTTCATCTCAGGCTGTGATAAGGCTGTGGTCCGGCATAAATAAACATACAACAGCCTTCTGAGTCTCTAGTACTTATTGGGTGAGGAGAATTGGGGCAAACTGAGACTTTCAAGGTGTATGAGAGATCAAGCAAGTGGGAAGTAACCTGATATGAGAATGAAACTGTTCCTGTGGGATTTTTGTCGTTTAATTTTGGAACAACTTAATTTCCTTTCTTACTTTTTTAGATATTAAGGTTCTGAATTGTCCCTTTAGACGTCATAGCCTTAGGTCAATGGCTCAGCGACAATTACTATTAAAAAAAAAAAAGTGAACAAACTGAGCTGAACACACTGCCTCCTTGGTAATAATCGTACCAGGCTTGAATGTAGAAAACTAGGTTTAAATATGTTATAATGACTCTCCCTGTCCTGCTAGTCTTGTGCTACACGTTTCCCTCTGCAAAGACCCATTAAGCTATCAGGGACAAGGCCTGTGCGAAGAGAAACACTGTCCAGAGCCGATGGATTCCTTGGAGCTGGGGGAGGCCTGAGGGAGGGCAACGGGCTGTTCTGATGAGGGACAGACACGGGTGAAACGTGCTATCAAAGTCAGAGGAATGCAGGAGCAGACAACAACAGTGTGGAGCGCTGTCTGTCCTTCATACACTTAATTACAACCAGAAAAACACACACACAGAGACTGAATAGCCCTTTGGATGGTTTGGATGCAGCAGATGTTAATATGTATATAATACGTGGCCCGCTACCTCTCCCCGAGGCGCTACATCTGATCGGTCGGCTCCACAGACTGGGTCAGGTGTGTTCATGCAGCGCACACTTTACGCAGATCTGCGCAATTTCTTTAAGCAATTTCCCCTTGGGATTAATAAAGTTCTTTGAATCTTGAATCTTGAATAAGTATAATCTGAAATACCACTTGCTTTCTGTAAAGGCTGAAAGTGTTTTTGCCTTTTGTTAGGGCTACAATAGCCAAAGCTGGATTGTGTCATTGTACCTGTGAGGAAAGCAGTCCCTGAGCAGGAGAGTGGTATTTATAGGGAGTATTTGCCTTTTTGTCGGGTGCACTCTAGTTTGGATAAGTATAGTCACTAAGCATGAGGTTTACGCTGATTGTCCAAGACATCATTGTGCATCACTGTAGTGTTGTTCTGTCCAGGCTCAGCTGGCCTTCAAACATCTTTTATTTGTTCTTCTTGGACAAAGCCATGCTCCGCCACTTGATGTTAATTCATTCTCAGGGACGTGCACATAAACCCTGACTAAACTGTCTGACAGAGGTCTTTACATATCTGCTCCTATAACATCTCATAAAATTCCACTTTCTCTTCTCTTTCCCCGATTACTTGGTGTGTGTATTGCCATGAGATCACAGTGTTCTCATTGGGACATATTAATTTTTTTCCAAACTACTTCCTGATTTAAGTTTCAATAGGTATCTGTTATCGGGTGCTAGTAAATACAAATAATAAACTTAAAAATGGTCAGGTCTCAAGGACATAGCATAAAACAACCATAGCCCCACCATATAGATCAGCCGTTCAACAAATGTTAATCTTGATTAAGTCCCCAAGTGAGTGATCAACAATTTTAAAAATGTTGCTATTTAACAGATGTACGCTGATGTTCCTTTGATTTCCTAGCCTTTCTCACTTCTTATCTCCATAGAGTTTTTAGTGGTTGAAAATGGGAACTTCAAAAAGCACTAAAACAGGTTCATTGGGGCAGGATTCACGCCGCCCCATGCTTGCTCTATAAACATTTTCAGTGGGAGAGGAGCAGCAGACAGGATAGTTAATTGCCAAATTAGGCTAGTTTATAGTTTTATACTTCCACAAAAATGGCAAAATGTAAGTACAGACAGTGCCTATGATCTTCAGAACTGCTTCTATTGTAAGATATATTGCAAAGATTAGGAGAGGGAACAGTTGAACAAAGGTATCTCTAATACCACTTAAAACGAGCTGCTAGACTGTATGCTGAATGACTGTATGTACCTGACTCATAACTGCCAATTATGGGGTTATTCTAAAAATTCATTAGATAGTAGCCTGTAGTACGAATCAAATATATCTTGACTATGTTGCTATTAATGTTATCCTGCCCCAACAAAAGCAAAGGTTATGAACCACTGCTGAAAACAACGTAGAATAGGTCTTGTATTTCAGCTTTTTAGTTTGACGTTGGGCAATTTGTTGTGTAATGATGCCTAAATAATTGGGCAAACAATCCCTAATTGAGCTGGAAGACCACAGATAGATTTCTGTCATTAGTGTATTTTAATTCATAGCTGTTCATTAATTTGTTATTTCTATTTCCATTCTGTGTAGAGCAATTCCAACAGTGAACAGTATTTCTGCTCAGCTTTACCCACACACCTTTTGGCCTGCCAATGAGCCAGCTAGATTTTTTTTGGCCTTTTCTTCTGTCCTTGTGTGTTGTTTTTTTTTTCTTTCTGTGGTACAAGGAGAAAAATATTCAATAATTATTGATCAGTAGATATCCAACTTTTACTACAGCCCCTATTTAATCACAAAAGCTGATTTATTGTTGCTTCTCCAACAATCCCATTAAATTGCTGTCTAGCTAATCAAGCCCATTCACTCTCCTGGAGGACTAATCTTTTACAAGGCTAGCAGAACAAATCCCTGTGGTAACAGGATTGCTGTGGAGCCAGGAGGCCCGTTTTCCTGCCTCGGCCCATAAATGAGGACCAACGTTTACAAGAGTTTCTGATTCCGCGGCAAATCCATGAGGTGATTTGTCTTCATGACAAACACAGTCAGTGGGACCTCAGTGATTTCAGTAAACACCATTAATGGATGACATTCTTCTTTTCCTCTGTACATGGGGTCTGGATGAGGGCTTATTGCATGAACCTGCACTTGTATTTTGTTGTTGAGTAATATTGTTACTTGTGTGTGTGTTGCAGAAGCATTGTGTGCATTGTGTCACTGTTGTGCAGAGTGACTGAGATGGCTTAGGTGTGGCAAATACCACCCACACGTACATATCTACACCCTGTACATTCCTTCAGGAGAGTTTAGTACTTATCTGAGCTCTTTGGCTGGAGGTAATGTTTGCAAAGTAACCTTAAGAATCACTCGTGTGTATGTATGTGGGTGGTTTTCGGTTTACATGCGTGTGTAATATACGCAAGCACAAGCACGTATGGTTGCATTTTCAGGACAGGCATCTGTTTGAGGGAAAATAAATTGATCCCAGTGCAGCCACGGAAAGCCTTAAACCCAGCCGTAATGAAATTGTACTATTAAAAGCCTTCAGTTTTCTCCTCACTGGGCATATTTGAGGGGAAGACCAGGTTTATGAGGTTTTCATAGTGTGTGGGGGCTCCATCCACTAAATGAAATGAGAAGCCTGTATAGATGGTGATGAAAGTGTGGAGGTGCTCGGTGAGCTTTATGACTCGGTATGACCGGTTCGGTTTTTGCACACAGAATCCTTGTATTTCTTCATTGTGATCTTAAGACGGATCAGGATTGGACATGTGGAAAGCTTGCACATTAAATGCACACTCTTTGAAATTAAAATTGTGGCTCCCTGATCAGAAAAATATGTAAGGAATAAAACATGACAGGGTGTGCTGTTATAGAAGAATAATCAGTGATGGGGTGTTGTGGTGGCACTATGTGATCCTGTGATTATTATAAGTGTTTTATTCCTCTCATACCACAGCAACTTGGCAATTAATACATTTTTACTTAGTAATGAATGATGTACATTTTGTCAGTAATAATTACGGTTATCATTGTGGAACTTCCACAAAACAAGTTAGATCGCAGCTATTGATTGCTATTGTAATGGGGCATGCTGTTATAGGAAAATAATCCATGACAGGGTGGGGTAGTGTGGTGTGGCCCGACACAAAGCAGAGTTACTGTTACCATCTGAAATTGATTATTTTCCTGTAACAACATGTTCTGAAGTGTTCATTCTTCTTATACCACAGTGCTTCGACAATGAAACTTGACAATTTATGACAACAACAAATTGTACTTTTTATCCATTTATAGGTACATTTAATGTTCTGGAACGTGGGTGAAACCACATCCATAATTACCCACGTGTTTTTAATCTGTGTATGGGGAGTGTCCACCATACAAGTCCTTGTATAAGTTGTTGCTACAGAACCGATAACGTATTAGAACAAGTACACTAGAAGAAACCTTTGTAACCTTTGAGCATTCAACAGTGCTACTGTATAAAGTTTGTTAATGATATGTACTTTAGGATTAGATGAGGGTGTGAGATCATTGGTGTAAGAGTGTAAAGGCCCATAAATGCTAGTGGAGTGTGGAGATCTTACTGCACATTTTGTTTTATATGAAGCACTCGCTAATCGTGATGGTGTCCTTTCTTTACCTCACTAGCCATCTAATATGCCCATGGAGCTAATATCCAGTTAAAGTGCTGTAGAGATTGCTATTCAGGTTATATCTGATTTGTTCAGTGCCTCTGGCTATGTGTATATAGGACTATTATTAAATTGTGTGTGGAGTCTCTTTCAGTCAGGTTGAGAATAGCAGGAGCCTGCGCGGCTGCCTCATAATCAATGTTTATTATAGGAAGAGGTATTGATTTCCTGCTCATTGGCATCAGATACACAGGTGATTGTTCCTCTGCTCTGCCTTAGATAGAAACATTGCTACTCACACTGCAGTAACATGCCGCAACACTGCTGTCAGAATTTGTGTCCAAACATACTGATGCAACTGAATGCAACTCAGAAATGTGATTAAATATTGCTGCATTTGGGACTGCATCAGATTTTGCTTTGCAGCCATATATATATATCATTATTGCTTGTGTCTGCAAAATAAACTTGATAACCTGATTTACACGATTTGCACAATTCGGAAAGAATCATGTAAAGTAATCAAATCGTTACATGTAAAAGACTAAAAGGCTGAGAAAAGAGGCAGCTGGGAATCTCAGCACCTTCTCACATAAAAGCTTTTGCAAACCATGGATTACATTTTTAATAAACCATTCATCACTGGGCTTAAATTTCCCTCTTAATTGACACCCTTTCACTGAAAGCACTCAGCTATCTAAATGATTATTTTTATACCACAGCACTGTTGAGTTCCTGAATCTGATTGGTCAGAAAGTTTTGATTAGTTTTCTATAACAGTAGCTCAGGCAATAATGCTGGCTAAGAGGCAAACCAAAGGTTAATCTTATGGCACATATCCTAAGATGGTATTGTTTCTGAAATGTATAAAAAATGTATAATCATTGATATGGTTAAGCTTTCTTCAAGGAGACGTCTATTTAACATTTATGGAAGGAGTCTCCAGTGTTAGTGCTTTGTAACAGTCAGAGGTAAAGCTGTAACTTTAAGCTTTATGATTCTAGGAAAGCCAGAATGAAGGGCTTGTAGTTTTTCAGTAACATGACTCCAGTCTCCATTGTCAGTTGTTTATAACACTAAAGTTCTCCACCATGGGGGAGGCTCTAGGACAGAGGTCTTGCGCTTTCTGGTTTCTCTGTAACAAAAGAAGAGACGCTGGTGAGGGAATGACTATTTCTTGCTGCTGTAATGTAAGCGATAACAGAAATGAACTTGTTTCGCAGACATTTCATATTAAAAATAACTATAAATGGATAAAAAGGTTCTTTAACTAATAAAAAAAATCTAATCAATGGCAAATTGATGTGGTATAAAAGAAATAAAACCCTTCATTATTGATTATTGCCTTATGGCACACCTTATTATGTTTTATTCTTTACTTAATAGTGCCAGTTCTTTGACCTTCCAACATCATTTCTCTCAGAGAAGATCTGGGCCCCATTATTGATTTGTATATTGATATAGTGAGCAGAACTTTTCTGGATTGGTTTCACTCAGAGTGTATTGTACTGCACAATGGACGTGTTCTCTGCAGATTCGTTTTTATTTTACTCCATCTCTACTTGTATCAAATGTATGGCAGCAGTCTTATTTTCCATGGATGTGTGTTTCTTAAATTTCTCGCCTCTCACAAGTGACTAATACAATGGTAACCTGTATGAATGAGAAGACAGCAAGCACTGAAGTTTAATCTAATAGGAATTGAGTGCATTGCCCATATATTGCTGCATGAATAGTCCTAAATGTACTTATTACATTAATCACTGCAAATATGGGTTAATTTAAAAATATGGCTTCCACCCTAATTAATCAGTAGCTTATAAAATAACACTCAATCCAGCCCTTACTATTATTTAGCATTATTATTGTTTAACTTACTATTATTGTATTTTTATATCAACAGGTAAATGTGGCATGTGATACTAAATTGAGATCATGAAATCATATAATAATAATGACTGTGCAGGATGTGGGCTATTTTATAATGCTTTTAATTCATCATTTTTAATTGTTAAAATTTTACATATAATAAAAATTTGTATATAATAATTTTTTTTTTTTTTTTTATTTGTTGCACATTCCTATTAAGAAATCATGCCCACCTTTTGAAGGATAAGCTGACAGAACACTCATCTGCAACACATCTGCTGTTGCTCATCATTTTATCCATACAAAATTCATTCCTTGACATAAACAATGTCTCCGATTAAGAAGTACTTAGGAGATGATAATATAATTCATTAATGACTGGTTTGCAGTGAGACAGACTGCCTAGTCCTGGTGTGACATCAGTGCCTGCAACACAAAAGCCCTCTCCATTCCATTAAAAGTGGGGAAAGATGTTTGTCATTACCCTTATTGAAAACTGTACAGTCAATACTGTGATTTATTCAAGAGGGACAAGCTAAGCCTTCGTCACAAGTTTAAACGTGGCTTAATCAATAGCACACAACGAACAAAGCTAACACACATGAAGTGAGAGCTGCAGAAGGAGCTTTCACTACCTGAAATCACTGGATTGGATCTTGATTATCTTAATTGCTCATCTATTCTGCTTTATGAAACACTGAAATCTGTAATTATAACAGATTTCACTGCATGAAATAACTGTTCAGAAGTACACGTAGCTAGATTGATACACTAATTTATGTTAACACAAGCCTTACTATTACTATTGCCAATTCCTAGCATGTTACACAATCAAATGTGTGAAAAGATAACAAGGTAATGTTAACATTAAGGTTAGGGCAAGAGTTGGAGTTTGGAGTAGAGGTCCTATTAAAATCTCTCTTACATAAGCTAACAATGTGTGTTAAATCTTTGTATTGATTAGTTCTGAGAAAAATTACTTCAGCTGTGGTTGTTTAACCTTCAGATTAAATGAGTGAGTGTAAAATATTCCATGTTCACCCTTACATTTGTGTAAGACAGAATATGTGTTAAGTGTGTGTTAGCATTAGTTTATATATGTAACATATATGTTCATATATGTCATATTCATTAATTTGGCTGTAGATGTACAAAAATTGATAAGTTTTGACACACATAGCTGTAAAGAAATAGTTTAGCTAACATGTTAGTTTTGCTAATGAATAAATATAACCAGAAGTTATGCAAACAATCCGTGCTAATTGATGGCTGTTAGCCATTATTAATACTAACAGTTTCAGTGAAATTATGTCAATAAAACAAAATGAGACTTTAATCTCGATGAAAAACATCTCCTAGAGACATCATAGTCCTCCAGAAAACACATATTTTACACAGTAGATATATTACACAACTTGCGACAGTTATAATTGCAGTGCTACTACACAGAGGTCCATTACCTGTCAGTGCTGCATGTTCC
Organism: Pangasius sanitwongsei; assembly: GCA_037576675.1. NCBI lineage: Eukaryota > Metazoa > Chordata > Actinopteri > Siluriformes > Pangasiidae > Pangasius > Pangasius sanitwongsei. The sequence goes on from CM075018.1 coordinate 6,408,580, forward strand.
AGAAATAGAACCTCTTGGCACCCTGCTTTTTAGGTCATCGACAATGACTACAGTGTGTAATTGGCTCTAAGTGAACTCATTTTCTGAAAGTACTTGTTAAAAAAAATACTGTTGCAGCTTTGATGGCAGAACTGAAACAAATGAAATGTGAAGGTATTAACAGTACTGGAGAACCAGAACATGTATGTACAAGTCCATCACCTTCAATACTTCCTGTTTTGTACTTCCTGAATATTTGAAATATGTTGAAAGCTGACTGGCTGAAAGTGGTGATGTTTTTGATGTAATTCTCTGATTATTAAAAATCCAGTTACAGATTAGTAGATCGATGCAGCCCACCAAATTTAAGCTTAATTGGACTTTTGGTTCCTGAGAAAGAGCTATTTGAACTTAACTCCAAACCCTATGAATATGAATAGTGCTACCCAGTAGTCAATTTGAGTGAGACTGCATCAGCTACTGGTAGGTCCTTCACTGAAATGTTATGAAAGTTTCATGACAATTGCTTAATGGGCACTTTGTCAATTGCCTGCTAAAACCTAATTGGCCGCTGGCGGCCATGTTTTTTTGCAGTAATTAGAGATGATGAAAAATCCACTTACAGATTAGCATATAGATGCAACCTATGAAATTCCAGATTGAGTGGCCTTAGGGTTCTTGAGAAACAGCTATTTGGACTCCACCCCCTATGTCTGACCACACCCCAGCCTTTTCTCAGAGGTGAACTGAACTTTGTACTCAGAACTATGTGCTTTCCAGTTTGGTTCAAATCCATACGTCCAATCATGAATTAAAGCTATTTGAGTAAACCAGCTCCGCCTCCTTGGAATTGATGAAAGTGTGGTGGTCATGTCGTTTGTAAATGCCAAAATGTTTTTTGATAAATATTGAGATTCACACTCTCCAAAGTAGTTTGACATCAATATTGTGAAGAGTAGCCCAAAATCCTAGGATTAGTTCACAAAAGTAGGTTTCGCATATTATGCAAATCATCATACATTTGAGTGGGTGTGGCTAAATGAAAATTACAATAGGGTTCCAGCACCTTCAGTGCTTGGACCCCTGCAGTTGCCTTTTCAATGTTTTTTTTTTCTTAAGGCTTTGCTAATATTTATCACATTATGTAAGGCTAGGTTATATTGGAAAATAATGGTTGCCTACTTTTTCAATATAAAGCATCTCTGCTATTGAGTTAGTCATATGATGGAGATGTAAATGAGCTATTAATTCAAACTGTTGAAGGACAAAAATACAGAGAATGAACTAATGTCACTGAGCTACAACAGTCAGCAGAAGGGAACGTGAGCAGTTATCAGTACCGCTGAATTCTGAAAGGTTTACAAGTGCAAGGGCAAAATGATTTTGATGTATGTATTTTTTTCTGCACCAGTACTGCTATAGAAATTGTGCTGTGTTTCAATGATAAAAAGAAAGGTTTGATGGGCATTGGTACCACAGAACCTTTGAAAAAATGTAAATAGATAAGCAGGAATTAGATTTTATTGAATTGTTCATATGAGGCATGGTGGCACAGTGGATAGCATTGCTTGCTCACAATTCCCAGTTCGATCCTGACCTTGGGTGTAGAGTTGTTGGAGTTCGAGTTGTTGCAGCCCTAGAATGAATTGATGTATCGTTGAAGTTATATCAATTTGGATATTGGTGAGATATTCTAACACTGGTAAGATATTCTCTAATTTATCTAATACACTTTCAAAGTTAAAGTGTAACAATTGTAGTTTTGAATGTTGTTTGACAGTCATGTCTTTTATAAGTTTATTGACAGAATTCAACAACCGCCCTTAGACGTCCATTCAGAGGCTTTTGTCTGTGGTAATCACACAAGCGCTCCAGGTAGGATTAGGCTGAAAAATAAATGGAATATACCTACAGTACAAAGTATGTTAACTAGCCCAGCAATATTTCTGGTTGGATATCTACACAGGATCTTTTTGTCCTATAAAAAAAAATTGTATAATTAATTTCAGTTAGAAAATTACACAAAATCTTGATGTTATAAAGTAGCAGCCTTATGCTGCACATGGGTTGTACATTTTGTACATAGACACTAAGGGTGAATATATTGTGTTGTTTACCTTCACAATTTACTTTTATTGTGAACACTGTTTTAAGAGCCATTCTTTGGGATTGCAGTAGAGAAAGTAAATCAAGGAACAGTTTGAAATACAGTATATAATAATAAATGATTGGATATACTGAATAACCCCTTGCAGCTTTATAGGAGTGTCTGTATGTCTGTAATTGAAAATCATTCACACAGCTGTACAGTTTAACCTTGAAACTGCAGCGCCTTTAAACTAATCGAAGACTTGACAATGGACAATAACGAGTATAGAGGTTGATGGATACAAAAAGAAAAGCTATGTATGTGCTTTTCTTTTTTTCAGTTTGTCTTCTTTATGGTGGGGTCTTTCAGCCTTGGGTTTGTTTATCCCACTATATAAAGAAATGAAATCCTTAGAATTAGGCAATCTGAGCATATTTTAAAGTGAGAATCTATCGGATTTTTTTCTGTTTTGCTGCAGTAGTAAACATCTGTAAGTCCTGTAAGTGTACTGCAATTATTGTAAGCCAGAAAGTGTTTCAGTACAAATGATGGTCTTTTTGGACACTGATAAGCAGAGTTTAAAAAAAACAAACCACAAAATGGACCTTACAGACCATCATGCTGTCACTGTAACTGTGGATCAGATTAATCACTGATGGATGACTTATTCTGAACTCAATTAAAGACAGATGATTGGGGATGAAGGACACTGGGAAACCTAAAGGGTGATTGATTTGGTCGATGTAACAGGGGGGAAAACGCACCTCTGAGCCACCCCGTCCCTCCCCTCCAGGATCAGCCGGGGGTTCGAGAGACTTCAGTTCGCTTCTCAGTAGTACTGTGATTTCAGTTCAGCTTTCGGTTACAAACTGAGAATCTCACCATGTGATTTTTTGCAAACTGCTGGCAACTGCTTTATTTAAGTAATAATACCACCTTTTAATTCTATTTAGAAATAATGTGACACAATATTCTTCGATAATTGATTTTATTCACTATTTGCTGCTATACAACATTTGATATAGAGCAGCGGTTCTCACAATGGGGTCCATGAAGCATAACAAACACAGGGGGTCTGTGATTTTTGTACACATCTGTTTGAGACTAGCGGTGTTCATCGGAATGAAATCCGAAAGGATGCAAAAAAAAAGTTGTGTGAGTGGCAGATTTTTATCTTCATATATTCATACTTAATATTCACTAAGGGAGCGAGATTTCACGGGACAAAGACAAATAATTCATTTATGAATAGGACAATTCTTTTTTTTTTTTGTCTGTTAACAGTGTTTTTTTCCCCCCGATAGCCTGAGATAAATACTGCCATATTTCTATACAAACTGGCCCAAAATTCACAAAAGAAATATGCTTTTATTTACTATACAGCCTTGAAAACACCTTTCTATATCATGCCCACTTTCATTTTAAATCTATACAATAAAGATACAAATATTTGGAGCACTAACAGATGCAGATACAGATACATATCCTACAGCGGTGGAAATCATACACCACCATTATCAAAGTTATAATTATTACTGAATCCTTATACCTTTTTTCCTGTTTGATTGGTCACGTGAATTAAATGGATTTAACCCAAACCTCAAAAACCTCAAAAACCCAAAAAAAAAAAACAGTAGGACTATAAATAATGTCTACTTGGATCTAACGTGTTTTGTCAGTAGAAGTTCAGATATAGAAAGTTGTATGGCTCTAATGAATAGTCAAAATATTACTGTGTACATATAAATACTGTTCATGAAATAATCTCTCCTGAAGGGTTCGTGGAATTTAATTTACATTTAAAGGTGTCCCTGGATACAAAACTTTTGAGAAAGCCTGCCATATCCAAATAATATATCCAGTGGAAACATGGAAATTGTGACTTCATCACATGAGCCATACTTCTAGATCGAATGTATTAATATTCCATCTTGGTACAGACATCTATCGTGTGTGTGTGTGTGTGTGTGTGTGTGTGTCTGCAGATTTGGAAATATGTCCTGAATATATGTCAGCAGCATCTGGTCCATCCTGGAAAGCAGCACATGTGCAATAATGCTACATAGTCAGAATATATGTGCATAAATATTGGCATTTGAGGAAAACTCATTCATATAACATGGCTCACTGAATTGGAATCATGCCTCGCAGGGCTGGAAGCTATTACAGGTTTAATGTGGGATCAGGTCTGAGCGCAACACTGTAGAGAACGGGCTGACTGAATTGGAGGCATTTATCTTTTTTTCTATTGGTCAGCAACTGAGGAGGGGGGAAAAGGTTGCTGATTAGGAAGAAAAGCTTTATTGAACAAATCTATTTCAGTCAGCCGTCAAACACCTGCTGCAGATTCTCTGAGAGAGAGAGAGAGAGAGAGAGAGAGAGAGAACCGAGCACTTGGATCTTTTTGCTCGGGACAGGTTTTTGTAGTACAAACCTTATATTGCCTCAGCTCATCTGACACTGTCATTTAAACTCATTGCATTTAATGTGTAATTATGATTAATTATTGCAGAGCAAATTATAGTAATTTCACACCTCTTTTATTGTAAAGAAACATTGGATGTAGGTTTCATTTTGCACAGCAGCAGTCTTTCTTCTGTCTTTTCCGATAATTTCTCAGGGTGTGACTAGAAAGCGAGCCCTGAAACAGGATGCCTGTCTGTGCGCCGTCATTGGAAACAGTGACTGAGGCGGCCCAAATGAGCTCAAGCTTTTGTTGTGCGATTCTGCTGGATTTTAGAGCAGGCACACATACCACTGTTTCTCCAGAGCACAATTAAATTTGGTAGCTAATCTGGATTTAGATTTAGATTTTGTCAGAAAAAAAACCCCAATAATACAACAATTTAGTCATAGTTTTATTTGGTCATTGTTTTTATTTAGGTTTACTTAGTTAACAACTTTAGTCAACTAAAACAGAACTGTACATTTAGTGAGCTGAAAAAAAGTAAATAAACATGCTTGACTTTGGTGAAGTATGCTAGTTCTAGCTAGTTATCATATTAGCTTTAACAGGTCACTACAAAAAGCAGAGAGACAGACTGTTTATTTTTATAAACAAAATGATCCCCACTGTATAGCTATAAATTCTCTATCGTCAGTGCAAGGACAGCATAGCAGCTTCCAAGCCTGAGTTGTTAGAGGGGAAAAAGACAAACTGTAACTCTGTCTAACATGTTTCAGAAATACTGACTGTTACTGCTGGATGTTTCAGTGAAACTATTTCCGTGTTTAAAAATATTTCACATGTTTAATAATGTAATCATTATATTCTTTGTATGCTATTGGTTAGCTAGCTAGTGGGCTGGAGGCTAGCTAGCAGGCCAGGCTGCTATAGTCTTGTAGCTGTATTAAGCTGCCGTAAAATGCCACCAAATATTACAGCAAATTAACAACAATGGTGCAGTAGTACTTTAGAAACCAGAGAAATTGTATAATGGATTGAGTATGACTTATGAAGGATACCTACTGCTAGCTTTAGCTATCGTCCAACAGAATGCTAACATCACATTTATAACTGAAGTGACACTCCTGGTATTATGTTGCCCTTACAAAATGATTTCTGTATTTCTAGTATTCAAAGTTTTCTTTTTAAAGATTTATTGTTGCAATATTTTTGGGCTATTTTGTGTTATATGTGTATTTATTTGTATTTATTTTTGCCATCCCTATAGGCTTTGAGACTCTATTCTGCTAATTTAAAGGCTTGTAGTTGTTGATAAACCACTCTGAAGTTGCCGATGTGGGCTCAGCACAGAGCCCTAGGCAAGATCAGCTCCGTCCCTCAGGTTCCTCAGCACTGTGGGTGGCTTTCACAGTGCCGTCACTGTGTCTTTCTCCAGACGCCGTTCCCAACTGCATAGGCCCCTGTGTCTCTGGCTTCAGGCTCCGTCCTGTAGAGCAACGGCCGAGCCAGGGTCTGTAATTGTCCTAAGAGTTTCTTTGTGGCTGCTGCTTGTGTGTGTGGTGAGCAGTATTTGGCAGCACACATCCACGTCATCGATCTCCGCTTGTTAGTGCCGTTCATCAGATAAAATCCTGACAGATGAATTGTCTTTTCTGAAACGGAATCTATCCCTGATCAATATGTCAGTAGCGTGCCTCCTCGGCTATCCGTCACGGAGAAACGGAGAGAAAATCGACAGCACTTGATAGCATGTGATTTTGCTCATTTTTTTAAAATAGCACTTGAATTAATTACTCAAGTTGACAACATATGCTTTCCAGGAATGTTCACAATGATTGGATGTGTGGCACTCTTAATAATTTTATCGACATCAAAATGTAAATAAAGCGAAGGGAAAAGCAATGTTTTTTTTTATTTTTATTTACTTTTTATTCATAAGTAAATAGATAGATAGTAAGATAGATATGCACTAAATACAAATATACAGCAATGCTGTTCTTTAGTAAATGTTCCTCTGTCTCCCGCTCTCTTATGCCAGCTCATATGGACAGCTATATTTAGAGTTCCTGCCATCAGGTGCTGCGAGGAGAGCTGTAACACAACGGCCCGGATGAAGTTCCAATAGTCAGCACGTCTCAAATAACACACAGACAACTGCAGCGCCAAAGTCAGTCCTCACTCTTTGGCTTATAGGGAAAAATCTCGGGGGGGGAGAATTAAAAAGTGTTCATTTCTTCATTTTTATTTTGACTATGTAGGCTATATTAATTCTGTTGTATAATTTCAGCACAGACTAACCCTTAAAACCCCCAGGACCTCTCTGTTTCTTATGCTTCTCTCTCTGTTCACTGTAGTTACTGAATAATTCATAGTAGTTACTGAATAATATGTTTTAATATAAATAACAGAGGAGGCTATGAGGGGTTAATGATTTATTAGCTAGATAGATTATCTAAAATGATCTGATTATAATTTTTAGCTTATACCATATTACATTGCTATTTACTAAATAAAAATTAGATCATGAAATTGGTATGATTTTTTTTTTCTATACTACTTTTTCTATACTCTGCTTTCAAAATGTTAGGACCAAATGAAACAGTGCCTGTTTCTTTTTTTTTTTTTTTTTCTCCATTTTATCCCCTCTTACACACCCTGACCCACAATGTGACACTTATTGTTGAGCTAAACCTTTTACTAATGGTAATAGTAGGAATGGTTAGCCAGAGTAACTGGAGTCGAGCCCTGGAGCTGGTGGATTAGGCCACCTCTGTCTTTAATTAGAGCTTTAAAGCCGCCTCATCTGACTCCTCTTTCAGCTCGAAAAGGAGCTCTGCCACTTCAATCACCGGACATCCAACTCTGCCTGAAACGCTTCGGGAGGGAATAATGCTAAGCTTTGCTTCATGTTTTCCATTAATGCTTTGGCAAGAGATTTCGATTTCAGTTTGATGGTGTGATAGGAGCAGCAGCTTTATGCCCAGTGTTACAGTCCCACCAAATGAATGTATTCACATACACTGAAAAAAGTGATAAATTGAACGTATTTAACTCAAACATGTATTAAAAAAATTTTTATATAGTGCATTTACACAGTTAGCAAACTAAAAAACATAATTTTGTTGATTTTTCATATTTTATTAAAGTGGAAATGTGCCTATTTGAATCAAGGAAATTCAATGCATCAGCTTTTCCAGTATATTTAGTAAAATTGGCTTCTGACCTTCCGACCTTTACATATTTTGTGTAGGACCTCTGCATTTAACATCGGAGTACATTCCTATGAGAAATACGCAGTCTTCTTTTTCCCCCCAATAAAATTGTCAGATGAGCCAATCGAAATATGAATCAGGAATGATTGACAATTGCATAGGAATTCTCCGCTGTTAACTGACACCCCCTTGAAGCCTTGACTTCGATTTCTGTCACGGTAAAGGAGAATGTTTTGAGTTCATTACAGTGCAATAAAATCTATCAGTGTCTGTTCGACTTGGCTAATGTTAAGCAAGTTACCTATATTTATTAGGGATGCCACTGAAAATGCTAGGCTGAAAATGGTCAAGGGAAAAAAGGTCTGTCAAGGCTAACGCTTTACAAATAATTTTTAGGCAATGATAATTAGAAAATACTGTTTGCTCTCCTGTGCCGGTCATATAGGGGGTTTGCTCTCCTGTGTGTATATATAGGGGGTTTTAAGATATCCACCAAGGAAAAAAAGCTACTGCTCATCTCTTTTAGTTAAGATCTAGATACTAAAAATTTACATATACACTTTTGTATCTTTTTCCTGGAATAGCATGAAAGAATATGTGCATGTAAACATTTCTTGTTTCTCCATTTTAACTAAAACATGAAATTTAAACTGTAAATGTCTATAAAAGCCCAATGTACTAATGGGGAAAATTTAGAAAAGACTAAAAATCAATTTCTTTAAGATACAGATTTTTAGAATATACTAAAATCCTGTTCTACATCAGGAGTAACTGTTGGTGTGGGCAATAATAACAATATGGACAATTATGTCTTGACATTGGAAAGCTCCATTATTTCCACCACTCATGGTCTTTGGCCAGATTATTAGCATCTGTTGCCTCCATGAATGTGAGTGGATTTAGTAGAGAGGATGCTGTAGATTCATGGCAGTGCTCCTTTCATCTCTGTGGCCAACATGAGAGCTGTGATAGAAACAGAGAGGGAATAAATGGGTAAGAAAAGACATCAACACTTGATCCTTTTATCCTTTATTACCACTTAACCCACAGTTCTGTACATAAGTAATTGCAAATCCACCTCTTCCAGTGTTGTGTGGCTCCGAGTTGCTGCATAATGGTTCAATTTTCAGCTGTTCGAGATCAAATTGAAATAATAAACAGCTGAAACACCTAATAATAATCTGGCTGACCCTCCTCTCCCCTTGCCCCTCAGAACAGCCCCATTCGCCAGGGCAACTGGTGCTGGGTTTGGATTTCAGCCAGGGCTAATCTCCGCCATGGCCCCCGACACTCGCTCAGCCCCACTAATGAAATCATATCACCACACCGGTGCTGCCTGCAAATGATTATCACCCCATCCCCCCCACCACCCCCCCAAACACACACGCTTACTTTCACACATGCTTTGGATAAACACTGACAGATTACTTCTGTTTGTGCAGGTTTGCTGCTGGGAAAATGGAAAAATTTTTAAATCTAAACCCACAAAACTAATAAAAAGCCACTTCACAGCATGACTGCAGAGACAAATATGGTTACACCTCCAGGGTCCTTTGTTCGATCCTGAGCTTGGATTACTGTCTGTATGGAGTTTTGCATATTCTTCCATTTCCGTGGGTTACGTCCGTGTTCTCTGGTTTCCTTCCACCTCCCAAAAACATGCCAGAAGGTGGATTGACTACTATACTTGCCCCTAGGTGTGAATGTGTGTGCATGGTGCCATGCGATGGACTGGCATCCCATTCTGAGTGCATTTTTCTGCCCCGTGTCTGGTGTTCCTCAGAAACACTCTGAACCCACAGCAACTCTGACCAGGATAAAGTGGTTACTGAAAATGAATGAATGACAGAACTTTTATCTCTTATTCAGCACCATTTTGGACAAAGCAAGAACAAGCGCATGGTCACATGATCATCCACTTCTAAGCAGAAGTCTTGTAGTCTTTTTGTTTTGTTTAAAAATATTGCCACTATATTTGTCGCCTTCCAGGTTGTGGCCTCGTTGTGTGACCGAGCGTGTTAGCCCTACTTTTGAACTCTCTGCCTCGATTAAGATCAAGCTGTTTATAGCTCAAGCACATCTCAGGCACAGAGAGAGCAGAGAGAGAGAGAGAGAGAGCACATGTCTTCAGTAGGGACATTCTCTCCAGAATGGTCCTACCTAATAATAGACTCCTTATTTTCGGATCAAGCCGGAAAAAAAAGCTTGACATTATTTCCTAAACCTAGTGAGCTGTGTGCAGCTGTCACCCAGGCTAACCTACTCTGACATGTTCTCTTGGAATTTTAGACAGCAGCACCTATACTGGTAAAACACAGAGAACATAAAATGGAAGGTACATCAGCACGGCTGAGTCGTCATTGAGGGGGCTGCTTGGTTCTTCTGGCTAGCTAATGAGCAGCAGTGGGGCGGGGGGGGGGGGGGGGGGCGTGTAAAAAAAAAAAACAAATTAGAAAAAAAAACAAAATAAAATTTAACCAATATAAAAAATAGGGCATTAAACAAACCACCCAAACCCC
>CM075018.1:6418885-6458050 GCA_037576675.1 Pangasius sanitwongsei
CCCCCCCCCCCCCCCCCCCCCCCCCCCCCCCCCCCCCCCCCCCCCCCCCCCCCCCCCCCCCCCCCCCCCCCCCGTGATCACAGAGCACGGATGAGCTCACTCTGCCAAATGACTTATTAGCCTGATTCATCATGAGGCCATTATCAGAGCAGCCCAACCCCGGCACTGTACTGCAAGCAGCACAGGAACCTGACAAACATGGAGTGCAGAATGACCAAGGTCACGCTCAGATCATTGTCAGTCATGACCTACAAGCCTCGCTGTGTTGTGGGTCAGTAAACCAGCTCTGTTTGAACCTTCACACTCTTGAGCTTCTCATGCTGGCCTGGATATAGCATTCTCCTCTTTAAAGGAAAAATCAAACAGAACAGCATTAAATATATTAATTTTATTAATTTTATAATATATAAATGCTAATTTGTTGGTTGGTGCTGTATTTTTGTTATTCCTGTGAGTCTGTCATGCTGACATCACTAGCACAGTTACAATGGTGTTTAATAGGAGTAAAAATTTAAGCAATCTCAAACATAATGGATAGTACTCATGATTTTGCTGTTAGCTCTGAAAAACAAAAGAGGAAGTGTTTCTTTTCTCACCATTTTCCAGTGAGGTTCAATGTCACATTAAAGAGAAATCCAGCATAGAAATAGTGGAGACAGCAAATGTTGGACTCAAAGTTCCAGAATGCAATGCGGCTATAGGACACAGTCATGCTGGGTTACAGCAGAGATTTGGCTCGGCTATTTAACGACCTACAAGAAAATAAGCACAATGGCATTGACGGTGTATTAGCATTAAGGTCAATGCTTTGGAAGCTGGTCTGTTTGAGCAGAGTGTGAGGTGAGAGAGCTGGACAGACTAAAGGACTAAAGTGCTGCTGCATCACACGCTATAGGTAGACATGAAGCAAAGGCTAAATACCACTGGCACCACTATCAGCAGGTAGTCGAATGGCATTGTGGGTACTGTAGGAAACTGTTAACCAAAGTGAAAATAGATCAACATCTTGCAAAAAAGTCAACTCAGAATTGAATCATAAAATAAATTCCCATGACATTTTGATTATAAATATTGATATGCAAGTTATTGAGAGTTTCTTTAAAGAGCTTCACTCCTGTAGTGTTTCTTAAGTCCCATGCTTTTGTGTTCCACTGCTGGATGATGTGGTGGAGTGACACCTGTCAGACTCACTCACACTAGCTGAAGCTTCTCTCTGTGTCTTTCTCTGATCTCTTTTCGGCCGTAGTGCTGCTCTCAGCAAGCTTGCAGTTGTCAGACTGCTTGCTTCAGCACAAATGGCAGATTTTGTTTTTCTTTCCCTGGACTGTGATAGACATCCTCATGCAACCCTGCTAACGTGCCACCAAACACGCACAATCATTCCTGTATTACAGTCAGCCTGGGGAAACAAAACTGCATGACTAATGCAGAATAAAGCCCAGCTCTCGAACCACTGTGCTGATAATATTCACATATGGCAAATTGGATATTACCTGACTGAGCATGTCTTCTGGAAAAAAAAAAAAAAAAAAGATTACCCCATTTTATCCCAGTGTATTGGTCCTGAAATTTTGTTTTGAGTTTGTAAAATGTTGAGTTGTTGATTTTTAACTGAAAAAAAAAAAGTTTAAATAATTTTTAGCAGTTTAAAACGTAGCTTAAAACATATCTGCATAGTAGCTTAAAACACATTTTACTTTAAAACATATAATTTTACTTTATAACAATATTTTAATTTAGCCTTTCTCTAGTTTATTTTTGTTGTATCATTTGATAGTTTTTAAGCATTTTAATTAAATTTTATTGCTTTTTTATTTTAATGCTCTTATTTTTTTGAGGTATGTATAATTCCCTCACACAATTCTTTATTACTATTTTTCTTCATTTTTTTTTATTCTTACACTTTATATTAGATTTTTTAAAACCTTTTTTTGCTTCTTCCCTTATATGCTATTTTTTTTATTTATTTTTTCTTTTTAAAGCATGTTGAGCTATATAAATAAGGTTTTAAAATTTAAAATTATTATTATTATTATTATTATTACTGCTACTGCTACTACTACTTACTTACATACTTATTTACTTAAATACTGTCCACATTACTGGTTAACTGTGTGCCCCATATTCTAGGTTTTTATGAGTTATTAACAATCATCAAGAAAACATCATTTGACTGATGCAGAAAAACACTGTGTCACAAAGCAGCGTTGCTACAAAGAAAAACTTCACAACTATAGTAGACGGCTAATAGGCTGATCAGTAGTTACCATGAGGTAGCACTCAAGGTAAATCAATACACTCAGCCAAAAGCTGACAAAGGGGCCAGATAACTCACATTACACTTTGTCATTACTCAATTTATGTGATTTTCACACTTCTCTCTGATAAAACAATTCTCTTAAAAACTGACATGCACGCATTGGCTTATGGGTAATACACAGGTTCCTTGGCCACCAAACCTACATGACCACAATAGTGATAAGAAAAATAATTACTATCAAGATATTTTATTAGAACATTCTAGCATTTAGGACATTTCTTAAATTGGTTGAGTTAAAACAGTAAGTAGACATGACAGTGTAGTTGTTTTTAGACCTGGAGCAGTGTGGAGAATAGTGTCGACTAAGTCTTTTTGTGCGGAACTTTCTTTTGAATTGGAGTAGCGCTGAATAGAGGCATCTGAATGAAAGGCCTGGGTTAGACAAAGGGATAGTTTTTATAGATGCTGATGGAGCAAGTTGCTGTGTGGAGTTGGCGTGGAAACTGGCCATGTGCTCACTTGGTACCTCACTTGGGGGTAGAACACCAAGCACCAAACAACAAACTCTAAAAATCAAGCACCACACACCAACCACCAAGTGCCAAAAACCAAACACCTAACACCAAACAGCAAACATCAAGTTGCAAACACCAAGCATCAAAAACAGCAAGCACCAAAAACCAAACATCAAACACCAACCACCAAACACGATACACCAAGCACCACACATCAAACAACAAACAAACAAACAAACAAACAAACACACCACAAGTCAAACACAAACACAAAAACCAAACATAACTGCAAGGGCTTCTGAGAAAGGTGTGAAAGGCAATTGCTCACTCTACCACTCTCTTTCAACATCTTTTCAACATCTATCTATCTATCTATCTATCTATCTATCTATCTATCTATCTATCTATCTATCTATCTATCTATCTATCTATCTATCCCCTTTCTCTTTCTGTCTCCCTCTTTCTTTCTCTCACCCCTTTCTCTTTTTTCTGCTTTTCATTCATTCTCTTCCTTATCTTTCTTTCTCCCTCTTTCTTTCTTTCCCTCCTTCTCTCTCTCTCTCTCTCTCTCTCTCTCTCTGTGTATTGTGGTGTAACAGTGCGCCTGGGTCTGAAGTATTCAGGCATGTGTGTAACAGGATCAGTAGTAGTTGTAAGATGGACAGCACAGTGTTCCAAAAACAGACTTTCAGCTGTGCTGTAGTGCCACACGCGCACACACACACACACACACACACACACACATTAATAATCGCTGAAGTCTCCAAATATATCTCAGAGCACAGACCTCAGTCCATGTGGAAATATAACAAGAGGAAGTGTGTGTAAACAGATCTTCATAGCTCTTCACAGATCTTCATAGCTCCTCCCACGCATGCAGAGGTAGTTCTGTCACGTACACACACACACGCGCGCACACGCGCGCGTGTATAGGAAGGTTCATGTTCTTGGACACATGGGAAGCCTCAGCCGTGGTTTTATGATTTGAACAGGAAAACCTCATGGAAAACCTCAAACCAAAGCAATGGCCATGAAGTTATAAAACACTTCCCATGACTGTTAGAGCTGCTCGCTGATGCTGCACCATTTACCGTCACCAGAAAGTGCTGCAGATGAAATGATGTAGATTTATTTAGTCTGTTAGTGTAGAGTTACTTTTCTGTCACACACTGAATGTTTTGTGTCAGAAAGAATACACACTGCTGTGGTGTCAGAGTGAATCATGGATGACATTCATCGGCTCAAAACGAAACCTCTCTGAAGCAGGGTCACTTTCAATCCTGGTGTTTCTTTTTTTTAAAAAAAAAAAAAGAAAGAAAATGATCGCACTTAAAGAATATTGATATTGTGTATCAAACAGAATTTGACCCTGAAAAAGAAAATACTGATCTGGAGTGGATTTTGGAGCAAATCTAAACTGTAAACTGTCTAAACTGTACATTCCTTGTTGTTGGGGTGGTTTCCTAAAGGGAACATCTTTTTTACCTTTAATATGTATCATTCACTTGGAAATGTGGATATAGTGTACCTTTACAAATAATCTTATTTGCTTTTAATTAGAGTAAAGCTTTAAAGGCACATTATATACCCCTTCCTAGGTATAAAAAAAACATACTAAAGGTAAAAAAAATGTGTACACTTGATGATACCACCTCAGAGATAAGGAAAGGTATAGTTTAGTACCCTTTTTTCTGAGAGTGTTGCTGCATTCAACTAAAACTCTGAAACTAGGAAAACTAGGAAAAACCAACAAAAACGCGCCTCAACTCGAAATACTTACTTGTAAACTCAGGACGGTCTCCACAACCCCGAGTTCAGCAAGTGACATTGAATCAACATGGCAACTCACAGTATCAACAGTAAACAAAGTAGCACTTTTTACTTTTATATTAGTTACTTAGTTACTTTTACATGAGTTGTATATACACAAGTATTTGCTTTAAATATACATCACTCATCACAGTTAGCTGGCTAGCCTGTTGCTAGCAAAAGACGAACATGGATTTGCCCGTGTTTTTCCCTCAAATTTGTAGCTCGAAAGTGACACAATTCCAAAGTCTCGCTTCCAAAGTAAGTCGAATGCAGCATTAATATCAGAGAGACGCTGAGCTGTTCCTTCTGTCATCTCAGGAGTGTGAACGTGTGTTGTACGTGATTATTATTTCTGTAATTAAACAAGAGCCAAAGAGTCTCAAATAATTGATTATTACACATAATTCCTGAATTCTGTGTTTCTGTAGATATGTCAATTTTCTTTTCAAAGAAAATTTTTCAAAGTATTGATATCGGGATATTCGTATGATATTACTTGGTATTGGATCGAAAATAAAATCAATATTATCATCCATCCCTACTCTGATGGCAAACTGAGCCTTGGTGCGCTCTCTCTGATTGGTCAGCTTCCCCCCACTCTGCTGCCCACCTCTCATTCTCTCTCTCTCTCTCTCTCTCTCTCTCTCTGCTTAAATACTTTTAACAAAAAAGACTGAAGGAGGAGGGAGAGGGGGATGGGAATGATGGGGGAAGGGAATTGTGTGTGTGTGTGTGTGTGTGTGTGCGCGTGCGTTGTCACTAGAGAGAGCGATAGAGAGAGAGAGGGAGAGAGTAGAGTGGTGTTAAGTCCGTACGTGGAAAAACATAGCCGTGCACGCACACACTAGCAGGGATTATCTGTCTGTTCTGAATCTGATAGAGAAATGCAGGCATGAGTAGGTAAGTCAGGTTCTCTCCATCCTTCTTGCTCTCTCTTTCTCTTTCTCTTTCTCTCTTACGTGATAGATTGATTCAGGTTACACTGAAAGAAAGCAGGCAGCTTTGCTCTCAGCTTTGAGTTGGGTTGAAAATGTGCCGTGTGTTCTTCGCACACCTCCTCTCCTAATCACTTTATCTCTCCTGATTTCTGAATTCTACTGTTTTTCTCCTTTCCTGCACGCAGGTGTCTCTTTGTAAGCTCTCTCACAAACACTGTTTTAAGGTTCCTCAGTTTGAAGAAGTGTGCATTTGTGTTTCTGGACTTGGATAGACAGAGCAGTGTCAGTGCTCATTCTTCTGAGCTGAGAAAATGTACCAAAGTCAAAATTAAGTATTATTATTTTGCAATGTGCATGGGTCTTTTCTGTGGTATCTGCATGCTGCATGGTTTTTACTTTACATTTGCAATGCAAGTTAAGTTTATAAATAAATAAATAAACATATATATATATATATATATATATATATATATATAACAGTATTTAATGGTTTAATGTCAGAGGAAGTGTGCGTTGTCCTGCACGGCGTGTCAGAGTGGAGCGAGTGGCATTCAGAAGCAGCGTGAGAAGCCACATTGTTTGACTGGCATGATTATGTAATATTTTTCATTCATGTGTGAGCTCCTCTGCGCTCTCACTTGAAAGGGAATGGCATTCCTCTCTGAGATCCACAGGACGAGCTGCTCAAGTGTAGAGTTTCAGAAAAGTAGTGGTTTAGACCTCAGTGTTTTAAAAAAGTGTTAGGACTATAACAATTGCTACATAACTATTGTTACATGATTATTTGAATGATTTGAGGTAGCTGTTATTAATCATTACAGTCCACATAAATTCATAAATTTCCATATCAATAAAATGTTTCATTCCTTATTCTTGATTTATTATTGATTTATAAACTATTTATAACTATATTTTTTAAATGTATTTGACAAGTATATGACAAGTACAGTACATGTTTTGTGTACTCAGATATGTAGCTATAGGACCTTGTTTATTGTAACAAGGTCCCACATTTTATAATTATGACAGGCCTAATTTCAGCATTTTAGACGTCAGCGTGTCAGATCTCAGTGCTTTAGAGTGCTGCGTTTTGAAGTTTAGCGTTTGAGCTTAGTGTTTTATATTTTTGTGTTTGAGGTCTGTGTTTATATTTGAGTGTTTCAACTCATTGTTTGAGTGCAGTGTTTTGTTTTTTGTGTTCAAGCTAAATTTTTTTATTTTAATGCCTGAGCTCATGTTTTTACATTTTTGTGCTTGAGTTCACTGTTTTATATTTCAGTCCTCAAGCTTTATATTATATTTTAGTGTTTAAATTCAGTGTATTAGTGTTTGAGCTTAATGTTTTATATTTTCATGTTTAAGCACAATTTTCTATATTTTAGCTTTTAAGTTCAGTGTTTTGTTTTAGTGTTGGAGCTCAGTCTTTAAATATTTTTTAGTCTTTGAGTACAGTGTTGTATATTTTAGTGTTAAAGTTCATTGTTTTATATTATAGTGTTTGAGCTTTTTATTTTATTTTAGCGTTTAACTCAGTTGTTTATATATTTTATAACTCAGTGTTTTTATATTTAATGCTTAAGCCTGGTTTATATATATACATATATATATATATATATATATATATATATATATATATATATAATATGTTAGTGTTTGAGTTCAGTGTTTTATATTTTCGTATTTTTATGGGGGAATTATTTTACTATTTAGTGGGCACATGGGATAATCACTTTTAATTTTTTGTTTGCTTATTAATCAGATAGTATAAATGTGAAAAATACCTGGAATTCAGAAATGAGAAATTTTTCCTCTGTAAGCTATGTTTATAAACATTTCTCTATTTATAGCTTCATAAATATATTGATGAAAACTAATCAATTTGTTTATGTTTAAAACCAGTTAAAGTTTTTTTTACTCCTTATTATCTGTATTTGTGTTTTGAATACTTCAATACGCTTAAAAATCAGGGAAATGTAAGTTAGACCTTCAGTATTCTCAATAGTATGTTTATATAAGGTCCTAAATTTTAATGTTTTTTTTTATACAGCAATTCAAGTCAATTGGATTCATGTGAATGGTCATTTATTAATGAATATTAATAACCTTTATTTATTTATTAACTGCATGTGTTTATTTGCTTTAGTTATTCAACGTGTTTCACTTCAGTATGCTTAGGTATTTTAGGAACTAAGAAAATTGAGGTGTTATTGGAAAAAGTGAGTGTGTTAAAGTGAAAATGTGGGTTGTAAAGCAAGCGCTAGATCTGTGAACAGACTGGTTTGAAATGTGCACAGTCTTGTGATAGTGCTCCCTTTATTGCGGTTGGCTGCTGCACTGTGGTATGCATGGGGCTTTTTGTGAGGCAGATTTAGAAAGGCCTCTTTAGAGGCTGTACACAGCCATACAATCAGCTTAATGCCTACGTGCAGGCCCTTAATGAATACCCCCCTGTGTGTGTCCAGCCCACAGAGGGAGCGAGTCCGAGCGCAAGTCCCTATGACTATCAGATTCCGTTTAGAGTCGGAATTGTTTATTAAACTTTTGGCATTTAGCGTAGTAGCATAATACGCACTGGGGTTTGAGTGCGTTGGATTTCTTTTGTCCCTAAACCGTACCTCGTCCTGTCCTAGGAAGTGGATCTGGATGTGTAGTGTCCTAGTGCAAGCACAAGCCGGTGATGGACTACAGACGCACAGACGGTAACCTGGCTTTCTCTGCAGAAGTGTCACCTTAAACCAGACCACGTCCGCAGAATGCTGAGTCCTATTGTTCCCTATAGTAAGTTCATGCATGCTTTATATTTAACATCATTTCCATATGTTCCTTGTAGTGAGAAGTATGTACTAAAGTACTGCTGCTATATTCCAGGTGGAAAAATCACTAACACATAACAAATAATGTGAACACGCTGTATAGGACTAATTTACCTTTGATCTAGAGCAGTGAGCATGATGGAGGGAAAAAGCAAAGGGTGTATAGTTGTGCGTGTGTGTGTGTGTGTGTGTGTGTGTGTGTGTGTGAGGCAGGGAGGGGGGTTAGTTGATGGCTTTAGCAGTAGAATCCCTGCAGTTCTGACAGTGTCATCTCACAAATCCCACTCACCCTCCCAGTTTTCCCTGCTCTCCACTCGATCGACCTAATAACTGACGTGTCCAGTTTTAGTCCCCGTTCCACAACTCCACTTCCCCCTCCCTCTCTACCGCTCTTCATTTGAGCTCCTCGCAGTCCCTCACCAAAACAGCATTGTTTGTTAGCCAGCATGGTGCTTTTTTTTTCTCAGCGAGCGGCCTGAGGAGCCGCTTTAACCCGACTCTTCGGCTCGCCTCCTCTCCGCTTTATCGGCGTGACAGCTACATGAAAAGAGGGAGAGAAATCAAACCGCCACGCCACGTCTGATCAATTGGAGATGTAATTACATAATAATGAACAGAAGCCTTTTTATGCTTGGCTGGGATGTGTGCTGCAGCAGGCAAATGGCTGTTCGTCATGCTTACTTTATGTTGTTTAAATACTTTTACACATATTCACTTGCTGTCGAATGATACAGACAGAATTGTGTTATGAATTAAATGAAGCATGGTGTCAGGCGAGGTGTGTGTTGCAGTTATCAGTCCTGGCGATCTCGCTTTTGTTCTTAAAGTTAGCGAGACTGTAGTTGCTCAGAGCATCTTTTGTGCTGGAATTCACTTAACGGCTTAAGCCCAGACTTGTCAATTTAGTCATTCTGATGGACAGATCCTTACTGAACAGTTCTTGACAGGCCACATTTTTGTCTTGCCCAGAATGACATAATTGCAATGGAAGCTTTCTTTTTTCCACCTAATTATAATGCAGTAAACACGGCATGATGTCATATATTTACTCAATAAACTCTCCCTTTCAGCTTCACAAGCCCTCTCAGTTTGAGTATTGATTTTCGAGAATGTCACAAAGACTTGGTGGAATATCTTGCATTCCTCAGAGATGCATCATATTTGAGTGTTTTAGTCCGCTCTGAAGTGGATATGGACAGAGCCTGCTCGTCCTGTGTTACTGCTCTTTGTTGGCGTGGGCTGCTGAGAACAGGCTGTTCTTCTGAGTGTGTGTGTTTGTGTTCTTGAGCATGTAGTGTGAATGTTAGGACTGCACATGTGGGTGTTAGATATCCCTCATGTTTACGCTCTAACCACTTAAACACACGCAGATTCCTTCCCCAAGACATTAGTCTAGGACTAAACAGCCATTTATCTTTGTCCTGATATGTTCTGCTTAGACTCTTTCTCATATTTACTCAATTCTGTATAAGAACTGGGCTATGTGAGGATATGATATCAATATCCCAATAGTTTACGTACAGTTTTATGAGAGAGAGTATTGTAGCTGATTGCATATTAAAATCGATTTTATTTTTCCTCCTCTCCTGTGCTAATTTATTTTTAATTACCACAGACAAGAACTTCTACACATTTCCATGTCCTGCAAACTCTTTCATCAGAAAATCACTTATACTGAACGTCTAAGGGCAGTTGTTGTGGCACTAAATAAACTTTTATGCAAATTTTATAGAGCATGGTAATGAATTTTTCACTGAAAAGATATTTGTAAATTAAGCAAATTTGTATTATTCATTCTTTTAGAGATTTAGAGATGCATTATGAGATTTAGAGATGTTTTAGAGATTTAGAGATGTGTTACAAATAGTTTTTTTGGGGTCAGATATGCGTATGGCAAAACCTTAGTGAAAGTGTAATTCAGTGGAATTTATTTCATTACAGCGTATAAGTGATGTATTTTAATTTTTAAAAAAATGAAATTTAACAACTACCCTT
Organism: Pangasius sanitwongsei; assembly: GCA_037576675.1. Taxonomy (NCBI): domain Eukaryota; kingdom Metazoa; phylum Chordata; class Actinopteri; order Siluriformes; family Pangasiidae; genus Pangasius; species Pangasius sanitwongsei. Next base: position 6,429,219 of record CM075018.1, read on the forward strand.
AGACTTTCATATTTAGTAACTTCTGAGTAAACAGGTTTTCTTTTTTTTTTTTTTTCTCAGTACAGAGTATTCTTGCCTTTGCTATTCGTTTGGTGATCAAATTGAAAAATGCTGGAATATTTCTTTAAATATTGCAAAGTGCCAAATCCACCTGTAAGCTGCACATGAGAAAGCCCAGCCCGTGTGGTATACATGTGAATATTATCACATCCTTGTTGGAATTTTCTTTGTGGAACAGTTGAACGTTCCCACCGTCAAGATCTGTTCCTGACTACACATCACAGGCATTAGTGGTTTCCACATACACACTCTTGCATGCATGGACAGACACACATAACACACATTCAGTTTCTTTTTCATCCATTTCTATATATTGTCTCCTCACACCACCCATGTGTATTACCTCTTCTTACACTTTTAAACAGACAAACCTGAAGGAAATCTGAGAGAGATTCCTGGGGCCACGGATACTCCTGTAGGGATTTGGTGCAAAGAATCTGTAATCTGCACTTCAAACACGCTCCTAAATCAGTCCCAGGCCAGCAGCCCACGAGTGCCCTAACTCTTGTTGCTCAGAGGCCCGCTGTCCAGCAGATCCTTTTTGCTTTTGAAGAGCGAAATGAATACAGCCGGCACCTCTTCTTCACAATGACCTCATTTTTTTTTCTGCCTTGAAAAAAAAAAAAAAAAAAAAAAAGCCAGGCCTGCTGAAGCCCTCTGATTACATCTGTTAAGTCATTAAAGCTCTGAAGCTCTGAGGGAAGGGGCACGCCGGGCTCTTCTGGATGAGTGGCATATCTCACAGGCCTCCAACAACCCTAACGAGAGCGAGCGAAGCTGAATACGGCTCTGGAGGGGCCCTTGAGTAAACAGGCGGCACGCAGAAGTGTCTGTGTGAATGAGCACAGGGGTCATTAACGGGGGTGTGAATGGGGTTTAATTAGCCCTCACGGAGGTGCGCGCTATGTGGGATGGGGAGCTAACGGGGTGACGGAGAAAGAAAAGCTTTCTGCTCTCCTTCCCCCTTCTCTCATCAACTCACCGTCATGCAGGAGAGCTCATTAAGAGCCAGCACTGTTGCAATTATGGTCCTAATTAAGGCTTGTGCTCAGACTCATTTGGTGGCCTGCCTGCCTGATCTCCGTAGCCGAATGTCAGAACTCAGAGGCGCGGTTTCACCCCCATGCATGGAGCGCCTAATTAAGGCAAAAACAGACACAACGCAGAATCTACTTCTTCACGTAGTGCCTCAGGGATCCAGTTTTAGGGCTGCTCACATTTCGTTTTGTTGCCACGCAAACAGAAAATCCCCACTCAGTTGTAGAGTCAATAAATAAACAAAGAGAGAGAAAGAGAGGGCAGAGGATTTAGCCGAGTGGGAATGAAACACGCAGGGTGGGATTGGGAGGTGGGGGGGCAACAAGAAGGGGGAGATGGTGGAGAGATTTGGTGGTAGGGAGACAGATGGAGGGGGGTGATTGGTCATCACCGAGCCTTAGGACAGCTGTTCTTTGATATATTAGTGGACACAATGACCTAAACCCAGCCTGCAGCCACACAAAATAGGGACCCTGTTTTTCTTAAAGGGGAGGGGTTGCCTTGCTTTTGGCCATTTGTGGACACAAATTAGCAGATTGGGGGTGGGTGGGGGGGTTTCTAAAATTATGAGCATCTAGCAATGCATCTAGCTGTTTCATGCAGCTGACCACTAGTGGTACCTACAGATTCATCAACTCTAAAGAATGTACATTCAATCCCTCTTTTTGTTAAAAAGATAAAGAGATTATATAATTTTATTCCAATTTGCAAAGATTCTCAGTACGTACATTATACAGAATTCAAGCAGAATGATTATTTCGGATAGTGCTGTAGTTTTCAAAATGGGGTTCAAGGGACTGTACTGCAATGTGTACATATCCTCCAGGTCTGCAATTTTATTTTATTTTTTTCCTCACAACATTATGTATGTGCAATGGTGATAACCAACAATTATTATCAAAGTTACTATAAAATAGTTTTTTGATCACTAACTTTAATAATGTCACCGTGAAATGAATGAAAAATAAAATAAATGAAACTAGAACCATGATGTTAATATGATACAAAAACGTACAAGTATGCTTAGTTTTGTGGGTTCAAGAATAATAATAAAAAAAAACAATAATAGTTTCAATAAATAAATATTATTGTCTAATATTTAAACATTTTAAATGGGATTATGGTCATTATGTAAAGCTGTGCTGTGATCATAAGGCACTTTCTTTCTTTTTTAACTGTAAGAGGTGCCACGCTGCAAAATGTTCCAGTAGTGCACTTATCATTCTGTATCATTTCAGTGCAAATAGCTTACGTCATGGTTTTGTGGTTCAGGTAGCTAATCAGAGTGCATCAGGAATGATCTAACACGCCTGCATGCACTTACAGTGTGACACACAGAGGAGTGATAATGCCTTCAAAAGCTCAGAGATTACAGAGAGCTGGCAGAGAGAGAGAGAGAGAGATGGGAGGAGTGGGCGAGAGTGAGGATAGAGAAGCTCCTTCACTGCCACTTCAGTAGATAGGCTCCCTCCTCTAGGGATCTTGCTTGGGCTGTGTGAATAGATGTGTGCACGTCTGGGAGGGCGCTGGGCAGCAGGTGTGAAAACTCATAAGAGCCCTCCAACTCTTCTGTTATTACATCTTTTTAGGGCCATGAAAAGAAAGAGCAGATGAGCTCTGGAGAGAAAGCATGAACGCTGCCCAGGGATTGGGTTTCCTTTGATTGATCACATCGCTGTGACTAACGCATAGATTTATAATAATTTTCTCAGCAATGCTCAATTAGACATGGCCTATAAGTAATGACGGGGTATTGTCTGAGGTGCTTTTACTTGGACTTTGGGATTATTTTACAGCCTTCCTTAGAAGCTGCTGTATTTAGCCAGGAAATACATGTAAAATAATCACACATTCTGAATGTTACATGAAGAATAGTGAAATTTTCTGCTGTATAGATTTTTGAAAACTACAGCTTGTCCTGAACTGAATTACTGTATGCTTCTCTTTTGAACATCTCATCCTAAATTCTAGCATTTTCTAATCTGGTTACCCCCAAAAGTGAAAAATTACATTTAAAAATTTCATTTCAATTCTACTGAAAGATGCCAACACACTGACTGTCTAACTATGATTTATTGATTTAACATGCATTTTGTTTTCATACGTGTTTGCCTTTATACCTGCCTTTACTCTTAATCCTATGGCTATTTTTGCAGCCGTGTTTATTAAACTGGATTCTTACTCACCTGTCGTGATCTTTGCAGATAGCCTTGCACAAGTTATAAAAATATTTCTAAATTCTTTTGGTGAAATATATTTAGCTTTTCTTATATTTGAGGTGTCGGAGTATTTCTGCATTTTCCAATTTTGGTCAAAACCCAACATTCACCACACAAATAAAAACTGAAGGCAGACATGAAACATTCCTTCTTACACACTTACTCAAATCTGATTTCATTAAAATGTCTACGTGGATTTAACCGAATAATGACAGTGTGATTCAAGTTGAAAGAAAGTTGTAAGGTATAAATTCTAACCTTGCTCCTAACTCTAGTCTCATCGTACGAGTTCTGAATTTGAAGATGTTAGACTGTGTTGGTTTGAATGTAGCTGTATCCTAATCCTCCATTTTGTGCCCTACAGACATTATAATGGATTCTAGGTGTGACTAGTTGGATTCTGGTGTCAGTCAACCATAAAAGAATTAAACATGGTAGGCAAAAGCAACCAGCACCAACTTTATATTTTTATCAGATAAACAATATAGGGAAATTTTTGATAGATTTTAAATATGCCTTTTCATTCTGATCGAAACGCAGATTTGATGTAAATCCTAAAGAATATTTGTACTTTCATTCCACACTTCCGCTTCATACTTAAAAATCCTGTACAGTCTTTTCCACCTAAATCATTGATTCTCCAACATCTGAACTGAATACAAATCAGCTAATGATTGGAACTCAGGCTCTTGTCTTATCTTTCGAGCTCTGAGATTAATTCATGTAAACAATCCAGCCTCCCTCTGTCTTCTTCTTTTTCTCTCTTACTATTTTCCACTTTTTGCATATTGCATAATCCCTCTTTCTGTGCTCCTTGTGCACTCTGTTGTAATTTACAGAAAAAGACTTCTTGAATGGCATTTGTGTAATGTATTCCACAAGGAGAGTTCCAGACATGTGGAAGATTTGTCTTAACTCTTTAACATTTTCACTCAGATACTGTTCTCTGAGTTCTCTAAATATAATTTGTATTGTATAAAAACCGACAGATGGATTTAAAAAAAAACAATTTGGGGAGAGATCTAGGATCTTCATCTTTAGGGTGGGGTGGTTTATTAGGATATGTGGGGGCAGGAGATTGTGAGCGATCCTGCTTGATTGGATTGATTCTTCCTGCTCGCACTCATAGCAGCTCTCTCCACACACTGCCAACTTTAATGGTCACCCATCCCAGAAGGCATGTAGCATCTGAGTAGGTTTTGTTTCTTGAGACAGGACAACAAAAGCAGAGAGAGAGAGAGACAGAGAGATGGCCTGTGGACCCCATGGGAGTTGTGAAACTGCTTCTGGCCTGCTCTTCTCACATTACAGAAAACTGGAGTTGCTTGTACACACACGTTCTGCTGCAAGAGTTTAACATTGTTATGGGTTCAAAAAACAGGGGCTTAGTTTATCATAGTGGAAATTGTTTACATTTATGAATTACATTTATTTTATTCATTTGACTGAGGTGGAATCCAATCCAAGCACTGAGCTGTTTGAAGATGGGACTAAGCCGTTTTTCCACACAGCATGGCAAATCTGATTTATTCCTTAAATCTGATTTGTGGACAGTTTCCACATTACAAATTACAAAGGACTGAATCTGATCCATAGTCACATTTGATATCCACACTTTGGTTGTTATAGTAAGTACATATCCATGCCTGTGCTGAGTAATGCAGTGCAGGTAAATTTTAGACAAAAACTGATTATATATATATATATATATATATATATATATATATATATATATATATATATATATATTAAACAAAGTAAGGAAACAGGCCACATTCATTGCTTTCCTCCCTTAACCTGCCTTTATGGTGGTTAATTTCGATGGTCTCCCTGATTTCTGATGCCAAAAAAAGAAAGAAACCAATTTGGTTTGATTGGTCAAACTAAGTCACATTTGGAAAATTAGATTCTGATTTGAAAACACACATGTGCCTAGAACTTGATTTAAAAAAAAAATCAGATTTCTTGTCTTTATTTCCTGTGAGTTTACAGAAAACATCTGACTTTTACCAACTGCCAAAAAGCAAGGGCAAAATAAATAAGTGCAGCAACGAAACACAATAGCTGGAATAAGAGCGAGTACACCGGAATGCTACAAACATGAGTCAGGGAGCTGTCGTACAATAAATGATTTGTCAAGATACCTAATAATACACACTAATAAAGCACTAATAAATTTAATAACTGAAAGAGTAGCCACAAAGTGCTCTGGTTTATTTTTAAAAAGCAAGTACTTCAGCATCAGTGAATAGCCTTAAGCGTGAAGAGTCTTCGGTCAAGGCAGTGACTTCTATCTAAAATTGGATAGCAGGTGGTTCACACCTCCCCAACACACTCCATGCTGAACTATAACGCTGTCAACCCCAAAACGGTGCTTGCGCACTATCTTCATCACACACTCCTTACAAAAAAAGAGATGCAATGCGAAGTGCACACACACACCCCAAACTCCCTCAATAAATCCCAGAGCACCACAAAAGCTGTCGGTGGACCTCTGCTGAATAGATTAATAAGATTTCCATAATTAGGCAGGCCTCTGACAAAAGGATCCCTCTCCTTTGTCTCAGAACCAACAGAATTGTCAGGCTAAGGGGACGTCTGCTGGACTGGCCATTGCAACAATGGACACAGAGACAGTAAGGCGGTCAGTGGAAACATCTGTCTCTCTGCCAGGCCTGGAGTCTTGTGCAGAGTGGCTGCGTCAGGCCCTCAGAGTCTGCCTCCCACAAAGCAGCGGCTGCAAGGGTCCATGTGGACAATAGGGCCTGGTGGCGAGAGAACCCTTCTTTTCTTAATCCAACTGCTACGCCTCTGTTTACTCACCAGTTTCCCATGTTGATTACAGCTACAGAGGGTGACATGTAACCCACAGCTGGTCATCTGGATATCGCTGCATTTGGAATTGCACACATGGAGCGAGCTTAAGTGTTTTTCTGTATTTGTTAGCAAAGCTAACCACAAAGAGAGTCTCTGAGAGTCATCGAGGTTTGCTTTAGCTTTATTACTGCAGCATTTTGCCATTCTGAAGGCTATACTACAGGACATTACATAAAATTTATAATGCTTTTTCTGCTAATGCTAATAATGCATTTTCTCAATGCATACCTGCCAGAAATGAAATCTACACAATTTCCCATAAATTATATTAAGCAGTCAGTTTGGTGTTCATGATTTGTCACAACTGACTTTGCTAACAATGTAATGGAAATCTTACCTTAAAACCTTTTTAGTTACATTTGCATCTTCCGTAAAAAAAAAAAGCAAATTTCAGACACAACACTTTGAGGGAAACCGTCTACATTTCATCTACATTAATCACGTTATCAGTTTTCTCTCTGACAAAATTATTTAGATTTCTAAAATCCACCATACTGTACTCACTGTTCGTTCTCCAGGGCTAGAATAAATGAATCTGCAGCAGAGTTATGATTGAATCACGAGTGTGGATTAAAACCCAGCCAAATTATGGCAGGATCTGAGCACATGCCGTGGTGTAACTGCGAGCTGCAGCTCATGTCTGGTTCATTTAATGCTCTATGGAATAGTGTTCAGTGAGGTTAGAGGACAAAAGGGAGATGTGGAGGTGCTGGGGATGAAGGTCAGTGCCTGGTCTTTATCCTACGCTTCATGGGATAAGGAATATATCCTTCCATCCCAAATGGCTCATCCGTGAGATTGTGTCTGGGGAAGGGAGGGGTTTGGGGGGTGGGAGGAGTGGACAGCAGGCGCTCTGGCCAGAGAGTGCGTCTGTATGTGAGTGTGCATGCATATGGGAGCCTGTGTGCACAACCTCGCGTATATTGATGGAGTGGACAGCAGTTTGGCTGCTCAGCTGAGTTCCTTAATGTCAAACCTTGTCCGCACATATATGCACACACACATGCACACAAACACACACTGGCCAGTGCGTCTGCTGTCCACTCTCTCCCCTCCCCTCCCTGCTGCAGGTTTTATGAGCTCCCCTGGGCTGTCATCCATCTCTGTCACACACTGGCCCCATTATTGGGCTCCGCACAGCTCTGCTCCTACCAGCCCGCAGATGGGAATGTCCTGCAGGACGTCTACTGTTTCTGCAGTCTGGACAATGACCTCCTACTCCAAGCCCCAAACCCACTTCATGCTCTCTTTCTCGATTTCTAGTAGTTGGACATATATTTAAATGCAGAACTTCTTTGCAATGTGGGAATGTTAAAACCTTTGGCGTTAAATATGAAGCACAAGGTAATGCAGTGGCCATCTGGAGAGGAGAGAGAGAGAGATGGAAGGAGGAAAGGGGGAGGGCAAAGTTTAGAAGAAAGCCTGAAGGAGAACGCAGCATATTAGCCTGAGGTTTGATTTAAATGGCAATAAAGCAGGGGGCACCCCACACACACTTGCAGAAGTATAAATAATGAATCATAACTTTCTAAAAAAAAAAATCCACCTGTAATAAAGGCTCACAGACTTTATTCTTTTACCTCTACATTTTCCTGCTGTAGGTCTCACCTCGGGCCGGTTTGTGACAGTTCAATAATGCCGAGCTATGCAAGGAATTTCAAGTTAATACCTCTGCAAAGAGAAGCAAATCGCCTTCCAGTATGGGTTTCAATATGATTTCTTTCAACTTGCTGAAAATGCATAAGCCATAGAATCACACTGATTGTACTGAGCCATCAGTGGTTTATAATAAAAATGCAAGGACAGAATTTGGAGTTTCACTGAGATGGAGTGGGGGGGGGGCCCCACATTTGCAGAGAGAAATTTCTGTTTTGTTTTTCTCCCCAGTCATTACTCTATTGGTCTCTCTTTCATCCCTTCAACATTAAGGCAGCGTAATGAATCACAGGGTTCAGAGCCGCAGATAGCCAGAGGAAAAGACATTCCACGCTCCCAGTGTTTCATGGGAAGCAACCGATGAATAGCACAACTATTCTGTGCCGCTTGCCCATCCCCCTTCCCGTTTTTTTCTTTACCCCACTGTCTCCCTCCCCATTCTCTATCCTGCTCTGTCCTGGCTGCACAGGGCTTTTAGAGAATTGCTTTGTGGACAGGCCGATGTGGTGCAGGGGATGGACAGCAGGCGTTCAGTCAAACATACACTGGGTGATAACAATGGCTCCTCAGGGAGGGCTGCAGATGCTAGCACATGGCAGCTATGCACTCTAAATGGGGAAAGAACAAGTCCTCCCCTTTTACACTCAGGGGAATACAAAGATATTCTTTCTTTCTGGGTGTGTTTTTTTTGTTTGTGCAAGTTTGGTGCTATCAACTAGCAAACAAAAAATCCAGCAACCAATCTTCACTAGAGCTGGACAAAATTCTAGTACCTAATATATAATACCCCAGTATAAATGTATAGTTCATAATAGCTGAAACATCAAAATTTAAAGGAATACTCCAAGATTTTTCAATCTAATCTCTATCCACTGCATCTGTACCATGTGAGCAATGACCACAGACCAAATATTTTCAAATACTTTTAAAAAAGAATGGAAATCTATTTACTCAAAACAGTAATCATGAAGTCTAAGGGCAGTTGCTGAATTAAGAAATGTATTACAAAAACTGTAGTTTTATTCAAGTTTTGAACAATGGAGCAATACAGTAAAAAGCAATACAGTAATATACTGCAGCAACACAGAAAATAATAATTTCTTACTCTTTTCATTAGGTATTGTGGTGTTTATTTGCTGTTAGGTGGTGCCGTGTTTACTTTAAGCTAGGTTGAATACTTTGGGGCAAAGTAATGGGTCGGTATGGAAAAAAAACCCATTATATTGTAATACTAATATACTGGCCATGTCTGATCTACAGCTTTCATTTCATTAAAAGGATTAAAATGTGTCTGAAAATTGGCTTAAATTTAGTTAAATTTTATTTTAGCATCTCAGACCCACCTAGCCAGCAACCTTCCAGAATGCCCAGTGTGTTCCATATAATTTTGTCCCCTCAGTGTTCTGTGTCGTAACATGGGTTGTTTTTATCCAACAGGTCTGTTGAAGATGCACTGGAACCCGGAGCATGCCCAGCCCCTGAGCCAGTGGCCCGAGCAGCATTTGGATGTGTCCTCCACCACCTCTTCACCTGCCCACAAACCTGAGCTGTATTCGGCACGTGGCCGTGGCTCCTACAGCTACGCCTGGGCCAATGATGACATCTCTGCCCTGACTGCCTCCAACCTGCTTAAGCGCTATGCTGAAAAGTACTCAGGTGTACTGGACTCAGCCTATGAGCGCCCTGCTGTGGGTGCCTACCCTGAGCCTGGAGCCTTTGGGGCTCTCAATGGCAGCCAGAAGAGTGAACTGGAGCCTTGGCCCCTCTCACACAGCACTGATTCAACTTACCCTTTGGTTCCCCCCTCTACCCATGATGGTCTGAAGGTGGCGCCGGCACCCACAATGCCACCTGGCTCAGGCAGCGTCTCTGCAGGCAGCAGCAATCTGTCAGACTCAGGCTACAGTGGGAGCAGTTCATGCAGTGGTCCCCATTCCAGTGACTACCCGCCCAGCTACAATGGTACCTACCTCTCGTCAGGATACTGCCCACAAGGCAGCTCAGCACTTCCCCCAGCACCACTTCACACCCTGCAGTCTGGCCCCACCCTCTTGCCCAGCTACACACCCTCTGCCCCTGTCTATAACTACCCCCCTGCCACCTACCCCCACCAGACCAGCCTCGCACCCACCTACAGCCACCCGACTCCCCCTTACCTTCCCTCTGGTATAGCTGCTCCAACCCCCATCACGTCACGGCCCACAGTGGTAGGAGGCAGCTACAGTTATCAGAACAGTAGCCTGGGCAACTCGGAGACAGCAGGTTCACTGAAGAGGAAGGCATTTGAAATGACCCCTGAAGAGGAAGAGGGGGACGGGAGTTCACGCTACAGGAAATATAGCTATGAAGCCTTAAAATCTGGTGGAGACTCGCCATATAGTGTGAGCGACAAAGCAGAATGCAGAGGGAATGGGTTTGTTACTACAAATGCAGACCCACAGGCATTCAAGCCCAGCAAACCTGGGTCTCAGCCAGGTATTGCAGGTGATGAGGTGGGCAAGTACAGTGGCTTGAAGCCCCTGCTTTCGCCAGCATATGGAACAGCTGGCGACTACAGCCCCCCAACAGCCATGACAGGAGAGAACGGAGGAGCTGAACATGGCTTTCCACAGCAACAACGTTCACTCAAGCGCTCTGAGCCGCTGAAAAGTACTGAGCAGCGTCTGCTGGAGGTGGTAAACAATGAGCTACAGGAATGTACGCTGCCGCCACTGTGGTCAGATCTAGTCGGCCATACTCGTCTTAAAGCAGTTCTGGAAGAGGAGCTGCTGTGGCCATTGCTGCGCTCTGACAGTTCTGTTCGGCCTCCCCGAACTGTGCTACTGTTTGGTCCACGAGGGGGTGGCAAAACCACACTGGTGCACTCGATGGCCACCCAGCTTGGGGCCACTTTCTTCAGGCTGAGCGGTGCCACGCTTGTATCCAAGTGGAAGGCTGAGGCTGAGCAGCTTCTGGGCATGTTATTCTCAGTGGCTGCAGCGCGCCAGCCAGCGGTGGTGCTGCTGAGTGAATTAGAGGCCTTTGAGGATGATGAGGGTCTCAGACAGCAGCTGCAGGCCCAGTTGGAGAAGGTGCACCGTGGCTTGTTGCTGGTGGCGTGTTCCACACGCAACCCAGAGCTTCTGAAAGAGCCACTGCTGCGCTGCATGGCCAAGCGTTACCATGTCAGCCTGCCTGACGGAAGTGGGCGCAGGCAGCTGCTGCTGCAAGCTCTCGGGCCACATGGCTGCAGCCTGAGTGAACAGGAGCTGGCTGCCGTGCTGCAGCGTTGCGATGGATTCTCTGTACGTGAGCTGCTGCAGCTCAGTCAGCAGGCCTTGGCTTCAGCATCAGCTTCAGGCACTGGTCAAATGCACGGCCTTGGCGCTCCCCTCTCCTCGCCAGCCTTCAAAGACTTCGAGAGCGCTTTCTGTAAGGTGCGACCGCATGGGGCCCCCAAAGAACTGGACACTTGTATGGAATGGAGCAAGGTGTATAGCCACTAAGAGACAGTTCAGCCACTGGAATCAGGACTGCTTGTCTTTGTGCTGAGGTAGAAAGCCTCGTGGATATGTTCGCTTTTTTCTTTCTGTTTTCTTTTTGTAGCTACATACTTTGCAGCCAAAAAGGGGGGTTATTTTGGGAGATTACATTTTACGGTGAAAAGGCATTTTAGTATGAAAAATTTTAGAATTTTTTGTCTTGGAAACATGCCATGGTGTGCTGTTTTTCTATAAATAAACATATACTTTATTTTTTCCCCAAAGAAATTAAATATTAGGCATTTATCTGAGGAGGCAATTGTTAGTTGTTTGCTGATAGAAAATCTGAAATATTTTCTGGAATTTCACTAGAATTCTGATCAGCCTTGGTCCTGGAATGAACCTGGATTATATTAATAATGCCCCCATTAACTGCAATTCTCAGGATCCTATTTATTGCCTGTCTGCTCCAATGGCATTATATTTTTATTATTTTTATTTACTCTAAATTGATCATTTGGTGTTAAACGGCTTGGGACATATTGGAGCAAATGAATTGTTTTTGACCAAAAATGATAAAAGAGCACCGCTTTTAAATGATACCTGCCCTATTGACAGCATTTTACCAAAATGCAACCACCATTATGCAACCTGCTTGAAACCAACAACATTGTGCAAAACAAGTTCATTGTTAGACCGTGGTCATATCATGTGCACTTTGTCAAAGCACGGTCTTTTCATGAAAAGTGTATGCATCACTACACAAATAGTATTAAGACATAGGAAGTAAGAGAGAAAGAGAGAGACTGGCCCTTACTGTCTGCACAATCTGCTCTGTACACTGTACAAACCAAACAGACACATGGAATATAGAGACCACAATGTTCTGGGACATTAAACCCATAACCCCTAACCACAAGTTCCCGCTGTCCATCTCACATTCCTCAGCTAGATTTCTGATTTCCTGAGACTGTCTCATTGTACCCTGGAAATGCAAAAAAAAAGAGCAAAAAAGTCTAATATTCTCTTCTGCTTACTTTTTTTTTCTTAGTATATGTAGTCTTGTTTGAAATACTCAGGAAGAATTTCTTTACCTCAGAAATGATAACGAATGTATGTAACCTTAGGGTCTTAGTAGTGAATACTGAGGCAGTTCAGAGTTGTGAGAGAGAGTGGTCACAGACCTGTACACACACTGCAGCTGTGGTATTACCTCATAGGAGAAAACTTGAAAATGCTACAAAGACTAATGTTGAATGTAATTCAGGTATTTCAGGGGATATCTGATGCCATAAAAATCCACAATTTTTGTAATTCTATATAAATACATATTTCCTTCATCCTTTCCATTTATTTTGGATGTAGATTTTGATGGAGTGATGATTGTCTTCATGAAACGTTCTTGTAGATGGCAAGTCGGATGCTAGATTTTGTTGGACAAACTGTTTGGAACTAGATCAAATGTACATGAATGAATGAATTTGATTTTAATGAATACATATGTTTTATAGATTTTATAAACACATAATTCATATGTAATGCATTATAACTCTTCAGACAATAGAAACCAGGCAAAGATTAATCAAAGCAGATTTGTATGCAACTGGCAGCTAATCATGTCTAATAATTGATTGTGTCATGCAGTTTCTTGTATACACACACACACACACACTGCTGATACACTCTACATGTAGACAATCCAGAAGCTTCTACCAATGTTAATGATTTTGGCTTTTACTCCAAATGCTACTGATTTTGCCAATGCCATTGTTCTGGAAAAGTTACAAAAATCATTTCTGAACATTATAATCATGCATATATGTACAAGGTATTGTATTGTAAGGGATTGACAGAGCTTGTAGTTCATTCCTTCCTTCCCATGCTCTCTTTTTGCATTTGGTCATCATTCTCCTTGAACCCTATAGCACCATTTAAGCTTAGCTGTTGGCTTCTGACATGACATAGAACGCGGGTCAATCGTCATGATTTTCTGCATAGACATTGATCCAGACTGACGTTAAAGTCCAAAACCCAGAGGTCTTGCACTCTGACTACACATGTTATAGTGTAGATGCAATACAGAGCACTGCCCACTTCTAGTCCCAAAATCTAAGAGACTTTTATATAAGACTCATGAGATTTGTATCTTTTTTGTTCCAAATATGAGCATACCAAATCTTCAATTTCCAAAAGTATACAGGCATGTTCAGTTAGCAGTTTGTTCAACAAAATTGGCATTTATTAGCTGTTTTGAATCTATTAGTACAGTAACTTTTATCTAGGTTCTTGTTCTTGTACATTTTCTGTAACCATTTCTACCTCATTTTTTTTTTTTTTTTGCAACATATTGTACATGAAAGTATTTATTTCATGTCATTTTTGATGTCTGTTTTGAAAATGATAATGTTCTTGAACTGTAATGGTCTACCTCAAAAAAGGCTGTATTTTAAGAGAAAATATCACACATTATTAAAGAGAATATGTCAATCTTTTGACCCGGGTTTATTTCTCACGCTGTGTGTGATTAAGGGGCTTACATGACTGCAGCTGGCAGGCTACCAAGATAGGCGGCCTGACCTTTGTCTGCACTTCTGTCCTCAACTGACCTTAGTGTATAGGGCAAAAAAAAAAAAAATTCTAGATTTATTAACAAAAGATTTACAGAGGCATGGATGAGTTTCAGGAGATTTGGTCATATGATTAGGTTAGTAGAGAAGAAATGTACCTGTAATAGCTGGAGATGCTGCATCTCTTTATATAAAGTACCCAAGTATTGCTGCAGGGCTGTGCTAAAGGAGTAACAGGTAAAGAAAATGTCTAGTACATTGTTTATCTAGCTCTTCTTTTGGCAAATCTAGGCAGTCCACAGAAAGTAGAAGCATTTATCTGTACTACAGTCAGTAGATTCCAGCTTATAGAAGAAACTTTATACTGTGTGAAAATGGTTTGATATACACTACTGGAAATCGATGTTTAAAACTTTGTTGATGGAAATTATTGAGGACAGATTATGAGTCATTCTTAAAAATTACTAAAAAAATAAAATAAAAATAAGAAAAAGAACTGTGAAGGCTCCAGGCTTTTTCAGATCAGTAACTGTTCTCTATCTGATTTAAAAAAAATAGCTAAAAAACGCATCTACCAATAGCCGTATGTTATTATACGATGTCAATATGTTGCACATGTAAGTTAGCATAAAACAAGGTTGTCAGTTATTGGCCAGACTCTGAGACTGCCCTTTGTGCTTCATGTCCAGACAACACACTGACGTTTTCCAGAATGACTGTTGCTTAGGGCCAAATCTGTGTTTGAAGTGTTCGACAAGCACCAGAACACAATTCCATAGAAAACGTACCTACTGAAGATTCCAGTTTGGTCTATCCAGCTGCCAAACACAGGCAAAACTAGTCAAACTAGTACACCATTTTGCCTGCTTGTAATGTGCTGGTAGAAATGAAAGTTTCTGCATTACTGCTACTAATGCCACTGACAAGTGGCTTTAAAAAAATTACACAATAGTAACTCAAACGTTTGTTGTAGAAATAATGTACCACTTGGCAAAGATTGTCTATCAGCTTGACCAGGTCTGCCTGTTTTTTGAAAGCTGGTAGCTTGCCAAACCAAGCTGGATTATTCAACAAGATTGGCACTGTCAAAGCAAGGGAACGTGTAATCAAGTGTTAAGGGGAAAAAATGACACATCTTTCTAACTGCCTGTCATAAATGGACTAGTTCGCTCACTTTGTGGAGGCTGTGAAGAGAGAAAATCAGTTTCTGCATAACAAGACTTTCTCATCAAGACTTCCTCAATGTTTTGAGTTGGTGTGAAACATTGGTTAACACACTGAACATTTCAGAAGTATTCAAGGTAAGACCTGTGCTAGATCTAGATGTGTTTTTTTCTCATCATATCCTATAGCAGTGAATGATTTAGACCAGTGGTTCTCAAAGTGGGGTCTGGGGACACCCAGAGGGTGCGTGATTTTTCTTTTGTCTAGTTACTTATAGTGGTGGAAATTACAACCTACAATGATCAAAGTTAGATATTTGTTATTGAGTTTTATTGCTATTATCCTGTTTGACTGCTCCCTTAAATTGAATGGATTGAATGCAGACCTCATGGAAATTGAATGGATTGTATCCAGTAACTCAAAAACTAGTCAGCCTATAAATAAATTGAACATGGACCTAGTATGTTCTGTTGGAGGAAAGGAATAGCAACCCAAACAGACAAGATATTATTGGACACATTTAACTAAGTGAAATAAATTTATTGGAATTTAAATTAGAATTTATTTTATATTATACTGAGAGCATGGCTGATATTGCATAATGCTAAATGAATCATTGCTACTGATTTTAAAGGATTTTAATGAAAATATCATATAGTAGCTGAATCTGTACAGGTTTTAATGAGCATCATGGTTTAGGAAGGGCCACTGATATTGACTTATGTCATACAGAAATGATTTTTAGGAAAAAGTATTAAGCAAGAAGACAGAAAAATCAGGAAATTTAATTCTTCGCGTATATATTTTCACAGACTGCTGCCTATATCTGATAACATCAAAATAATATTGGAGAATGAAATGATTTTTTTGAATCTGCAGGGGTTTAGGACATACCTCTGTTTCCTTTGTTTTTCCAATACTTGAAACGATACTAATAAATGACTCTAAATTTAAATTTATTTAATAAGCTCGAAACATTGCTTTTCTGCTACACCGTAACCCTGTTCACCATGGTAACCATTTGTGCCAGCGCATTATGATGGATATCCGACATGTTCAGCATGAACTCGACCTTTTGGACTTCTGAGCTGATTTATATGACTATGCACTCAGCATTTTTCAGCTGAAATCACAATTGACTGAAGTGGAAGGAAGGAATTAAATCAGTATTTAAAACCATACTACAAGAGCAGAAAAGGGAAAGAAAGACAATGGGAGTCATAAATGAATGAGGTTATTTTTTCTCTAACAAAAGTGCACTGTAATTACTCTACTGCACTGTCAATTTTTTTCACTGTACCTTCTTTTAATCAGAGATGACAGAGAGCATGGGCTTAGCGGCTTCCCATTTTCTCTTGATATATAACTGAAGCTGTACATATTCTCTAACCATGCAGAATAAATTCAATATTTTATGCCTTTTGGATAGCTAAGCAAATGATTTAATGTCTTTTACCAAGAGTTCAATAGCTCTTAGGACATGCCATATATTTATTCTACTTTAGTAAAATAGGAAATCATGGAAATGTGCTTAAAAATTAGTGCTAAAAAATGATCAGTAACAGGTCATACTTACAATGAACTATGAGCACATTCATATCACGTCATAATGAGTCATAAAGCATTATACACATTGTTATAGTTATTTATAAAATGCATTAGACTTTATAGCTATCTTTATTATGTTATGTAATGTTAACATGATATAAGTTCTGTTCATTACAAAACCACTACCAAAGAAACTGAGCACCTTTGTATAGTGCATCATGAGACCTGTTTTTTTTTTTCTTTAATAAATCAATTATACCAGAGATTATCAGGAAATCATACTACAAACATCTTGTCAGTAACTTTCCCATGAACTTTATGATGAAATATAATGCACTAATTAACTGGGGCAGAATTGATTTGGTATTACTGACATGACGTGTTATAAACACTGCTTATAATGATAAAGATGTACAGTATATAATGCCTTTTGGATGCATTATTGCAAGTTATAAATGTATTCATAGGGCATTATACATATGGGCTTCACAAAAAGTGTTACCAAATTTCCTCCTCAACAATTAGCATAAATGCAATCTGGAGAATTTTATACATACCATGTAGTAAGAAACATGTTGGTGCATAAGTAGTTTTATTGAAAGAGAAGCATTTTATGCATCTTCGCGTATCAGCTTTGTTTCATGGTCTTCTGTATTATGTAATGACAGTGTTTGTATATGTAGACTGTCATTCAGACTAGCTGTTTGGAAATTTAGACCCTGAGAGTTATCCTATCATTTTCACCAAAGGCAGGGAACTGATACGAAGTCCAACCCTGCAGTTTTCCCACCAATAATATAATGCAGCCAGAAAACGTATCTCTGCCTATATGTCTCAGTATTGCTGCTTTGTCTCTGGCTCTACATTGTCCTGTCTAGCCTTGATACTGACAAGGTTGACATCAGAGGAGAGCTCTGACACCGGGTGAGTTAGGGCTGCCAGCTGGGAGCAATCAAGTCTATTTTGAAGTCAGGGACATAAGGACCCCCAGGGCCAAAGCTGTAACTAGCCTAACCTGTAGACCCTTCTCCCCCCAAAACCTCTAGTTACCCAGCCTAGCGCTATTGATTCCAGATGTGCTAACCCCTCCGTAAAGCGACTTTACCTAAGAGGACCCTGAAATAATCACAGCTTCACAAGCGCTGATGAAGGGGCCAAAGAATGTAGCAGAGCCAACTTTAACATAAATAAGCCTACTTCTACCCACTTCATTAGTGTGGTAAAGGACCCCAAATGGTCAATTAACCCTACTGCATGCTTTATGGTTGACCAAAATATCTTTCCGCAAATGTTCCTGTGCGTGAAATACTCATATTATTGATTATTTATTGATGTACATACCAAAGTAAAGGATATCTAAATGATTAAGATTTGTAGATTTTTTTTAAAAATGAACTTCTCCATGATGTCCATCCTACACATTTACAAGTCGTAAAAATTTAATTGTGTCCTTACTAAGGTATGTGGTTACGCATCATGGAAAAATCTAATGTTTACCAACTGTGTAACCTGACGTGGGATCCTGTCACAGTCCATCAGTGAGAGATTGATCAGGTTAACCACTGGATTTGTTTAAGTTTGCGTGGGACACGAAAAACAATCTCTTGAAGGTTTCATTCGGTTCTGTTGACCTATCAAAACACACAGGCCAAAGTCATCACGATACTATCAGGAAATGAGCAGTGATATGAGGAATGCCCTCAAATGGACCTCTTCAACCTTATACCCCCACCAAAACACACACACACACACACACATTTTATAAAAATTGGAAAAATATATGTCTAAAATATATTGTAAGATTTCCATTACACTGTTAAAGTAATTTTCATGTCTGGTTCTTTATAACATCTTACTGATCCATGAAACCTTTTTTTTAGCCAGATTTAAGGATTAATGGATTGGATTTCTTGGACTTTCCCACAGTTTTACAGACGACCTGACTGAAAGCTCTGTGCACCAGATGTAGGCAGGGGATGTAGGCAGGGGATTCATCCAACTTCATCCTATGAATCACCCCCAAACTTTAAAGATCAGTGAGCCCACACACCTTTTTAGGTAAATAGATATATTCAAGCCATTCAAGCTTTTTTTTTTTTTTTCCCTGAACTTTTCACTTTTTCAGAACCCAAATCATGTACATGTAAAATTAGTTAGATTCAAGATGACTTTATGTATACTACCTGTTTATTGAGTTTTAAATGTGGAAATAAACAATTTGCTAAAAGCAACAGGCATTTTAAAAATTCAGGTTATTAGCCAAATAGGCTTATAACCATTATTACAATATAACTGTATGCGGCGGAGTCCAAGCACCCTCTTAAACATCTCCCTCAATGGCCTGTCCTGGCCAAGTTACATTGAGCACTCTAAATCAGGGATGCTAAACCCATTTTAGGTAATGGGCCACATTACACTTAATCAAATGTCAAAAGGGCTGGACAAAAAAAAATCTGTTTAGTGACCAATAACACAAATAAATATTGCAAAGTTTGAACATTCTACATTTTGTAGTGCAGCAATCTTAATAAACTTATCACAAATCTCCCACTGTTGACCAACATGCATGTAGCTGAACTGGCAACTAAAATTGCCCATAGGTGTGAATGTGTGTGTGGGTTTGTGTTCATGTCCCTGCAACGGACTGGTGTCACATCCCAGGTGAATTCTCCAACCTTGCTTCCAGCGTTGCTGAGATCCACTGCAACCCTGACCAGGATAAAGTGGTTAGTGAGAATGAATAAGTATTATTATAGTAGATGGTGGTAGATAGTAGATGTGTGATTAAAAAAATAGCAATTAAATGCAGACCCCACTTTGAGAACCATGCAGCTACCTCTAGTCATTATGGTGGAGGGGAGATAGAGACCCCTATTTAACACATGGTGAGCTGCTGCCCTCTGTTGGAAATGACAGGATGTTGCACCTGGTTCACAAACTCATCCCATTTTTATTCTCTTCTTTATTATCTCTTCATTTTTAAGATCATAAATACTGCAGAATCTTGCAAATTTCAAACACATGCTTATGTTGAAGGGGCAAGGTGAAATGTGATCAGCAGTAAGGGCTTCTTATAAAGTATAAACCGACATGTTTAATTTGTCATTTCTGAACTGTACGTTTTCTGTAAAAACATAAAAAAAAGAAGAAGAAAGAAGACAAAAAGAAAAAAGATTAAGCTATATGCCTTCACTTAGGCTCTCACCTTGAGTCGGAAGTGGGCATTTCCGGCAGAATAACAGAAAGGGGAAAAAGAGAGTGGAAAAAAAAAAAGCCGGAAATGTTTCGAAACAAACCTCTTACTGGAAATGGTTCAGTCTTCGAGCTGAAATGACGGCGTCTCGCCCCGCCCAGACCACGACGTCAGAGCCTCCGCCGTACAGTGCGTTTACGTTCTAATATTAGCCACATTACGGTAATTTTACTGTAGTTACTGTAGTTTTAGTTTACTGTAACACGGTGTCAGCTCACAGTACCACACAGCTCACAGTCACGTTATTCAGTGGATATGTTAGCAGCACCAAAATGAAGAGTTTTGATTGAAACAGGGCCTTTAAAAAAAAAAAAAAAAAAGCAAGAACTGTTTTTATCCTGAATAAAGTCTGAATAAAACGCTTTATTCTGTTATGGATGTACAGATATTTATATTAAACCTATTACTGTCTCAATTTAAAAAAAAACAAACAAAAACAAACAAACAAACAAACAAACAAAAACTAGTTATTCAGTTTTGTCTTATCTACATGATTCCTGTGTGTGTGTGTGTGTGCGTGCGTGTGTGTGTGTGTCCTCCGGGCGGCAGGATGAGCTTTTGTATGTGCCACTGACTGGAAAGTGAAAGTAGAGCCTAGTTGGGAAGGGAAACAACAACACTACGCTACACTAACTAACACACACACACACACACACACACACACACCCACCGCATACACGGAAGGAGCACACACTTCTTATTTCTCTTACATGCTTTTAAGAGCTGGAGACAACCAAAGGTAAGTTTAAGTTTAACGCCATTAAGGACACCATTTTGTCTTTTTGTCTTTTTATCATGCATTTCCGGTGTCAGTGTGTACAGTAAAACCAGTCTCGGTAAGAAAAAAAGGCTTACCGACGCACTTAGCTCGTTTTAAAGCTCGACTTGTTTTAGAAGCGCGAAGACACCAGTGACAAAAACCTACCACAGATAAACACTTACTGATTACACTGTGTCGCAGCTACTGAAGTTCAAATTGTTTACATTAAAGCGACTTTACAAGCTACTGAGATGAAGCTAGGAGAAAGACAGGCCTAGAACAGGCCTTTTTTCTCTTTTCTTTTTTTTATTTAGAAATTAGCCTATACCTTTTGGTGAAGTGGAAACCTGTGGATTTTGACAGATATTTAGACAAAATGTCTCAGTATCAGGAGTTTGATAGTAGTCGCAGTCTTAGCGTTATGGAGTCATTTGTGACTACTTATTATCATGAAACAAATCTTTTTTTTTCTTTTTCGAGAAACTGACAGCCTGCTACTTTCTGTTCCCTCTCCACTACATGTGCTGTAGTTTCTCTGAGGCCCACCCAGCGTTGCAGTACTATAAACCTCCAGGATGTTGTTTAATACAGCAAAGAAAGGACTGTTTTGAATGTTGAACGCTGCATTAGTACATGACTGGTCATTTATAAGTCAGTGTATTGTAAAGTATATGAAGACACAAGGCCTGTGAGCTTTACTTGGCTGAAATGTAGTGGGTTGGTATCAGGACCTGTACATATCAATCTCTCAGTTTTGACTATATCAGAGTATATCTGTGTACATTAAATGTCATATAGCACTGAGATGGCAGTTTAAACATTTCAGTCAGTGGTTTGGGAAAATATTGGCATATTTATAATCTGATTTGCTCTTAGCTGTTTTTTGTAATAACACTGTTTTGGGTCTAATACAGTATCTGTGTATGTTCAGTGTTGTATAACATTATGATGGCAGTTCAGACATTTTAAGCACTGGTTTGGGAGCGTACTTGAATACGCATTAAATCCGACTTGCTCTTAGCCTCGAGTTGTTTATAAAAATGTTCTTCCCTATGCTTCCTCCTTTCTGGTATTTACTCATCAAAACCCTGAGCATATTTTGAAGGGTTCGGCTTGTCTAAGAATGAATGTCATCTGTGATGTCATCATTATCTGTATAGCATCACATTAAATATCATATGTACCTTCACACGGTCCACGTCCCTAAATATACTGTTACACACTGTGTTTCCTCAGGATGAATCATGCAGAAATGTGGATGATTGTAGATGATTTTGCCATACTGCACATTCCGCTTGCTATGAACATTCACATTGTGGATTCCGTCAAAGCTGAGTGCATGTAAAGCAGTTATGTGAGGTGTGGGCCTTGGGATTTGCATCCATTGGTTATCATTTTTGGTTTTCATTTGATATACTGTAAAAAGTAGGGCAACATTATGCATTTTATTACAACATATGTTTTGCACTGCAACTAGGAGTTGAGTGATATGACAAAAAAAATCATATCATGATACTTGTAGACATTCCTATGAGGTAAAATACATAGAATATATAGTAGAATATATGAAGATCTAGTACAAAATGTTAACATCATATAAGTTGCCTTAAACCTGAGGTTGTGATTATAATAAAATGTATAAAATGTATTAAAAAGGTATTGTACTACTGCAGTATCTCAGAAAATTGTATTCTGACAATATATAACAATATTGATTGAACTAATGACAAAGCAAAGCTATAACCCGTGATTAATATACACTCAGAGGCATGCAACCAAATGCAAATGCTGCACCTTTCACATCTCTCTGGGACTCCCCTCCCTAAAAGCCTCTCTTAATGACTCATTCTAGATACATTCTTGTGTGTTATGGTTTTGCTACTTCTAGCATTACTGCCATGTCACAAGAATGATGGAAAGCAAAGTAGTCGTCTGGTAGAGCTGGGGTTTGTTTTAAAGCTAGAGTTTACCGTGAATATTGCTGTTATGTGTTTGCGTCACATTAAAAAAAAGGAATGGTTTGTGGGCATCTAATTTCTACAGATTTTCAGTTTACCTGCAATGTAATCAACCAGTCAGACTTTTTTTCCCCCCTCCATGATATTTCTACTCAATTTGCTCACCTGCCAATTCCCACCACCAGCCTGCTCTCCCCATCACATGACAGCTACCAACCGAGCAGGGTGAA
Source organism: Pangasius sanitwongsei (assembly GCA_037576675.1). Lineage (NCBI taxonomy): Eukaryota > Metazoa > Chordata > Actinopteri > Siluriformes > Pangasiidae > Pangasius > Pangasius sanitwongsei. The sequence goes on from CM075018.1 coordinate 6,452,010, forward strand.
GGCTAACATGTGCTTCCTCAAAGACACGTGAAGTCAGCCACTGCATGGTTTCCAAGTGCTGATCATGCTGCTTCACTGGGTGAAGTAACACATTCGAAGGAAAGTGCTATCTACCCTCTTCCACATACAGTGGATATAAAAAGTCTACACGGTCCTGTTAAAATCGCAAGTTTTTGTGACTTAAAAAAAAAAACGAAACCAAGATAAATCATGTCGGATAATTTTGTGATATAGCACGCAATAAAATTAAGAGTGAAAAAAAATTGAAACGTTTTAGGGAAAGAAAAAGAAAAAGCTTACAACAACCTGGTTGCATCAGCATGCGCATGCCTTTAATAATATTTTTAAAGCATTTCTTGCTTATAATACAGCACTCAGTCTTTTAGGGTAAGAGTCTACCAAGTTGGTGCATCTATGTTTGCCAATTTTATCCCGTTCTTCCTTGAAAAAATGCTCCACATCTATCAAATTGTGAGGGGATGTCCTGTGCACAGCCCTCTTCAAATAGAGGGATAGAATTTAGGTCTGGGCTCTGACTGTTTGTCAAAAACTTTAATATTCTCCTTCTGAAGCCATTCCTTTGTTGACTTGGATTTGTGCTTTGGGGTGGTTATCATTCTGGAAGGTGAAATCTTCAGCTGTCTAACAGAGGCCTGCAGGTTTTGTGCCAAAATACTGTAGATCGGTTTCTAGAGTCCGAGTCCCAGCTGAAGAGAAGCAAACCCATAGCGTGATCCTGCCACCACCTTGCTTCACCATGTGTATAGCCACCTTATTCCCATAGCCTAGCCATGTGAAGAATACAAGTAGTAGTTGCCAGATATTCTTGCACCTTTAATGTTGACATAGGTCTTTTTATCAGCCTCCCTGATAAGAATTCGTCTTGTCCTTTTGTCTAGTTTGGACGTATTTCCTGTTCTTAGGAATGTCACTATGGTGATACTGTGGGAAAAATCTAATTTATGATTTATCTCTGTTTTATTTTTTACATAACAAAAAACTGCCATTAAAACTGCCATTAGACGTGTGTTTAGACGTTTTGTATCCATTTTACATGAGCTCACAGATACCCACGACTGGCTAGTGACAGCATTTAAGTTGTTTAAAATATATGGTACATGACTCTAGTTTGCCATAAACTTCTATTACTTTTTAATTACATTAGCATCGGAGCTACAATATAAAACAAACAAACAAACAAAAAGCTACAATATAAAACAAACAAACAAAAAGCTACAATATAAAACAAACAAAAAACCCGATCGACTACATTTGAGGTTCAGATTCCTAAATTCCTACGTTTTTTTTTTAAATAGACCAGTCAGTGTGGACTGTCTCAACAAAACTTGGCTTTGGACCATGCGTACCAGACATCTGGCTAGTTTCTTAAGAGCGAATCGTTGCCTGTTCTTAATACAATAAACACTATAAACTTGTGTTAAACAAAATACTGCCAGCCGACATTAAACCTTGCATGGACAAGCTAAAAAATATATTGGCAACATAATGCCAACATTCTTGCTTGATGTTTTTGTTAGTGTGCATTACATAAGAGACCATATTCTTTTAAGGTGGAGGATTTTCCTGTCTGTTTCACACATGCACACTCACAAAAATGGTTAGCTTTGAGTTGTAGAGAAAGGTGTTAAAGGCAACATGTAAAACAGATTTGCTTTAGTTTCTTCCACATTTCCACATTCCACAATCTAATCACCTGCCAGTTCCCACCCACCAGACAGCTCTTCCTTAACATGTGACCTTTTCCAACTGCTGCTCATGCTGTCACAGGGCAGTGCAGCACACTCAGAGGAAAGTGCTATCTTGCCCTCTTCCTCATACATGAGCTCACAGACAACCATGATTGACAGTGTTTAATTTGCTAGCACTGATACATACTTTTTATCCATTTATAGTTAGATTTAATCTTGTGGAACAGCCACAAGTTAGTCCCTGTTATTACTTGCATTATAGCAGCTATAAACAGCCCATGTCAGAAAACTTAAAGCTACAGCTTTACTTCTGACTGCTACAAAGTACTGACAGTGGAGACTCCTTCCACAAATGCTAAATAAACACACAAAGTTTCACCATATCAGCAATTACACACGTTTTTAACCCATTTATGTGGAGTGTCCACTTTGCAAGTCCCTGTGTAATCTTTTACTGTAGAAATAGATAACGTTAGAACGAGTACATTAATATAAACCTGTGATATACCTTACAGTCAGACTACTGTCAGAGCTGCTACTACAGAAAATTAATCAACACTTTCTGACCAATCAGATTAGAGAATTCAAAAGCTGTGGTGTAAGTGAAATATGAGACAAAAAAAAAATCGTGACTAATCAGCTAGTGTGCTGTTGCATGATAACCGATTATTTAGTCATTCTGACTTCTTCATTTGAAGTGAGTGGAAAAATTTGAGTCAGTTTGTTTTTATCCAAACCATCCCATTAAATCGTGTGTACTGAACTGAAACAATATTTTTTACATTCCTGCTCCAGCGTTCCATGCCCCTTCTTTACATGTAACATTTATGGCACTTGGCAGATGCCCTTATCCAGAGTGTGTGTGTATTCCTTTTCAGAGCATCATTCAACTTTGCAGTGTAATTTGTTTCTTGCAGAATTGCAGGCAAAATACTTTCTGCCTTTGAAAGTATTTTCTTTGTAAACCTGGCTATAGCGGCTATTTAACTTCGTGTTATCTTCATGTATTAAGGAGTACAGGATGTGACCAGTTCTGGACAGGACTTTTGGCCCATTGGTAAAATGTTTAGGTTTTGGCTACACTTTCTTGACATCACTCTGGAACGGACAAATAACTTTATCAGCTGGTTAAGCCTTTTTTTTTTTTTAAAAAAAAAAAAAAAACCTTTTCACTCTGGAATATTTTAGAGTTGTTTGTGTTTTCGATTACATTCAGTGAATAAATTCATTCGTTTTCAGTTTTCATTTTCTGTTCCCTGTAACATTTCTAATTCCTGCTCCTACATCAGGTCTTATAACAGTCTCTATTATAGTTATATGGGAACTCCGAGAAGGTTTTCAGAAGACAAAAGGGGTTTTCTTATGCTTGTTTTATTATGACAGGGACGTGTAACATCTTATAACAACAAGGAGCCAAAACTAACCCGTGAACACCATGTCAAACCTGCATTAATCATCCGAGCATTAGCCACAGCCAGTTCAACCCAGTGGTTTTAGATAGAGTATTTTACATCTTAGATCTTTGCACATGCACATCCACTAAAGCAAAATGACATGGAATTATATGATTCAACCAAAACTGTTGCAAGATTAACAAGAAAATATAATATTGCTTTAACCTGGTGGCTGTTGTCTCATGTTTATGTCTTAGTTGGTCTGCTTGTAGGCTGTGTCCCCATACCATAGCTGCATCTAAAACACTGCCAAGAAAAACCATCTATTGTATATGGTGTGGTTGGTCTCCTTATGTTAACTGGAGATAAAGCTGACAGGATGTACTCTTTTTGAGCACAAATAAAAGTCAGGACGAGCCTTGTTCCTGTTCGTGAAATACAAATGCAGACCATGCACTGTTAACTAAGCCTGACACACTGATCTTTTTTAGACCTGTGATTCAGAAAAGAACAGAAACCTCTTTGGTGTGGTAGTTTTATTAAGCCTACAGTTATTCAAGCCTATAAGCCTTACAATTATTCAAAGTGTCAGGTCTTAGGATAACGTTCATCAGATACCTTAAAACCTGCAGGGACAAACTGGAGATTGCCAAACATGATACCTAAAATATAGTTGAGAGTGCATGACAAAAGAGAGCATGTTCCTGTAAGATAGAGGATTACTTTTTTTTCACACATATACATTCGCATAACCTGTTAGCTTTGAGTCATAGAGAAAGGTGTTAAAGGCAACATGTAAAAAAATAAATAAAAAAAATATATATATAAAGCATATACGAGAGCACTTAGATGAATGCTAACAGGTGATCTGTAAGATGTTACATAAAAAGTCCTTAAACTCCTAAATGACTTTTATATATTTAGGGTTTTCTTAAATTTAATGATTTTCAATTAAGATTCCCCCCATAGCAGCTTTACTTATTTCAGAATGAAATGTAACCTCTTAAAATTATGCACCAAGATTTTTTTTGCATTATAATTTTCATGCTATTTATGATTGTACATGAGGCAACAGGTCCTGAAATTTTGCATGTCACATGGTCAGACTTTCACATGACAGTTAATTGACCTATGACCTCTAAGAATATGAAGGAGTGTGTCTATAATTTATGTACAGTCAGGTCCATAAGTATTCAGACAGGGACACAATTTTCATAATTTTGCCACCACAGTGGATTTGAAATGAAGCAATCAAGATTGAAGACGATTGGAGTGTAGACCTTCAGCTTTAATTCAAGGGGTTTAACAAAAAATACTGCATTAACTTACAGCCATTTTTTACATAGTTCATTTTACAGCCATTTTTTACATAGTCCCTCTAGACACAGACCCGACTGTACCTCCTTAGAGGCTGAGAAAAATTGTCTTGGTGCATGAGAAAGCAGCTGGTATCCATAACATCAGTAACCAACAGTATCCCACAAAACAAATAATCTCAACATTAATTATTATATCATCTAAGGAAATGTCTATACACTGAGGACATAACATTATATTTTAGGCAGCAAGTTTTCCAATGATATGATAACTAAACATGGAGAGATTTAAAACCCCAATAAAAATACAACAAATGTGCCACGTGTAGTTAATAGAACCGTAATAAAATTGTAAAAAAAATATTGTTTATAACAGCAGTAACTGGAGATTATTCTTTTTACATATTGTATAAAAACTCTAGAGATGGAAATTGGAAACAAAAATCTAAAAAATGGCAGTTGGAGTTGGATAATAAAGGTTTTATTACATTTTTGTTGGCAGTGGAAGTTTTCAGGTGACGTTTGACATTTCTTGTTTCATTTCCTCAGAAAAATACTTAATATAGTCAGGTGCTACTTGCTGGTGTTGTGTTTTTCTGTTCAGAAATACAGCGTGAGCAACACCGTTCCTGAAGTGATGACAGCAGCTGCATAGAAGAACAGAACAATGAGCTAGGGTGACTGGTCTTTTGCTGCTGTACATTGCGTTCATTCGGTTTTCTTTTCAAAATGGAAATAAGAAAATGGGAAGGGCTTTTTATTTATTTCTGTTTCCATTCCATATTCATATTCCATATTCTGTTTTCATAAAAGGTGTAATAACAATGGGGTCAACATATGCTAAATAAATTTTGGTTGATCAAAATACTGGATTATTAAATTGCAGCACCTGGAAAATCCTGCTGATTCTTTCAGCCTCCATGTCGCCCTGCTTTATAGACACCCTCTTGCTGTTTTTGAAAAGCACGTCAGGCAACTAACAGCCAAAAACGGTTTTGAACATTTTGTTTACATATATACTGTATATAAACGCTCGCCGTCCACTTTATTAGGAACGCCTGTGCACCTGCACATTCATGCAGTTATCTGATCAGCCAATCATGTGGCAGCAGCACAATGCAAAAAAAAAAAAAAAAAAAAAATCATGCAGATGCAGGTCAAGAGCTTCAGTTAATGTTCATATCAAACATCAGAATAAAGAAAAAATGTGATCTCTGTGACTTTGATCATGGCATGGTTGTTGGTACCAGATGGGCTGGTTTGAGTATTTCAGAAACTGATGATCTCCTGGGAGTTTCACACACAACAGTGTTTAGAGTTTACACAGTGGTGCGAAAAACAAAAAACACTGAGTGAGTGACAGTTCTGTTGGTGGAAACGCCTTGTTGATAAGAAAGATCAGAGGAAAATGGCCAGATTGGTTCAAGCTGCCAGGATGGATATAGTAACTCATATAATCACTCTTGAGCAGGAAAGCATCTCAGCATGTACAAAACAACTGTCCAGTTTGGTTGAGTCTGTGCCCATGATAGCCTCAGATTCCTCTTCTTGGCTGACAGGAGTGGAACCTGATGTGGTCTTCTGCTGTTGTAGCTCATCCACCTCAAGGTTTGATGTGTTGT